>NIVC01000955.1:232500-328400 GCA_002269645.1 Macrostomum lignano
GTTGTCCATAAACAACATAAATATGAGTCGATGATCTACTACTCATGGTGGAGTTTCATAGAATGAAACTTTTACGCCTATTGTCAAGCATAATTTTAGCTGTAGGCACAGCAGAATACTCATTGTTCCTCACTGGCTGCTCCCCTAACTTTCACTTCCCCCCGTCTGTCTCTCCATCTATCTAGCATCTGGTATCTGAATAGTAAGCTGGGGAGTTGATGAGGCTGCAATTTTCAATTCAATTCCATGGCCTGCAGCAGCAATGCATAGCGGGCAACTCAGACAATATATGCATTTTTTTCATCACTGAGTCAGACACTCTCCCCTCCCAGGCTCTTCCTGTCTTCATCGCGTCACATTACTGGGCCGGGGGGCTCCACACACTCAGACGGGATGGCGCAAGCGTGAGAAAGCAGTGGACAAGCAGGTCAGCGTTGCTGCTTACAGAAGCCATTAAATATTTATTGGGGGGAGGGTCAGAGCCAGCCTCCTATCCTCATCCAGCATATTATGTGCCATCCTTGTTTCCATTCGCCAACTCTTTAAATCTTGCAGGCCAAGAAATGACCTCAGTTAACTCACTCTGCTATGTAGGAAATGCGATTGCCAGCACCAAGGGGCGCCAGCACCAGGGGCGCCAGCACCAGGGGCGCCAGCACCAGGGGCGCCAGCACCAGGGGCGCCAGCACCAGGGGCGCCAGCACCAGGGGCGCCAGCACCAGGGGCGCCAGCACCAGGGGCGCCAGCACCAGGGGTGCTAAAAAACTATACTCTAAACAGCGCCATGTACTTTTACTATCTGATCTGTGAGGGCCATGCCCCCACCTGCCCCTCCCTGTGTTTCATTGCAGAGCATTGATATTTATACACTATAGTTAGCTACAGCAAATTTGAACATGTGCAAAGCTCATACAGCCAGTGTGTGCGCCGTTGATTCGCGGCGCTTCCCTCTCTTAGCCTCTCAGCTCCTCCCCTCTGCCTCAGTTATTTTCCCACGAGGATTAACGGAGTTGCTATACTGGGAGCTCTGTTGCTTCTGACTCAACTCGCTTTAAGCAGACCCCATGGCCACTTTAGAGCAGTGCTCCCCCCCACACCCGCCACCCCTGCCTGAACGCAGCCCCTCTCCGCAATCAAGAAGTGTCTGGAAGAAGTTTCTCTGTCAAAGTATAGAAAAATCTTATATATTTGAGACTATTTTAGTAAGTATAAGATTTTGGCATTGCAATGCTTCTCTGGGCTTACGAACACTGTGTGTGCATGTGCAGATTTTTGGGCCATATTGAATTGAAGTGTCTTCTTGGCTTTCTACTCAAAGAAAAATATTGCTACTTTTCTCGCCCTACGAACAAAAACTTCCCCGGTCAGTTGAAGTGAGTTTTTACCGTTGACAGCTAAAGCATTTATGAAAAGCAAACCCTGTTTAGCTTGGAAACTAAATCATGTCAATATTGGAAAAAGACACTATTCTTTAAGCACATAGAAGTGCCAATACTGTACACAGGCACGCACTCATAAACACGCTCACACATGGTGTACAACGGCCCCCTCCCCAGCAAGCCTTGACATCTTAAGATGCTAAGTAGCAATCTCCCGAGCAAGCATCCCCCGAGCAAGCATCCCCCAGATAGCAAGCATCCCCCGAGCAAGCATCCCCCGAGCAAGCATCCCCCAGATAGCAAGCATCCCCCCAGATAGCAAGCATCCCCCATATATCAAGCATCCCCAGATAGCAAGCATCCCCCAGATAGCAAGCATCCCCCAGATAGCAAGCATCCCCCCAGATAGCAAGCATCCCCCATATATCAAGCATCCCCAGATATCAAGCATCCTCCAGATAGCAAGCATCCCCCAGATAGCATGCATCCCCCAGATAGCATGCATCCCCCAGATAGCAAGCATCTCCCAGATAGCAAGAAGCATCCCCCAGATAGCATGCATCCCCCAGATAGCAAGAAGCATCCCCCAGATAGCAAGCATCCCCCAGATAGCAAGCATCCCCCAGATAGCAAGCATCCCCCAGATAGCAAGAAGCATCCCCCAGATAGCAAGCATCCCCCAGATAGCAAGCATCCCCCAGATAGCAAAAAGCATCCCCCAGATAGCAAGCATCCACCCAGATAGCAAGCATCCCCCAGATAGCAAGCATCCCCCAGATAGCAAGCATCCCCCAGATAGCAAGCATCCCCCAGATAGCAAGCATCCCCCAGATAGCAAGCATCCCCCAGATAGCAAGCATCCCCCAGATAGCAAGCATCCCCAGATAGCAAGCATCCCCCAGATAGCAAGCATCCCCCAGATAGCAAGCATCCCCCAGATAGCAATCATCCCCCAGATAGCAAGCATCCCCCAGATAGCATGCATCCCCCAGATAGCAAGAAGCATCCCCAGATAGCAAGCATCCACCCAGATAGCAAGAAGCATCCCCCAGATAGCAAGCATCCCCCAGATAGCAAGCATCTCCCAGATCGCAAGCATCCACCCAGATATCAAGCATCCCCAGATATCAAGCATCCCCCAGATAGCAAGCATCCCCAGATAGCAAGCATCCCCCAGATAGCAAAAAGCATCCCCCAGATAGCAAGCATCCCCAGATAGCAAGCATCCCCCAGATAGCAAAAAGCATCCCCCAGATAGCAAGCATCCCCCAGATAGCAAGAAGCATCCCCCAGATAGCAAGCATCCCCCAGATAGCAAGCATCCCCCAGATAGCATGCATCTCCCAGATAGCATGCATCCCCCAGATAGCATGCATCCCCCAGATAGCAAGCATCCACCCAGATAGCAAGCATCCCCCCAGATAGCAAAAAGCATCCCCCAGATAGCAAGCATCCCCCAGATAGCAAGCACCCCCCAGATAGCAAGCATCCCCCAGATAGCAAAAAGCATCCCCCAGATAGCAAGCATCCCCCAGATAGCAAGAAGCATCCCCCAGATAGCAAGCATCCCCCAGATAGCATGCATCCCCCAGATAGCAAAAAGCATCCCCCAGATAGCATGCATCCCCCAGATAGCAAGAAGCATCCCCCAGATAGCAAGAAGCATCCCCCAGATAGCAAGAAGCATCCCCCAGATAGCAAGCATCCACCCAGATCGCAAGCATCCACCCAGATAGCAAGCATCCCCCAGATAGCAAGAAGCATCCCCCAGATAGCAAGCATCCACCCAGATAGCAAGAAGCATCCCCCAGATAGCAAGCATCCCCCAGATAGCAAGAAGCATCCCCAGATAGCAAGAAGCATCCCCCAGATAGCAAGAAGCATCCCCCAGATAGCAAGCATCCACCCAGATCGCAAGCATCCACCCAGATAGCAAGCATCCCCCAGATAGCAAGCATCCCCCAGATAGCAAGCATCCCCCAGATAGCAAGAAGCATCCCCCAGATAGCAAGAAGCATCCCCCAGATAGCAAGCATCCCCCAGATAGCAAGCATCTCCCAGATAGCAAGCATCCACCCAGATAGCAAGCATCCCCCAGATAGCAAGCATCCCCCAGATAGCAAGCATCCCCCAGATAGCAATCATCCCCCAGATATCAAGCATCCCCAGATATCAAGCATCCCCCAGATAGCAAGCATCCCCAGATAGCAAGCATCCCCCAGATAGCAAAAAGCATCCCCCAGATAGCAAGCATCCCCCAGATAGCAAGAAGCATCCCCCAGATAGCAAGCATCCCCCAGATAGCAAAAAGCATCCCCAGATAGCAAGCATCCCCCAGATAGCAAGCACCCCCAGATAGCAAGCATCCCCCAGATAGCAAAAAGCATCCCCCAGATAGCAAGCATCCCCCAGATAGCAAGAAGCATCCCCCAGATAGCAAGCATCCCCAGATAGCATGCATCCCCCAGATAGCAAAAGCATCCCCCAGATAGCATGCATCCCCCAGATAGCAAAAAGCATCCCCCAGATAGCAAGAAGCATCCCCAGATAGCAAGAAGCATCCCCCAGATAGCAAGCATCCACCCAGATCGCAAGCATCCACCCAGATAGCAAGCATCCCCCAGATAGCAAGAAGCATCCCCCAGATAGCAAGCATCTCCCAGATAGCATGCATCTCCCAGATAGCATGCATCCCCCAGATAGCAAGCATCCCCCAGATAGCAAGCATCCCCCAGATAGCAAGCATCCCCCAGATAGCAAAATGCATCCCCCAGATAGCAAAAAGCATCCCCCAGATAGCAAGCATCCCCCAGATAGCAAGCATCCCCCAGATAGCAAGCATCCCTAGTTTTATAAATTCACGTCATGTACTGGACTTTCCCTCAGTTTGCGTATCCATGTATCCCCCAATTGCCCCGGGCGAACGTCTATGGTCTCAGTGTAAATTTCATTTATTTGCATCGGTGCAAATAAACGGTTTATTTCACTCGCCCAAAGACAATATTAAAACGCTGCTTCTAACTGCTCACTTGGCTACATAGAGAGAATTGTCTGAAACATTCACCGCATGTCTGAATCTGCACAATATTGTATAGAAATTCTGCTATAGACCATAGACATCAAATCATTTTTTAAAATTGTCTTAACGTTTTTAAATGTGGGGGCTCTGCCCCCACACCCCCGCAAGGGGGCTCGGCGCCCCTTGACCCCGCTTTCCTTGTTACGCTGCTTCTACGTTTACGTGGTGGATGCATCACATATTCCCCGTTAATACCAAGTGTCTAGGGCAATAAATGCTTGAGTGACTTGTTTATTGACCGAGGCGAAGCGGGGAAATGGGGAATAAATACCATTTATAGCCATAGAAATAAGACTGAGAGCCCAGATTCACTAGCAGCAATAAATCAGTGTGCTACCAGTCTCAGTGGTCTGAGCCCTCCCCTCAGGCCATATCAGATAAATGGCGGCTCTCCATCTGCCATCTGGGTTGCAAAGTTGCGTCATCTCAGCCCGACTCTATAGGGGGGAATGACCCAGGCAGAGCGATAATCTAGTTTAAGAGAAGTCTTCTCAAAACGCGGGTCCGGTCTGTCCTCTCATTGCGTGTCAGCGGGGCAGATATTATATTATATAAATATATCTAAAAAAGATCTGAATTGCTAATTGCTAATTGAATAATAACGCGGGCAAGTTAATTAGGAGAATTCACTCGATATAACATCGAGTCAGGCCTTTCGAAACTGGAACTTTTAAACTTAAAAACTGATACAGTCAGAGCCAGGGCAGATCAAGCGAGGAGAGGGAGGAGAGATCAAGCGAGGAGAGGGAGGAGAGATCAAGCGAGGAGAGGGAGGAGAGATCAAGCGAGGAGAGGGAGGAGAGATCAAGCGAGGAGAGGGAGGAGAGATCAAGCGAGGAGAGGGAGGAGAGATCAAGCGAGGAGAGGGAGGAGAGATCAAGCGAGGAGTGGGAGGAGAGATCAAGCGAGAGAGGGAGGAGAGATCAAGCGAGGAGAGGGAGGAGAGGAGAGGGAGGGAGAGGGAGAGAGAGGAGAGGGAGGAGAGATCAAGCGAAGGAGATGGACAGATTAGGCGAAGGATGGGGAGAGATTAAGAGAAGGGAAAGTGAGTTTTTAGCAGAAATCTTCCCATTACCTTTTTGATCATCATCAGATCTGCTCCTTTGTCGACACGACTTCAAATTTGAAAATTTAATGAGCGAAGTCTGCAGCAGTGCAGTGAGGTTCTTTCATCGCATTCTTGCCTGAGTTGGATGATTGAACTATTTAGCTCTGTCTCCCGGCCTGTCACTGACGAGAAATTGCTGTCGTCGACTTCATGATTCGATTGAACTCTTTCTGAGCCTTTCCAACTTCTTTTAGATTTAGTGCAGAAATTTTGAGTCTCCAAATGGTTGCTCTCCCCGTGCCCTATTCTTGCTCACTAATTCTACACGCTCCGCCTCTCCCTCTCCTTCTCCGCCTCTCCCTCTCCTTCTCCGCCTCTCCTTCTCCTTCTCCGCCTCTCCCTCTCCTTCTCCGCCTCTCCCTCTCCTTCTCCGCCTCTCCCTCTCCTTCTCCGCCTCTCCCTCTCCTTCTCCGCCTCTCCTTCTCCTTCTCCGCCTCTCCCTCTCCTTCTCCGCCTCTCCCTCTCCTTCTCCGCCTCTCCCTCTCCTTCTCCGCCTCTCCCTCTCCTTCTCCGCCTCTCCCTCTCCTTCTCCGCCTCTCCCTCTCCTTCTCCGCCTCTCCCTCTCTTTCTCCGCCTCTCCCTCTCCTTCTCCGCCTCTCCCTCTCCTTCTCCGCCTCTCCCTCTCCTTCTCCGCCTCTCCCTCTCCTTCTCCGCCTCTCCCTCTCCTTCTCCGCCTCTCCCTCTCCTTCTCCGCCTCTCCCTCTCCTTCTCCGCCTCTCCCTCTCCTTCTCCGCCTCTCCCTCTCCTTCTCCGCCTCTCCCTCTCCTTCTCCGCCTCTCCCTCTCCTTCTCCGCCTCTCCCTCTCCTTCTCCGCCTCTCCCTCTCCTTCTCCGCCTCTCCCTCTCCTTCTCCGCCTCTCCCTCTCCTTCTCCGCCTCTCCCTCTCCTTCTCCGCCTCTCCCTCTCCTTCTCCGCCTCTCCCTCTCCTTCTCCGCCTCTCCCTCTCCTTCTCCGCCTCTCCCTCTCCTTCTCCGCCTCTCCCTCTCCTTCTCCGCCTCTCCCTCTCCTTCTCCGCCTCTCCCTCTCCTTCTCCGCCTCTCCCTCTCCTTCTCCGCCTCTCCCTCTCCTTCTCCGCCTCTCCCTCTCCTTCTCCGCCTCTCCCTCTCCTTCTCCGCCTCTCCCTCTCCTTCTCCGCCTCTCCCTCTCCTTCTCCGCCTCTCCCTCTCCTTCTCCGCCTCTCCCTCTCCTTCTCCGCCTCTCCCTCTCCTTCTCCGCCTCTCCCTCTCCTTCTCCGCCTCTCCCTCTCCTTCTCCGCCTCTCCCTCTCCTTCTCCGCCTCTCCCTCTCCTTCTCCGCCTCTCCCTCTCCTTCTCCGCCTCTCCCTCTCCTTCTCCGCCTCTCCCTCTCCTTCTCCGCCTCTCCCTCTCCTTCTCCCCCTCTCCCTCTCCTTCTCCGCCTCTCCCTCTCCTTCTCCGCCTCTCCCTCTCCTTCTCCCCCTCTCCCTCTCCTTCTCCGCCTCTCCCTCTCCTTCTCCGCCTCTCCCTCTCCTTCTCCCCCTCTCCCTCTCATTTTTATTTTCCTCTCCATGTCTCCCTCTTTCCCTTCTCTCCACGGCTCCCTCACACACAGTCAAAATTAATAAACATGAAATTTCCTTTCTCCATCTCTCTCTTTTAGTTCAACTTCTTTCCCAAAAAATCCAACAGGAACAGCGATGCTTAATAGAATCTCAGAAACCCCCACATCAGCTGTCGCTCCATGTCAGACCGCGGCGAATGAACAATCAAGTTGGAGGCCTCCTCAATCAATTTCTAAGCGTCTGGTGACGAACGGGAGTCGATTATAAAATCATTTTTAGCGCTAGAATAGCATGCCCAAGCCTATGAGTATCGATGGACAGAGATAGCGCTGCTTGGGTTCGACGCGCACCCGCAGAAGATTTTTTGACAGACAAAATAAATGGAAAAATCTAATCAGCTGAATTCGTGGCATCTCACCGTCAATTGATGCCTCCGATACCGTCCCTACTCACTCACTCTCTCTGAGTCTCCGACTCAAATTAATTAAAGCCTATAGAATAGGGAGTTTAGCCATGGAGATCGTGAAGCTGATCCTGGAGTATAGCTGACTGTCTCTGGCTCCAAGACATGGCGCCGAATGCAGCAATGGGGGTGTAGCTATGATCTTTTATTGGGAGGGATACCAGGGGCTTTAGCACCAGGGGATTTAGCACCAGGGGCTTTAGCACCAGGGGCTTTAGCACCAGGGGCTTTAGCACCAGGGGCTTTAGCACCAGGGGCTTTAGCACCAGGGGCTTTAGCACCAGGGGCTTTAGCAGCACCGAGGGATTTAGCACCAGGGGCTTTAGCAGCACCGGGGGATTTAGCACCAGGGGCTTTAGCACCAGGGGATTTAGCACCAGGGGCTTTAGCACCAGGGGCTTTAGCACCAGGGGCTTTAGCACCAGGGGCTTTAGCACCAGGGGCTTTAGCACCAGGGGCTTTAGCACCATGGGCTTTAGCAGCACCGGGGGATTTAGCACCAGGGGCTTTAGCACCAGGGGCTTTAGCAGCACCGGGGGCTTTAGCAGCACCGGGGGCTTTAGCAGCACCGGGGGATTTAGCACCAGGGGCTTTAGCAGCACCGGGGGATTTAGCACCAGGGGCTTTAGCACCAGGGGCTTTAGCACCAGGGGCTTTAGCAGCACCGGGGGATTTAGCACCAGGGGATTTAGCACCAGGGGCTTTAGCAGCACCGGGGGCTTTAGCAGCACCGAGGGAGGGCGCCAGCACCGGGGGCGCCAGCACCGGGGGCGCCAGCACCGGGGGCGCCAGCACCGGGGGCGCCAGCACCGGGGGCGCCAGCACCGGGGGCGCCAGCACCGGGGGCGCCAGCACCAGGGGCGCCAGCACCAGGGGCGCCAGCACCGGGGGCGCCAGCACCGGGGCGCCAGCACCGGGGGCGCCAGCACCGGGGGCGCCAGCACCGGGGGCGCCAGCACCGGGGGCGCCAGCACCGGGGGCGCCAGCACCGGGGGCGCCAGCACCGGGGGCGCCAGCACCGGGGGCGCCAGCACCGGGGGCGCCAGCACCGGGGGCGCCAGCACCGGGGGCGCCAGCACCGGGGGCGCCAGCACCGGGGGCGCCAGCACCGGGGGCGCCAGCACCGGGGGCGCCAGCACCGGGGCGCCAGCACCGGGGGCGCCAGCACCGGGGGCGCCAGCACCGGGGGCGCCAGCACCGGGGGCGCCAGCACCGGGGGCGCCAGCACCGGGGGCGCCAGCACCGGGGGCGCCAGCACCGGGGGCGCCAGCACCGGGGGCGCCAGCACCGGGGGCGCCAGCACCGGGGGCGCCAGCACCGGGGGCGCCAGCACCGGGGGCGCCAGCACCGGGGGCGCCAGCACCGGGGGCGCCAGCACCGGGGGCGCCAGCACCGGGGGCGCCAGCACCGGGGGCGCCAGCACCGGGGGCGCCAGCACCGGGGGCGCCAGCACCGGGGGCGCCAGCACCGGGGGCGCCAGCACCAGCGGCTTTAGCACCAAGGAACGCTTATGGACACAAACTATGATTACTATAGATATTTAGTAAAAAAGCCACTGAAACAGCCCCAAAGATTAACAGATACCGCAGTGGCTTCCAAGTGCATGAAAATTTTTATTGGGATGTTTTTGTGGCCTCCTCGACGTCTGCCCTCAAATGAGTAATCAACCCTGACAGCAAATCACATCAAACCTTGTGCTTCATCAAGACCTCCCCGACAGCTGAGGATATAATCTATTCATAGTGAAATGCTTTGCAGTCCAGCATCAATCCTTCTCTCTATACTCAAGTGCAGAGCTGTCCGGAGCTTGACTGCCTGATTTCCTGTATAGAGTATGACTGGCTGCCCGGCGGGCTGGGGTAATCCACTGAAACCCGATGTCAGCTTTATGATTGTTAATAAATAAATTGTCATGAATTGGCATAAATGCATCTTGTCATTTTGCTGAAGTTGGTCGCGAGGTATTCTTTAGTGAGACAGAAGGATATGAGATGAGAGTTAAAGATATGGGATGAGATGTAAGGATATTGGGATGAAGTAAAGAATGTAAAAGATATAAAATTGATTTTCCTGAAACACCAATGCCAGTGCGGATGCTTGCTCATTCACTATCATTTCATATCTCCCCAAAAATCTCTCTTTAAACCCGCAGTAATCCAATACGCCACCTAGCAGGGCCGCTGTTTCCCACCCTTCTCAACCCCTTCCTATAATCCTTCGGGCAAAAACTCATTTTAATCGGCAGAGACTTAGAACAGGAAGCCCCCCACACAGACAGGCACCGCCACCAGCTGCTACTGCTGCTGCAGAAAAGTGGCCCCTCTATATACATGTAGCTGCTGGTAGCCATTATATAGTGTATTGCAATATATGAAATATGATGAGTCAACCCAGCCTTCTCTGTGTGTGTCAAAGACGTCAAAGAGACAGACAGAGAATATCATAAATATCCCAGTAGCTATCGGGACCCCCTTTCTCAAAGAATTTTATTATTCAATAAGAAATAATCTATCTAACATATTGCAAGGAACTTAATCCAGACCCCCATACTTGAGCTTCCATTGCATAGGCACCTGGGGTCTAGTCCTAGCATTCAGTGATATAATCCCCCGTAGCTATAGCCCAGTTTGTCAAAAACGCCAGAAAAATCTTAGCAGAAAAAGCAGCAAGAGCTTTGCTGCTGCTGCTGTTTTTTTTTCTTGTGTTTTTTTTGTTTCTCGCGCGGACCCGGCCTAAACCCGCGATCCTGTCAAGCCGGTGTGAGTCACAGCTCCACTCTACCGATCCCTTAGCTGCCAACATCCTCTCTTACGAGTGGGTCCCGAATCCTTATCAAAACAGCGCTGCAATATCCTGTCCTATATGAATTGTCCATAGTTTGTGAAGTTTCTATTATAGTTTATGAAGTTTCTGTTATAGTTTGTGAAGTTTCTATTATAGTTTGTGAAGTTTCTGTTATAGTTTGTGAAGTTTCTGTTATAGTTTGTGAAGTTTCTGTTATAGTTTGTGAAGTTTCTGTTATAGTTTGTGAAGTTTCTGTTATAGTTTGTGAAGATTCTGTTATAGTTTGTGAAGTTTCTATTATAGTTTGTGAAGTTTCTGTTATAGTTTGTGAAGTTTCTGTTATAGTTTGTGAAGTTTCTATTATAGTTTGTGAAGTTTCTGTTATAGTTTGTGAAGTTTCTGTTATAGTTTGTGAAGTTTCTGTTATAGTTTGTGAAGTTTCTATTATAGTTTGTGAAGTTTCTATTATAGTTTGTGAAGTTTCTATTATAATTTGTGAAGTTTCTGTTATAGTTTGTGAAGTTTCTATTATAGTTTGTGAAGTTTCTGTTATAGTTTGTGAAGTTTCTGTTATAGTTTGTGAAGTTTCTGTTATAGTTTGTGAAGTTTCTGTTATAGTTTGTGAAGTTTCTGTTATAATTTTTGAAGATTCTGTTATAGTTTGTGAAGCAAGTTTTTTACAAGAAAATCCGTAGGTCCTTGGTTCGATTCAATTGCGCGAATGTCTCTTTCTTGTCTCTCTGTCTCTCGGTCGCTTTGGCGACGCCAGTTGCCTAAATCCCTGCGGTTGCCATGGAGACGCGGTGCCTGAAAGGATTCGACAGCTGACTCGAATATTGCTAGCAGCAGAAGCTGCAGCAGCTGCTGCTAGAAGAAAATCCGTTTCCAATCAAATCGACAGAAGAGCTGGTCTCAGTCTGGTCAAGAATCGAACCCACCCCCCCCCCTGTTGCTGGCCGAACTCCTTTTCACCTAAGCCCTCCCTCTTTCCCACGCCCGACATTGAAAACCGAAATTTCGGCTGGGAGCCCGCAGTCAGTCTAGAAAAGTGGATCGGAGAAAGTGTGAAAGCTTCATCAGGAGGTCAGGTTGACTTCTTCCTTCATGTCTTGGTTGTTTGTTTAACCTAACTGACTGGGGTTTTGGGTAACTGTGGAATGACCTCTTTCCTGCTATAGGCAAGTTGTTTTTTTACCAGTCCGACTGGTCAAGATCCTCCCAGCAACCAAAACCTTGTGAATCTGTTTTGCAGACCAGTCCTCATTTAATATGTTAAACTTGTAGCTGACATTGATCAACTACAAAATCTATATTGACTTGTATGAAATTGACAGCATAATGATAGAAGTGACAGGAGATAGAGGGAGTGACAAGAGATAGGGAGAGTGACAAGAGATAGAGGGAGTGACAAACGATAGGGGGAGTGACAAGAGATAGAGAGAGTGACAAACTAGGGGGAGTGACAAGAGATAGAGAGAGTGACAAACTAGGGGGAGTGACAAGAGATAGAGGGAGTGACAAGAGATAGAGAGTGACATGAGATAGAGGGAATGACAAGGGATAGAGAGAGTGACAAACGATAGGGGGAGTGACAAGAGATAGAGGGAGTGACAAGAGAAATAAAGTGACAAGAGATAAGGAGAGTGACAAGAGATAGAGGGATCTCCACAAGAGAAATGGAGGGACAAGAGATAGGTGGAAATAAGAAGTGACAAGATATCGGGAGTTAGTAAGGCGCCATCAGAGACGTGGCAATTCTCATCAACCACCTCATTATTCAATTTCAACCCTATAATTTACCTAAAACAGCTCTTTACTTCCACAAGACGTTTAATGAGTTTCAGTCCTGAGTCGGTCGCAGACTCAAGCTGAACAGACACTATTGAGCATCAAGTGTGATGGTAGCATTATGAGTATTAGTACTGAACTAATAAGAGTAAAGCATCGAATTTCTCTCAAAATTGAATAGCTGACAACTCGTCTCCATTCAGTCAGATGTGTGCCTATTGAGACAAGGATAGCTAATTGAAGCTGGGGCCTCCCCCCATCAGCTCAAAGCTGCCGGCCCTCATCCACTATTTATCCCCAGTAATTTCCATTGCAAAGCAGCTGGTCTGCGATAACCCCGCACTTGCCCCCCGTCTTCTCCCTCTATTGAATCGGCGCCCTGTAATCCGCTACCGAAGTTGTTGCGTAACACAGACTCTCCGCTTCATCGCTCCCCCTCCCCCTCTGGTCACCTGATAGTGCGTTGGCTGCCGCTAGCTTTTGAAAAAAACTCAGAGACAACTCAGCTTTGTCTGGCGTGTGAGACAGCGCGAGACTGACCGACTTACCCTGGGGGACCATCTGAGCTTAATCTCTCCCCAGCCCTCCCCCTTTAATCCGCTAGAATTATCCCATCAACCCGTATTAGGGATTCCGCGCGGTCCACGAGGGCTGCAACAAAGACCGACCTTAACCAACTGACTGTATAGACTAATGTAGAAATACAATAAAAGTTGTGTAATATAAAATAGAGTTGATGACGAGAGTGAGAGAGAAAGCCAAGCCTCTGTGTACACACACACACACACACAGCGCATATTTATATTGATTTCTGAGCATCTGACACAGGAATTGGCCTACCGCTATAAGCCGCTGCCGCCGCCACCGCCCTAACCCCGAAACCTCCCGGATACACCCGGAGGCAAAAGTGACAGCCGGTGACGAAACCTCCTTTGAAGCTGCCTGCCACCACCAGAGCAGCGCCTGTACGCATAGCTGCCAGTCTGCAAATCAATCGATGCAACCCCGACTCCTGACCGCTGCTGCCTGACGATCGATCGATGGATTCTCAGCCAGTCCAAGTTGACTGGTTCATTAGGGCCCGACTGAGTCCGTCCTCTATAGGCGATGTGCAACATGATTGATTGATTGAGTACTGGGTTGTTACTATCTATGTTTTGTACGCAAATAATATTTGACACTTGGCAATTCCCACTTTGGACTGCTCAGCCTGTCTCTAATTTCTGCCTAACCCAGCCTCAACTTAGTTAGTTGCTTTTTCCCAATTGCTTCATGTCTGTCTTCTTGTCTTCTTGCATCCCATCTCCTCTCTCTGACTGACGGGCCTCTCACTCTCCTCTCACTCTGTGCTGTCTCACTCTGAGCTGTCTCACTCTCCTCCTCTCACTCTGCTGTCTCACTCTGTCTCACTCTGTCTCACTCTGTCTCACTCTGTCTCAGTTTTTCTCACTCTGCTGTCTCACTCCCTGTCTCACTCTGCTGTCTCACTCTAATGTCTCACTCTCTGTCTCACTCTGCTGTCTCACTGCTGTCTCACTCTGATGTCTCACTCTCTGTCTCACTCTGCTGTCTCACTCCCTGCCTCACTCTGTCTCACTCTGCTGTCTCACTCCCTGTCTCACTCTGCTGTCTCACTCTAATGTCTCACTCTCTGTCTCACTCTGCTGTCTCACTCCCTGCCTCACTCTGTCTCACTCTGCTGTCTCACTCCCTGTCTCACTCTGCTGTCTCACTCTAATGTCTCACTCTCTGTCTCACTCTGCTGTCTCACTCCCTGCCTCACTCTGTCTCACTCTGCTGTCTCACTCCCTGTCTCACTCTGCTGTCTCACTCTAATGTCTCACTCTCTGTCTCACTCTGCTGTCTCACTGCTGTCTCACTCTGATGTCTCACTCTCTGTCTCACTCTCTATCTCACTTCCTGTCTCACTCCCTTTGTCCTCTTTTCCTCTTTCTTTCTCCTCTCTCCCTCACTGTCCGATTGTGCCTGGTAATGTGTCTCCGAGGTCAGTTTTCATTATTTTTCGCTACCAAACGGCAGAAAATTGACGCCCCTTTGATGCCCTCTGTCTGTCCCGTTTCCCTCTGTTCGGAGCTACAGACAGGATCGGGGCTCTCTTTGGTTGTCAACCAAAGAAAAAAGTATTAATATAATAAGAACCGCTAAGAATATTGCTAAAGCTAAGATACCCCTGCCATGTATTTGCTCTCAAGGCCTTTAGTACAATGTATGCGCAATTACAATCTCAATGTATAAAAAATACAATGCTAACTTCGAGCGTGTGTTTAATCTCATGACGGCTGTTGATAAGAAATTTCAGACAGGTTCATAACTGCTTATTCTACAAAGTGCAGCGTACTCGACTATACAGCGAGTAAGTGTGACTTTATTGCCTGATACTCAGTTGCTAAGGCCTGCGTTTGCTAATTAAATGATTAGCGGTTTGCTGGGTGACTCGTTAGGTGATTAAAATTAAAGAACAAGTGTGTCATTTCAAAATCTGGAAATCTTGAAAGAAACGATGAGGTGTCTGGTGAGGTGTCTGGTGAGGTGTTTGGTGAGGTGTTTGATGAGGTGTCTGATGCAGTGTCTGGTGAGGTGTCTGATGCAGTGTCTGGTGAGGTGTCTGGTGCAGTGTCTGGTGAGGTGTCTGATGCAGTGTCTAGTGAGGTGTCTGATGCAGTGTCTGGTGAGGTGCCTGGTGAGGTGTCTGGTGAGGTGTCTGATGCAGTGTCTGGTGAGGTGTCTGATGCAGTGTCTGGTGAGGTGTCTGATGCAGTGTCTAGTGAGGTGTCTGATGCAGTGTCTGGTGAGGTGCCTGGTGAGATGTCTGGTGAGGTGTATGATGCAGTGTCTGGTGAGGTGTATGATGCAGTGTCTGGTGAGGTGTCTGATGCAGTGTCTGGTGAGGTGTCTGGTGAGGTGTCTGGTTAGGTGTCTGATGCAGTGTCTGATGCAGTGTCTGGTGAGGTGTATGATGCAGTGTCTGATGAGGTGTATGATGCATTGTCTGGTGAGGTGTCTGATGCAGTGTCTGGTGAGGTGTCTGGTGAGGTGTCTGGTTAGGTGTCTGATGCAGTGTCTGGTGAGGTGTCTGGTGAGGTGTCTGGTGAGGTGTCTGATGCAGTGTCTGATGCAGTGTCTGGTGAGGTGTATGATGCAGTGTCTGATGAGGTGTCTGATGCAGTGTCTGGTGAGGTGTCTGGTGAGGTGTCTGGTTAGGTGTCTGATGCAGTGTCTGGTGAGGTGTCTGGTTAGGTGTCTGATGCAGTGTCTGATGCCGTGTCTGGTGAGGTGTCTGATACAGTGTCTGGTGAGGTGTCTGGTGAGGTGTCTGATGCAGTGTCTGGTGAGGTGTCTGGTGAGGTGTCTGGTTAGGTGTCTGATGCAGTGTCTGATGCAGTGTCTGATGAGGTGTATGATGCAGTGTCTGGTGAGGTGTATGATGCAGTGTCTGTTGAGGTGTCTGGTGAGATGTCTGGTTAGGTGTATGATGCAGTGTCTGTTGAGGTGTATGATGCAGTGTCTGTTGAGGTGTCTGATGCAGTGTCTGGTTAGGTGTCTGATGCAGTGTCTGGTGAGGTGTCTCGTGAGGTGTCTGATGCAGTGTCTGGTGAGGTGTCTGATGCAGTGTCTGATGAGGTGTATGATGCAGTGTCTGGTGAGGTGTCTGGTGAGGTGTCTGGTGAGGTGTCTGATGCAGTGTCTGGTGAGGTGTCTGATGCAGTGTCTGGTGAGGTGTCTGATGCAGTGTCTGGTGAGGTGTATGATGCAGTGTCTGGTGAGGTGTCTGATGCAGTGTCTGGTGAGGTGTCTGATGCAGTGTCTGGTGAGGTGTATGATGCAGTGTCTGGTGAGGTGTCTGATGCAGTGTCTGGTGAGGTGTCTGATGCAGTGTCTGGTGAGGTGTCTGGTGAGGTGTCTGGTGAGGTGTCTGGTGAGGTGTTTGATGAGGTGTCTGATGCAGTGTCTGGTGAGGTGTCTGATGCAGTGTCTGATGAGGTGTCTGGTGCAGTGTCTGGTGAGGTGTATGATGCAGTGTCTGTTGAGGTGTCTGGTGAGATGTCTGGTTAGGTGTATGATGCAGTGTCTGTTGAGGTGTATGATGCAGTGTCTGTTGAGGTGTCTGATGCAGTGTCTGGTTAGGTGTCTGATGCAGTGTCTGGTGAGGTGTCTCGTGAGGTGTCTGATGCAGTGTCTGGTGAGGTGTCTGATGCAGTGTCTGATGAGGTGTATGATGCAGTGTCTGGTGAGGTGTCTGGTGAGGTGTCTGGTGAGGTGTCTGATGCAGTGTCTGGTGAGGTGTCTGATGCAGTGTCTGGTGAGGTGTCTGATGCAGTGTCTGGTGAGGTGTATGATGCAGTGTCTGGTGAGGTGTCTGATGCAGTGTCTGGTGAGGTGTCTGATGCAGTGTCTGGTGAGGTGTATGATGCAGTGTCTGGTGAGGTGTCTGATGCAGTGTCTGGTGAGGTGTCTGATGCAGTGTCTGGTGAGGTGTCTGGTGAGGTGTCTGGTGAGGTGTCTGGTGAGGTGTTTGATGAGGTGTCTGATGCAGTGTCTGGTGAGGTGTCTGATGCAGTGTCTGGTGAGGTGTCTGGTGCAGTGTCTGGTGAGGTGTCTGATGCAGTGTCTGGTGAGGTGCCTGGTGAGATGTCTGGTGAGGTGTATGATGCAGTGTCTGGTGAGGTGTATGATGCAGTGTCTGGTGAGGTGTCTGATGCAGTGTCTGGTGAGGTGTCTGGTGAGGTGTCTGGTTAGGTGTCTGATGCAGTGTCTGATGCAGTGTCTGATGAGGTGTATGATGCAGTGTCTGGTGAGGTGTTTGATGAGGTGTCTGATGCAGTGTCTGGTGAGGTGTCTGATGCAGTGTCTGGTGAGGTGTCTGGTGCAGTGTCTGGTGAGGTGTCTGATTCAGTGTCTGGTGAGGTGCCTGGTGAGATGTCTGGTGAGGTGTATGATGCAGTGTCTGGTGAGGTGTATGATGCAGTGTCTGGTGAGGTGTCTGGTGAGGTGTCTGGTTAGGTGTCTGATGCAGTGTCTGATGCAGTGTCTGGTGAGGTGTATGATGCAGTGTCTGATGAGGTGTATGATGCAGTGTCTGGTGAGGTGTCTGATGCAGTGTCTGGTGAGGTGTCTGGTGAGGTGTCTGGTTAGGTGTCTGATGCAGTGTCTGGTGAGGTGTCTGGTGAGGTGTCTGGTGAGGTGTCTGATGCAGTGTCTGATGCAGTGTCTGATGAGGTGTATGATGCAGTGTCTGGTGAGGTGTCTGATGCAGTGTCTGGTGAGGTGTCTGGTGAGGTGTCTGGTTAGGTGTCTGATGCAGTGTCTGGTGAGGTGTCTGGTGAGGTGTCTGGTTAGGTGTCTGATGCAGTGTCTGATGCAGTGTCTGATGAGGTGTATGATGCAGTGTCTGGTGAGGTGTCTGGTGAGGTGTCTGGTTAGAAGGGGGACAGCAGAAAAATGAGGGAGGCGAGAAGGGAGAGAGGAGAGAATGGAGATTAGAGAGGTAACTGAGAAGAGACAAACCTCGTTCGAGCCGGATTGCTATTGTGAAGTTTCAAAGGACCCAAGGACCGGATGGAGAGGCTTTGCGGGCCGAATGTGGCTCACAGGTAGATTGTCAACCTCCTCTGTGTCTCTGGTGCCTCGTCAGCTGCGTCTTACTAAACCGAATTTCTAGAGAGGAAGCTTCCAGCTCGGTCTGCCGACCAGCTGTTGAGGATCTCGCTCTGTCCAGGTGCAGTCTCTCTCCGCTCCCAACCCTTCATCCCACTCGACTCGACCTTCGCCTTCTGTTCTTCTGCCGGAAATTCAAAACAGACGTATGTAGTGTATAACTGGCCTGCGATTCCATACCTTTTCCTCTCTGTTTCGGAGTTTCCGCTTGCATCGAGTCTGATAGACCTAGGCTAGGGTATAGGTATTTTCTACGAGTATATTCCTTTTCGCTACTGAAGCCAACTGGAATGTTTATTTATGAATACTTACAGTATGTGGGATCTTCTTCCTGCCCAGTTTATAAATCCCGTATAGGTATCTAAGTGTCTAAACCCCATCACGATCAGCTATTTATACTCTTTATAGTTATAAAAATATCGTAATCCCGTGCAGATCAATCATATAGCTGGGTATCACGCCAAATTATCTGGGTATACGGCGGGCCGCGTCTCATTAATATACGAGGAAGAGAAACTACGCATGACTTGTTGTTTCAAGTTTATAATAACGATTAGATAAACACGCGCAGGGAAGTGATTTTTTTGCACCACCTGGCCGCTTCTTGGATGAACTTTGCCGTTTTGCGTCTATGGATTATGAATAGGGATAGAAATAAGATATGGATACTAGAGATTCGTCACAAACAAACTCAACTGGGCCTGGGGGTTGCTTTGACCGACTGGGGAAGAAAGCGGGATACAGTGAGATTAGAGGGGAAGAGAGCGGGATACAGTCAGATTGGAGGGGAGGAGAGTGGGATACAGTGAGATTGGAAGGGAAGAGAGTGAGATACGGTGAGATTAGAGAGGAAGAGAGTGTGATGCAGTGAGAATGGAGGGAAATAGAGTGGGATACAGTGAGATTGGAGGGGAAGAGAGTAGGATGCAGTGAGATTGGAAGGGAAGAGAGTGAGATACGGTGAGATTAGAGAGGAAGAGAGCGGGATACAGTGAGATTAGAGGGGAAGAGAGTGGGATACAGTGAGATTAGAGGGGAAGAGAGCGGGAAGCAGTGAGATTAGAGAGGAAGAGAGCGGGATACAGTGAGAGAGGGGAAGAGAGTGTGAGGCAGTGAGATTAGAGGGGAAGAGAGCGGGATACCGTGAGATTGGAGGGAAATAGAGTGGGATACAGTGAGATTGGAGGGGAAGAGAGTAGGATGCAGTGAGATTGGAAGGGAAGAGAGTGAGATACGGTGAGATTAGAGAGGAAGAGAGCGGGATACAGTGAGATTAGAGGGGAAGAGAGTGGGATACAGTGAGATTAGAGGGGAAGAGAGCGGGAAGCAGTGAGATTAGAGAGGAAGAGAGCGGGATACAGTGAGAGAGGGGAAGAGAGTGTGAGGCAGTGAGATTAGAGGGGAAGAGAGCGGGATACCGTGAGATTGGAGGGGAAGAGAGTGGGATACGGTGAGATTAGAGGAAAGAGAGTGTGATGCAGTGAGAATGGAGGGAAAGAGAGTGGGATGCAGTGAGATTGGAGGGGAAGAGAGGGGGATGCAGTGAGATTGGGAAAGAGTGTGATGTGAGATTAGAGGGGAAGAAGGGGGATCACGGATGCGCTCACAGCATAAAAATAGCTGATGAAGACCGCGATGACTCCAAACCTCAGTTTGATTGCAATCAGAGAAGCCATTCTTCATGGAAAAAATGGAATCAGAGTCTATACTTTCTGCATATGCAAGAGTTTCACTTTATCAGCTTTATATTTATGAGTAGATGTATTGCATAGAAATATAGAAATTATATGTAATTCACTCAGTGAAACGCTCAAACAGCTATATAGTAGAACTAATATGAATGCATTTTTAAATTTATAACTGTGGCAATAGCAATGGCATATTGGCAGTACTTGTATATTGCATAGACATCCAGATACACCAGCAAGCTCACTGCTCAAGCTGCTCGAAGGAGCTGGCAAAGCAACTCAACTTAGCCAAGCGAGATCACGCACTTATCGGACTTGTTGTTCTCAAGAAATAAGTGGAGAGGAAACAAGAAAAAGGAAAACTAAAAATAGTTAATTATATCGACTTAAGGGAGCTGCGATGCTAGGGAGCAAGATCGATATGCTATGCAAGTGGCGCAAACAGTGCATGCGTACGGGACCTACTGAGGGCCGGGTGCTAGTCCAATGTGCTAAAACCATTATATTCTTATACTGCACACCTATTGAGGGCTGGGTGCTAGTCCAATATACGAAAACCCTCATAGTCTTATACTGCACACCTATTGAGGGCCGGGTGCTAGTCCAATGTGCTAAAACCATTATATTCTTATACTGCACACCTATTGAGGGCCGGGTGCTAGTCCAATATACTAAAACTTATAGCTATTGAAGAGCTGAGTGTTAGCAGGATACTAAAACCGTAGTTGTACTACGCTAAGAAAATGAGCACAAATAAACAAATAAACAAAATCGAAACCTAATAGTTAGCAAAAAAAGTGCAAGCAGACAAAGTGAATGGAAAAGGCAAGATTTAAAGTTTCGCAATTTACTCTATGCTACTAAAATATTTTGCTGTACACTGTACGCTG
Source organism: Macrostomum lignano (assembly GCA_002269645.1). NCBI lineage: Eukaryota > Metazoa > Platyhelminthes > Macrostomidae > Macrostomum > Macrostomum lignano. The sequence continues at coordinate 252,873 of NIVC01000955.1, forward strand.
TACCATAATCAATCTCTTAGCGCAGAGTCAAAATTTACTGACAAGAGAGATCAGTGACATACCCAGACCGTTATTTATCAATTGAATTATTTTCAAAGTCGTAATCAATAGTCTCACGTGGACTCGAAATCTCGATCAGCTTCGCTATTTTAAATGCATTCTAAAGACGCCGGATCAAGTAACACTGTACACAGAGCTTTTTTCAGTTTCAACGCAAGTTTAGGTGTGGTTGAAGACAATCCGGTGACCGGTATAGTCCAGGAACTCGGTCTCGCCCATTCCATTCGATGATGAAGACGTTGTTATTGGCAGGTGTTGCTGCTGCTGTTGCTTGTGATGCTGTTGGTGTTTGGACAGCAAAGTCTGCACTGCGGCGCTCGCGCCCGAACCCGAAGATGTTGAAGACAGCGACACGCCGGCGCCTGTCGGCATATTATGCGGCGGCATTGGCAGCGTGTGCTGAGGCGGCGGAGGCGGTGGCTGATTCGGCGGCGGCGGCTGCTGCGGCTGTTTCGGCAGCAGGCAGGGCTGGTCGATTCGGGGCACGTCGTACTCGTGCGACGGCGGCCTGTGCGAGTTGTAGCTGTATGAGTAGGGCGGCCCGGCGTAGCCAGCGGCCCAGCGCTTTTTGTCGCGCTTATTGTACCACTGGATCGCCTGGCAAGCCAGCAGGAAGACCAAGCTGGTAGCCATGAAGGTGCCAACCACTGCGATGATCATCTCGATCAGGGTGAACTGCTTTCGGGAGAAATAATCGCCGCCGACGCCACCGTCACCGCTGATCGGTTTCTGCGGCTCCGTCGGCAGTTTCGGCCTGGTCGACGTCGACGAGGAATCCGAATCATCGGTGCCTCCTGACCCAGTCTTTGATTCCGAGGCGGTGCCCTCGGACTCGACAGCCGGCGGCCAGTGCAGCGTCAGAGAGAAATTGGTCAACTGGCCGTCTTCGCTGCGCGCTGTCAGGGTGTACTTCTCGCGCTCGTAGCCCGGCGTTCGATGAACAGACTGACGGAAGGTGGCGCCGCTGCTCTGATAGGTGCGACTAGGATAGGCGTTTGGCAGTTCTGGGTAGATTGCCAGGTGACGGTAGGTCCAAACCAGCGGCCCAGACTGGTGAGTGGACGCTGAGCAGATCAGCTGAGCAGAGTCCGGCTCCAGGCGGATGTCGACTGAGCGAATCTCCGGCGCCTGACAGGGAAAGTCGCTGGGCGATAGGCGAGTTAGCTCGACGTCGTGCAGAGTTGGAGGGCTGCCGCACTTTGGTAGCTTGCTCGACTGTAAGTTTTAGAAAAATTGGGTTTGAATTATTTTTTTCTCAGTTATTTGTTATTGTTATAAGCGCCAATTATACCGCCAATTAATTTGGACTGTAAAAACAGGGTGTTAGTGCCTAAAAAAGGCAATAAATTTTAGCCAATCAATTACTGTACAGTTCGTGAGCTATTTGATGCTAAAAATAGCAGCCAATAGCCCATTGTACAGTGTATCGGGCACTTGATGCTAAAAATAGCAGCCAATCAGGCACTGTTACAGTGTGTGAGCCTCTTGCAGAAAAATATAGACTTGCCTTAATGATTTGTGGCGATACTCTGTTCCAATCGATGCTCTCGCTGATCCATTTATTAGTGCAGAAGCACGACAAAGGATTCTCGTCCAAGTAGAACACCCGGAGACGCCGCACCAGCTGAATAGCTTCGCTCGGCACCACCTGAATAGAATTCTGCGACAGCGTCAGCTCGTGCAGGTTTCGAATAACCTGCAAGCTGTCCCAGGGAAACTCCTGCAGGCCGCACTTCGACAACACCAGACGTTCCAATGAGAAATTGAGAAACGTCTCTGCAGTCAACGTTAGTCGAGGATTCTCGCTAAGCGTGAGCACCGCCATTTCCCGGTGGCGAAAAAGCGCCGCAGGCAGGCGTTCCAGCGTGTTGTTGCTAAGGTCGAGTTCGCGAATGTGCGCCAGGTCGGCCAGAGCGTCCGGCTCGATGCCGATAAGGCCGCAGTTGACCAACCCCACCCGAGTCAGATTCGCGTAGCCTTTAAGAAGGCTGCGAGTTAATCGCCGATTGTTAATTTTCGGAGAATTCCTACAATTAATGTACAGCTCTCGGTAAGCCAGCGGGTCGACATCCAATTCCCTGAGGATTCCACTGTTTGGCGCAAATTCGGCCAGGTTCGTGCTGCCGTGGAGTTGGTCTTTCACCTTGTGGAAGTCGCAGGTAATGCTGGGCAAATCGCAGATGCAGTAGCCGCAGTTGGTCAGCTGTACGCTTGGCGATGGCAGAAGGGAGGCGCATAGCAGTATGGCAAACAGGGAACTGATGGACATGTCTGAGAGCGAGTTGAATCCTGTGTAGGATTAAATGGTTGGATGTGCATTACAGTCAATCCAATTCTGATTGCATAGGATTCTTTGTGGGCGCTTAGTGGGTGCCATTGTAAGCACATGGTGCCAGTTAGCGCTTAGGGGGCTCCATTGGGTGCTTAGCGGATTGCCAGTTAGCGCTTAGGGGGCTCCGTCGAGCGCTTAGCACAATGCCAGTTAGCGCTTAGGGGGCTCCCTAAGGTGGTCGCTTAGGGAGTCAGTTGACCTCCCCAGAAAAAAAGTCATGAGAGGCCGAGTAATGATGGACTAAAGAAAACTAAAAAAAGAATGAAAAATTCCGGAATCCTGGATCAACTAACCCATCGATTCAAAATTCAAACAGAATAGCATATCCTCTCTTATATACAGAAAAATGTATACACAATGCTCTTATCAATATCAAGTGGAGCAATTCAGAATTTAAGCTGCTAGCTGACTCCTAATATCCATATATATATAAATGTAAAATCCAGCCACTCTAATCCTCAATATGATTATGAAACACAACACAGGAAAACAGGTCCTCTCAGTGCAGTGGCAGTGCAGCGGGGGTCGTAAAATAGAAAATTTATTATCAAAATTTACGACATTGGGGGACAGCGTTTGCGTGTTTGGGAGCTCGGTTCCGACTTCGATAGTGTAAGAATGCACAGTCTGTATCTAAAAGCCATCAGAGCTTTGCACAAACCAGCTGAGTTCAAATTGTATACTTGGGGCAGGGTCAAGCAAAGCCGAAAAATGGGGGAGAAAAGTAGGATCTGTAGCTATAGGTAAGGGGATCTGATCCCATATAGCCAAACCAGATGCTCGGCCGCCTTATCTGTCCGCTTGGCGATGAAAATTGGGATTTCACGGTGATCCGCCGTGGCATGCATGGGATCTGTTTGGGATTTTCTTCTGTTGGGATGCGCGGGTGGGGGGTGGGGCCGGGCGCAGATGGGAACTATATGGGGATGAGAAATAGAACGGGAATTTTACGGCGCGACTATCGTGTGGATTCGAATAGCGTGGGATTTCGGCCCCAAGGTGAACTCCCTTTGTATAGCCCCCCCCCCTCGGTCTCGGCCTCATTTGCTAATGCCGAGCCAGCTTTGAATAGGAGAAATTCGCCTGGCATGAGCAGTGCTGGGGATTCTCCGGCTGCCGGTTGGACTCAGAAGCCTTGCTAGAGATAGATAGATAGGTAGATAGATAGATAGATAGATAGATAGATAGATAGATAGATAGATAGATAGATAGATAGATAGATAGATAGATAGATAGATAGATAGATAGATAGATAGATAGATAGATAGATAGATAGATAGATAGATAGATAGATAGATAGATAGATGGTGGATAGATAGATAGATAGATAGATAGATAGATAGATAGATAGATAGATAGATAGATAGATAGATAGATAGATAGATAGATAGATAGATAGATAGATAGATAGATAGATAGATAGATAGATAGATAGATAGATAGATAGATAGATAGATGGATAGATAGATAGATAGATAGATAGATAGATAGATAGATAGATAGATAGATAGATAGATAGATAGATAGATAGATAGATAGATAGATAGATAGATGGTGGATAGATAGATAGATAGATAGATAGATAGATAGATAGATAGATAGATAGATAGATAGATAGATAGATAGATAGATAGATAGATAGATAGATAGATAGATAGATAGATAGATAGATAGATAGATGGATAGATAGATAGATAGATAGATAGATAGATAGATAGATAGATAGATAGACAGATAGATAGATAGGTAGATAGATAGATAGATAGATAGATCACTAATGCAATAAATAAAATAAGTTTCTACAGGATTTTGGGTACAAGTTGTACTTTTAACTCTGCATAATCGAATTAATTATGCACGCAACACAGCGCAATCACCAACAAAGTCACCTTAAGCCGCGGCCCTTTCATTTGAAGTCGAAATTAAATTCCGGTACTTGGGTAGCAACACCAATTCTCTTCTATTCCTGTATGCTGTAGTGTTTTAAGTTTCTTTCAACGGGAAGTCAGGGTTCCTAAAAATGCTAATACGAGTATTATATTAAACTGGATAGACCTTTAGTTTCTGTGGCTCTCTCTGCTGGTGAGAAAATTGAATAGAAAAGTAGTTGAGCTCAAGGTGCAATACCCGAATTGCCTAGCGGAAAAGACCAATTGGCAAGTTGAATATGGAACACTAGCCCAGCCCAAAGTCTCTGGACTTCCGGAGTAGCTGCTCTGTCTTCGTTCGAGATTAGATAATCGTTCCAAGAGAATCACCCTAGACTTACAGAATCGCCCTAGAGATCTGCTTTAAGATATTGGCCCCTAGAGATACGCCCCAAAAGAATCGCCTTAAAAGAATCGCCCTAGAGAATCATTCTAGAGATTCGCCCCCAGAGAATCGCCCCTAGAGAATCGCCCATAGAGAATCGCCGCAAAAAAAGCTCTAGAGAATCGCCCCTAGAGATTAGCCCCAAAATAATCACCCATAGAGGATCGCTCTAAAGAATCGCCCCTATAGAATCGCTCTAGAGAATCGCCCCTAGAGATTCGCCCCTAGAGATTCGCCCCTAGAGATTCGCCCCTAGATAATCGCCCAAAGAGAATCGCTCTAGAGAATCGCCCCAAAAGAATCGCCCTAGAGAATCGCCCCTAGAGATTCACCCCAAAAGAATCGCCCTAGAGAATCGCCTCTAGAGATTAGCCCCAAAAGAATCAACCTAGAGAATCGCCTCTAGAGATTAGCCCCAAAAGAATCAACCTAGAGAATCGCCTCTAGAGATTAGCCCCAAAAGAATCGCCCTAGAGAATCGCCTCTAGAGATTCGCCCCAAAAGAATCGCCCCTAGAGAATCGCCTCTAGAAATTAGCCCCAAAAGAATCGCCCTAGAGAATCGCCTCTAGAGATTCGCCCCAAAAGAATCGCCCTAGAGAATCGCCCCTAGAGATTCACCCCAAAAGAATCGCCCTAGAGAATCGCCTCTAGAAATTCGCCCCAAAAGAATCGCCCTAGAGAATCGCCTCTAGAGATTAGCCCCAAAAGAATCGCCCTAGAGAATCGCCCCTAGAGATTCACCCCAAAAGAATCGCCCTAGAGAATCGCCTCTAGAGATTAGCCCCAAAAGAATCAACCTAGAGAATCGCCTCTAGAGATTAGCCCCAAAAGAATCAACCTAGAGAATCGCCTCTAGAGATTAGCCCCAAAAGAATCGCCCTAGAGAATCGCCTCTAGAGATTCGCCCCAAAAGAATCGCCCCTAGAGAATCGCCTCTAGAAATTAGCCCCAAAAGAATCGCCCTAGAGAATCGCCTCTAGAGATTCGCCCCAAAAGAATCGCCCTAGAGAATCGCCCCTAGAGATTCACCCCAAAAGAATCGCCCTAGAGAATCGCCTCTAGAAATTCGCCCCAAAAGAATCGCCCTAGAGAATCGCCTCTAGAGATTAGCCCCAAAAGAATCGCCCTAGAGAATCGCCTCTAGAGATTCGCCCCAAAAGAATCGCCCTAGAGAATCGCCCCTAGAGAATCGCCCCTAGAGATTCGCCCCAAAAGAATCGCCCTAGAGAATCGCCTCTAGACAATCTCCCCTAGAGATTCATCCCAAAAGAATCGCCCTATATCACTATGCTAGATAAAAACAGAATCTTTCTATCTTGTCAGTGTTAGCCTTGCGTCAATGTAGGTTAATAATCGAATGGTTGCAACAGCTTCAAAGTCAAACGCAACATTCTCTCTCCGCCAAGCAGCTATCTTTCAATTTACGAGCTGTGGGCCTCGCTTCGAGTCTAATAGTATCCGTGCTTTTTATTGCTTCCCGATATTCAATTCAACTCCCCCTTTACAGTCTCCATCGTTTCCCAGTTTCCTCATGTTATGCAGATTGAGATTTTATAACCCCTGCAGCGCTTTCAGAACGGCTCGATCCATACCTAGCATATGTTTTATATTATCCCTTAGTTCTGCTTGGTGGGTGGGCCTTATAATAAATTATGATGTGCACTATGGAAATGCTTTTTGAAAGCTAGACAGACAGATACAGGCACCATGTCATTTTACTTATAGAGAATAGAAACGGCTAACTTGTAACTTTTAAGTCACATTTAAGCCTTCTAAGTATACCAATATTTAAACATTTGACTCTCAGTAATTGGAATCTGAGGCGAATGAAGTGGCGAATGATTGACACGTTTGACTGAGAAGACTTCTAAAAGTCCATTTTTTTAGATTTCCTAACTCCCCTTCTCTGAAGAGAGTTTATTGAATAGGACTTAGGATTTAGCGACTCTGGATTAGTTGAAGAGCCCCCTTCTTAAAGATTTGGGAACTCAATCAGTAGCAAGAAATATTGACTTTTTATAATAGGAATCAATCGAAAAAACCCGCATTTGACTGACACGTGTAGCAGAAAATTTCAAGCATTTTCTATTCCACAGACTTTCCAAGAAAATAAGATAAATAAATATATTATATCCACATTTCAATAATAACTTACCAAAACAAGCTGTTTGTCTGTTAATTACTCGGCTTTAACTGGTCACTGACGTCAACATTGTTTGTTTCGCTCAATTGATTAATACGAAAACACTGAGAGGACAACAACCTGCCAACTAAAGCCCCAGTGCTTGTTCCGGTCTCTCTTGACTTTTATCTATAGCGGTCTGTGGAGTTGGGGGTCTTGAAGCTGATTTTAAAAGCATCAACCCCCCCCCAAACACCCACCCCTCCTCAGCCACCAATCCCCCAGCCCAGTAGCCTATAGAATCACTCAAGACCAAGCAGAGCCAGCCAGCCAGTCCTATTGGCCAGTCAAGTAAAGGAAAAACAGGGGTCGACTTAGTGCGAGAGTAAAACCCGTTTTTAAGACTCTTTTTTAGGAAAGAAAAGCATTTACTTACGAAAACAACAATCCAGCCAGACCGATTTGTTGAAGTTCAGTCGCCGCCATGCCGAAAAAGGCGCCGATAAAACGGTGTAAAAGAGCAAACAAACACAGCGGATACGAGCTAAGGGGTTTTAGAGGGGGCTGTGTTAACTTGTATCGAAACTGTTGTTTATGCAACGCCAAGTGTAATAGTAGATTGATAAACTAATGCTGTGAAGCATCAGTGTGTTGACTGTTGCAGCTTGAATTTGCTACTGCACTTGCATAGGATTGGGGGGAGTAGGTAGATAGATTTTAGATAAGTAGGTAGATTGGTTAGATTGTAGAGAAGTAGGTAGATAGATTGAAGAGAAGTAGTTAGATAGATTGTAGATAAGTGGGTAGATGAATTGTAGAAAAGTAGGTAGATAGATTGTAGAAAAGTAGGTAGATAGATTGTAGAAAAGTAGGTAGTTAGATTGTAGAAAAGTAGGTAGTTAGATTGTAGAAAAGTAGGTAGATAGATTGTAGAAAAGTAGGTAGTTAGATTGTAGAAAAGTAGGTAGATAGATTGTAGAAAAGTAGGTAGATAGATTGTAGAAAAGTAGGTAGTTAGATTGTAGAAAAGTAGGTAGTTAGATTGTAGAAAAGTAGGTAGTTAGATTGTAGAAAAGTAGGTAGTTAGATTGTAGAAAAGTAGGTAGATAGATTGTAGAAAAGTAGGTAGATAGATTGTAGAAAAGTAGGTAGTTAGATTGTAGAAAAGTAGGTAGATAGATTGTAGAAAAGTAGGTAGATAGATTGTAGAAAAGTAGGTAGATAGATTGTAGAAAAGTAGGTAGATAGATTGTAGAAAAGTAGGTAGATAGATTGTAGAAAAGTAGGTAGATAGATTGTAGAGAAGTAGGTAGATAGATTGTAGAAAAGTAGGTAGATAGATTGTAGAAAAGTAGGTAGATAGATTGTAGAAAAGTAGGTAGATAGATTGTAGAGAAGTAGGTAGATAGATTGTAGAAAAGTAGGTAGATAGATTGTAGAAAAGTAGGTAGATAGATTGTAGAGAAGTAGGTAGATAGATTGTAGAAAAGTAGGTAGATAGATTGTAGAAAAGTAGGTAGATAGATTGTAGAAAAGTAGGTAGATAGATTGTAGAGAAGTAGGTAGATAGATTGTAGAAAAGTAGGTAGATAGATTACGAGTATGAACAAGATCTCTAAGTCTAATTCTAATATTTGTAAACACAATATAGAATGTTCGAAAAGCTTGCAGAAAGAATTCGAGGTGTTATGATTATGAAGGGAATAATCGCTACATGTTTTTTTAAAACAAAGATGCCTTGCCATCTATGTGCAAAGGAAGTTGTTTTAGTATAAAATATTTTGATTTCGATACTGCATTGACATTTGGTCACCAATAACGGGAACGCTACAACACTCTGACTGCCTTGCACTGTACACAAACTTGAATGAATATGTTGGAGTTTGCAGCGAAATGAAACAGAAATTCTGTAAATTTGGCGGCGAACTTCAAAAAGATTTTTAATTAGATCTGACAGCCTGATGTGACTGGCTATTTGCTAATAAACTGAAGTTTAGAACTTGGCCCTCTGAAATGTAATCAACTGACAGGTCGTTAGCTTTGTTTATCTAATTTACTTGGTAACTTGGTAAACAGCTTCTATTCCTTTACATGGAAGACTAACTAGTGACTACTGACAAATTATCTACTCAATGAGTTCATGAGCTTTGTCCCTGAGATCACGAATGCGTTTATGAGCAAGTTCTCGAGTGACTTCATGAGTGAGTTCATGAGTGAGTTTACGTGTGAGTTTATGAGTGAGTTCATGAGTTTAGGAGTGATTTCAGGAGTTTATGAGTGATTTCAGGAGTTTAGGAGTGATTTCAGGAGTTCAGGAGGGATTTCAGGAGTTCAGGAGTGATCTCAGGAGTTCATGAGTGATTTCAATAGTTCAGGAGTGTTTCAGGAGTTTAGGAGTGATTTCAGGAGTTCAGGAGTGATTTCAGGAGTTCAGGAGTGATTTCAAGAGTTCAGGAGTGATTTCAAGAGTTCATGAGTGATTTCAAGAGTTCAGGAGTGTTTCAGGAGTTTAGGAGTGATTTCATGAGTTAAGAAGTGATTTCAGGAGTTCAGAAGTGATTTCATAAGTTAAGGAGTGATTTCAGGAGTTCAGAAGTGATTTCATGAGTTAAGAAGTGATTTCAGGAGTTCAGAAGTGATTTCATAAGTTAAGGAGTGATTTCAGGAGTTCAGAAGTGATTTCATGAGTTAAGAAGTGATTTCAGGAGTTCAGAAGTGATTTCATAAGTTAAGAAGTGATTTCAGGAGTTCAGGAGTTATTTTATGAGTTCATCACCGAGTCAATGAGCTCAAGAGTGAGCTGCTTTCGTCAATTGAGTTCATGAGTTACCAAGTGAACTATCTGTCACTATTAAGCACTACATATCTGCATGCACCCCACCGCCCTCTATCCAGCCCAGAACAGGCAAGCAGGCCCGGAGATAAGCGACGACAGCAGAGGCGCAGACAGGGGGCAGTGCATTGCTGTAAAGAAGCGAACAACACTGTGCGGTCAATGGAGAGATTAAAAAAGACAGAACAGAGTGGCTCAGCATTTGCGACAGCTCGTGGTTGAGTTAAGTCTTATCACCGATCCCAGTGCCCACACACACACACACACAGGCCAGACACTGGCCAACAGAGTCTGTTAATCATTAATTATGCAAGGAAAATAAAACTAACCCTTGGCCAAGCCGAGCTTATCTCCCTGGCCGCTAAGTACCTTTCAGTATGGTATGAGTTGGACCATTAGACGGTGAGGGGCTGAGAAAATAATGACTTTCGGCGAACATTAAAGGAACAACTCGTGTAACATGCTAATTATGGCTTCCTGAACAGCGAATTTCACGACTCGAGGGATAATAAAAATCTATAGGAAGAAAAAGGGGATTGGATACTGACTGTGAAGGGAGAAAATGAAAATGTCCAATTCTCCACCTCGCTACATTGAATTGCTTCCATGCAGTCCAGAGGTCGAATCCCCAAGGCGCTGGCCAAGCGAGTGTGTGTGTTAGGCGGGAACAGCGGTTATTCGACTCATCCAGGGAGACCCTGGAAGCAGGATCTGGAACAGTGAACCATTCCTCATTTGTCGCATTTTCTGATGCGAATCAAAAAATCATTACTCGAAAAGCTCCTTCTTTGGGGAAACAATAAGTTTTACTGTCAAGGAATGAACATTTTATGTCTGTATGTTTTTCTTGATTGAGACTCTGAAAACTTAAAAGAGAAACCTTTAAACTAGACTCGGTTATGACCCAGGATTTTTAGCCGGCGCCAGCACCAAGGGGTTTTAGCACCAAGGGGCTTTAGCACCAAGGGGCTTTAGCACCAAGGGGCTTTCGCACCAAGGGGCGCCAGCACCAAGGGGCGCCAGCACCAAGGGGCGCCAGCACCAAGGGGCGCCAGCACCAAGGGGCGCCAGCACCAAGGGGCGCCAGCACCAAGGGGCGCCAGCACCAAGGGGCGCCAGCACCAAGGGGCGCCAGCACCAAGGGGCGCCAGCACCAAGGGGCGCCAGCACCAAGGGGCGCCAGCACCAAGGGGCGCCAGCACCAAGGGGCGCCAGCACCAAGGGGCGCCAGCACCAAGGGGCGCCAGCACCAAGGGGCGCCAGCACCAAGGGGCGCCAGCACCAAGGGGCGCCAGCACCAAGGGGCGCCAGCACCAAGGGGCGCCAGCACCAAGGGGCGCCAGCACCAAGGGGCGCCAGCACCAAGGGGCGCCAGCACCAAGGGGCGCCAGCACCAAGGGGCGCCAGCACCAAGGGGCGCCAGCACCAAGGGGCGCCAGCACCAAGGGGCGCCAGCACCAAGGGGCGCCAGCACCAAGGGGCGCCAGCTTGAAGTCAGTCAGAAATTCAGAGCTGGAATTTGTCAGTCCAGGTTTTGGCTCTGTGGGTCTCCTTGATGTTTCTGCAACCCTCGCAGATAAGCAGAATTGCACTGACTGGTCATATAGTGGGCAGGCTGGGAGACTTGAACGAAATTGCCCTGATGGGGCATAATTTATTTATCGTTCGGCGGGTTGGCGCGCCGAGCACAAACTCTGCTTACTACTCGGTTGAGTCGATTTTCGAGGGGCGGCGGCCCTGTTGATGGGGCTAAGCGGCAGCTGGAAGCCAAGCCACTGCTCATTTTACTCATTTTCTGGCTTTCCTCTCTCTCTCTCTTCATCAGCTCAAGTTTGTCAACAATTTTTCCCGTAGCTAAACCGAGGAGCTGGCCACTCTGTTGCTAGTTCCTCATCCTTGTGTCCTCAGCATAAGTGTATGATTTTTTGTATTTCATTCTCCAGTCTAGCTTGTGAGTTTGCGAATCTACAGGGAAGTGAAACAGCAGTTGCATTGCAAAAAATTGAAATTATGCGTTTGCACTTGGCTTATTGAATTGCTGATTTAAGCTATAGATTGCTTCTCTAGGGCGATTCTCAAGGGCGATTCTCTAGGGCGATTCTCTAGGGCGATTCTCTAGGGCGATTCTCTAGGGCGATTCTCTAGGTTGATTCTCTAGGGCGATTCTCTAGGGCGATTCTCTAGGGCGATTCTCTAGGGCGATTCTCTAGGGCGATTCTCTAGGGCGATTCTCTAGGGCGATTCTCTAGAGCCGATTCTCTAGGGCGATTCTCTAGGGCAATTCTCTAGGGCGATTCTCTAGGGCCATTCTCTAGGGCGATTCTCTAGGGCAATTCTCTAGGGCGATTCTCTAGGGCAATTCTCTAGGGCGATTCTCTAGGGCGATTCTCTAGGGCGATTCTCTAGGGCGATTCTCTAGGGCGATTCTCTAGAGCCGATTCTTTAGGGCGATTCTCTAGGGCGATTCTCTAGAGCCGATTCTCTAGGGCGATTCTCTAGGGCGATTCTCTAGAGCCGATTCTCTAGGGCGATTCTCTAGGGCGATTCTCTAGGGCGATTCTCTAGAGCCGATTCTCTAGGGCGATTCTCTAGGGCGATTCTCTAGAGCCGATTCTCTAGGGCGATTCTCTAGGGCGATTCTCTAGGGCGATTCTCTAGGGCGATTCTCTAGGGCGATTCTCTAGGGCGATTCTCTAGGGCGATTCTCTAGGGCGATTCTCTAGGGCGATTCTCTAGGGCGATTCTCTAGAGCCGATTCTCTAGGGCGATTCTCTAGGGCAATTCTCTAGGGCGATTCTCTAGGTTGATTCTCTAGGGCGATTCTCTAGGGCAATTCTCTAGGGCGATTCTCTAGGGCAATTCTCTAGGGCGATTCTCTAGGGCGATTCTCTAGAGCGATTCTCTAGGGCGATTCTCTAGGGCGATTCTCTAGAGCCGATTCTTTAGGGCGATTCTCTAGGGCGATTCTCTAGAGCCGATTCTCTAGGGCGATTCTCTAGGGCGATTCTCTAGGGCGATTCTCTAGAGCCGATTCTCTAGGGCGATTCTCTAGGGCGATTCTCTAGAGCCGATTCTCTAGGGCGATTCTCTAGGTTGATTCTCTAGGGCGATTCTCTAGGGCGATTCTCTAGGGCGATTCTCTAGAGCCGATTCTCTAGGGCGATTCTCTAGGTTGATTCTCTAGGGCGATTCTCTAGGGCGATTCTCTAGGGCGATTCTCTAGGGCGATTCTCTAGGGCCATTCTCTAGGGCGATTCTCTAGGGCGATTCTCTAGGGTGATTTTCTTGAGGCAATATCAGAGGGGCGGCGATTTTTTGGGCAATTCTGGTACACTAAGTATTTGGTGCAGACGATTCTACAATGGATTAGTGGCACTTCTAGAAAAATGTAATTATAAAAAGATTTATAATTTTGGTGAATTGTCTCATGCAAGCGCTGGTCTGCACCCCTGCTGCAGTACAGATAGGAGAAACAGGAAAATACCGGCTTTTTCGCGGTCCTTCAGACAGGTTTCATAGCCTAATAGCTGTGAGACCAGCCCATTCAGCTGCAGCCTCCTCCCCCATCCAAGGCCCTGATTATTCTACTCATCCAGAATGCTCACCCACACAGACCCAGCATCCCTGGCTTCATCTCTACCTTGCCTACCCCTCCCCCACCCCTCATCTCTCGTTTCCTCTTCGCGGATGAATATTTCAAAGCCCAGCTCCCCGTTCCCCGTAAAAATGCTGAATGCCAACAGGCCTGCGGGTCCTGCAGTTTAGCTGTGTGCTTTGTTGCAAAAGCAGCAATAGCAGCAGCAGCAGAAGCAGCGGCCATGCAGAGCTGAGAGACTAAAAGAGTCCTCAAGCTGAGCCCTCGCTATTCCTCTACTGCCCCAGCCAGTCTCTCTGCACCTGTCAATCAGGCCTTTATCGATCCGATTAACCGCCCGGTGGGCCTCAGCCAAGCCAAGCCGGGCAAATCCATCCCGTCTTTTAGTCTACTAATTTTTACTCTGACACCTGGAGTTTCGTTTCTCCGCTGGCTATACCGGCACATTTAGACTCTAAATGCATAAGAGATTAGTGATTGTTTCATATTTTCAGGAACAGGTGCAGGAGTCACGGAGTTGAGAAGGAAGAGAAGAGGACCGAGAACTCATACACGTTCTAATCGTCAGGCATATACACTCTCTGTACCTTGGGGGTCGGCTCTCATGGGGGGATCGCACCGCACGACAGCCCACCAGCCAATTTTCGAGCACACAAGCTCCAATGAATGCGGCTGCGAGCGGAATCGAACCCGGGGTCGTGGCGCGAGAGTCAGACGTGCTCACCGCTGAGCTGCTCTGCTCTCGAAGAGACGAGGGAGGAGAAGAGTATTGGGAGAGAGATAAAGAGCAGAGAAACAACAACAAAACAACAACAATGACACGACAACAACAATAAAAAACCACAACACAACAACAACAACAAACCAACAAAAAACAGTAACACAAAAACAACAACAACAACAACAACAACGACAACATAAGAACAACAATATCACAACAAAAACAACAACAACAAAAAACCGACAAAAAGCAATAACAATAATGCAACATCAACAACAAAAAACAACAACACAACAAAAGCAACAACATAACAACAACAACAACACAACAAAACCAACAACAATAACAACAACAACAACAACAACATAACAACAACAATAAAACAACAACAACAACAACAAAAGAGGCATCGAAGACCTCAGCGTGCTGTGCCAGCAACCCCGGGAGTGCTTCTCGCTGTGGAAAGACTTCCGGGAGAGAGTAAAGCTGCTGGAGAAAGAGAGGAATGATGAGGATCCACAGCAATAACAACAGCAACAACAACAAAAACACAACAACAACACAACAACAACAACAACAACACAACAACAACAACAATAACACAACAACAACAACAACAACAACAACAACAACAACAAGAAAACAACACAAAACTCCATCAGCAGCCGCACCTCTTTAATAAATCCGCAGTCATAATTCGCAAACAACATTACCAATGGTACGGGTTGGAAGCCGGGTAAAACACCCCGACAAACCAGTTTGCAAACAGCGAAGCCTCATCATTTATGACGCAGTTTCCGACTTGGGACGCACTGAATTGGCTAAACGCGGAAAAGCCGGCCTGGAAGACAGAGAGAAATTTTTTGCAGGAAACCAAAAATTTCAGACAGCTCACATTGTCCTGACTTGATGTCGGATATGAATGCTATTGCCGACAGGTGAGCCAAGGTAGGGGGAGGGGGTGGGGGCAGATTGCGTGAGCTCCTATCACGCTGCAGCAGTTCTGTATATTTTGGAATAGAAAACAATGACCTGACAGACTTCAACTTCCTGAGTGGCGGCGTGGGTATTTTTGCTTGGCTTTTGTTTGCTTCTCTATTTTGCTTGTGCTGAATAGTCGGCATTCAATTGGCGATGAAAGATGAAGGACAGAAACTGGGTAACTGCGGTACCCTCGGATCGGGGAGGAAATTTAGAGATGAAAAATTAGAATAGCTTTAAATATGGGAGGAGACAGGAAATTCCATCGTGAGACAAGAGTGGAAAGAGAGAAAATAGAGCAGGGGAGCGAAGGAGAGAAGGCTGGCAGAGGGTGAGAGGAGAGATAGTGGGGTCAGGGGAGAGATGGTGGGATGAGGGGAGAGATAGTGGGGTGAGGGGGAGAGATAGTGGGGTGAGGGGGAGAGATAGTGGGGTGAGGGGGAGAGATAGTGGGGTGAGGGGGAGAGATAGTGGGATGAGGGGAGAGAAAGTGGGGTGAGGGGGAGAGATAGTGGGATGAGGGGGAGAGATAGTGGGATGAGGGGGAGAGATAGTGGGGTGAGGGGGAGAGATAGTGGGATGAGGGGAGAGATGGTGGGTGAGGGGAGAGATAGTGGGGTGAGGGGAAGAGATAGTGGGGTTAGGGGAGAGATAGTGGGGTGAGGGGGAGAGATAGTGGGGTGAGGGGGAGAGATAGTGGGGTGAGGGGGAGAGATAGTGGGATGAGGAGAGAGATAGTGGGGTGAGGGGGAGAGATAGTGGAGTGAGGGGGAGAGATAGTGGGATGAGGGGAGAGATAGTGGGGTGAGGGGGGGAGATAGTGATGCTTTGAAGTGTAGTTGAGACACAGAGGCAGACACGTGAACATAAAGAAGAATCAAAAATCAATAAAATTGTTTAGGACGCGATTGAAGGAGCAATATATTTAAAAAAGTGAATGTCCTCAGGAAGGCGATTCCGATGGAGACTCAGTCGGTCAACGAGAGTTAGTCATGACAGAGAGGGATAAGGGCTGCGGCTGGAATGCCGGAGTCCCGCGTGCCAGCTGCCATTCAGCCAGCGGAGTCCAACGGTCGGCGCTGATTTCCTGAACACTGGCGCTGTTTCTCGGCAATATAAAAGAAAGCCCCGCCTGCCAGCCTGTCACGCAACCGCTCTCTCAAAGGAATGAAAATTTCCATCTTAATTCTAAATTTATGAAACATTGATTGTTATTTTCATTTCGTATTTTTACTTGTGGAAGCAATGAGCACTGGAAATAGAAGGACGCACTTCGTTTCGTGGAAAGTCAGTTACATCAACTAACTAACTAACTGACTAACTAACTGACTAACTAACTAACTAACTAACTAACTAACTAACTAACTAACTAACTAACTAACTAACTAACTGACTAACTAACTAACTAACTAACTAACTAACTAACTAACTAACTAACTAACTAACTAACTAACTAACTAACTAACTAACTAACTGACTAACTAACTAACTAGCTAACTAACTAACTAACTAACTAACTAACTGACTAACTAACTGACTAACTAACTAACTAACTAACTAACTAACTAACTAACTAACTAACTAACTAACTAACTAACTAACTAACTAACTAACTAACTAACTGACTAACTAACTAACTAGCTAACTAACTAACTAACTAACTAACTAACTAACTAACTAACTAACTAACTAACTAACTAACTAACTAACTAACTAACTAACTAACTAACTAACTAACTAACTAACTAACTAACTAACTAACTAACTAACTAACTAACTAACTAACTAACTAACTAACTAACTAACTAACTAACTAACTAACTAACTAACTAACTAACTAACTAACTAACTAACTAACTAACTAACTAACTAACTAACTAACTAACTAACTAACTAACTAACTAACTAACTAACTAACTAACTAACTAACTAACTAACTAACTAACTAACTAACTAACTAACTAACTAACTAACTAACTAACTAACTGACTAACTAACTAACTAACTAACTAACTAACTAACTGACTAACTAACTAACTAACTAACTAACTAACTAAATAACTAGCTAGCTAGCTAACTAACTAACTAACTAACTAACTAACTGACTAACTAACTAACTAACTAACTAACTAACTAACTAACTAACTAACTAACTAACTAACTAACTAACTAACTAACTAACTAACTAACTAACTAACTAACTAACTAACTAACTAACTAACTAACTAACTAACTAACTAACTAACTAACTAACTAGCTAACTAACTAACTAACTAACTAGCTAACTAACTAACTAACTAACTAGCTAACTAACTAACTAACTAACTAGCTAACTAGCTAACTAACTGACTACTAACTAACTAACTAACTAACTAACTAACTAACTAACTAACTAACTAACTAACTAACTAACTAACTAACTAACTAACTAACTAACTAACTACATGTAACAAACTGACTAACAGCCATCATTTCTGTTCCTGTGCTATTTCTTCCCCATTCGCATCCATGCGCTGATGCTTTCCTTCTCCAGGTTGTCAGTCAACGATCTGAGCTGTGTTGGCATATTTATTCACTGCCTAAGTTCCTCTGTCACTGCTCCGACCTCCTGCACACGCCGTGCATTGTCTTGAACAAATAAAAAACCCGTGAGATGTCACGGCAAGTCAAGAGGGAGCCACACAATTCCCTCAGATAATATCCGTGCACGTACTTGGAGCAGTTCTCATGCTCACGCATCCCACTTGTCAATTTTTTCGCACCCATAATCTCCCCTGCTGCTCTGGCCCATTCGCGCCGTCAAGTGCGGTGAAAGCACCCGGTTTGGCTCCCACGACAGCCCCCCCACACTCTGTTGGGATTTTCTCCCCATCCGTTCAGCTGATTCACGCCACGCTCAGTGACAATTTGAGCTAGGAAATTTTTTTCGTGTGAATATTTGACTTTATCAGCGTCACAATCTCTACTGTCTACTTAGTGTGGTTTAGTAGTCAGTAGAGCGTTAAATAGGCTAAATAAAATACAAGTATAAGAAATAGCAAGTAGACTTCAGAGTGCATCCCAAGATTGATGTAGGCTCTGTACATCTGAACTTTTCTTAGCTTGCGTGTCAACTTTGAATAAAGAAATACTTCTGCCCGATACTGAAGTCAATAAAACAGCTATCAAGTACGTATATGACCTGAGCGTTGGTTTTCTCTCTACAAGGCTTACTGGGGGAATTGCTGAGATGTCAAGGCTTACTGGGGGAATTGCTGAGATGTCAAGGCTTACTGGGGGAATTTCTGAGATGTCCAGGCTTTGGGGAATTACTGAGATGTCAGGGCTGGCGGGGGATTTCCGAGATGTGAAGGCTGACGGGGGATTGCTGAGATATCAAGGCTAATGGGGGATTGCTGAGATATCAAGGCTAATGGGGGATTGCTGAGATATCAAGGCTGACGGGGGATTGCTGAGATATCAAGGCTGACGAGGTATTGCTGAGATGTGAAGGCTGACGGGGGATTGCTGGGATGTAGCTACATGTAGTTTATTCAATTTTAGGAAGTAATGCTCTGTCAATCAGCCGTACACGCGGTCTCAGTGTCGGTGCGTTTGCGTGCCGTTGTGAGCAGAAAAATATGGTACATTGATACAGAATTGAGTTTAGCTAATTTAAAGTTCCAATGAGTACACCCGAGAGCTACAGTAGCAAGCATAGTCGCACGGGGAGGCATATCCCATTGGCTCAACTCTAGACCCAATCGTTGCACATGGGCAGAAATCCTTATAACAAATTACTCAACAATGAAGTAAGAAGCGGATTTCAAAACCAACCATTTGTCCTCATTTCCTCATCAGAAATGAAACTTCTTCTCGGGCTGCTGCTGTTGCTGCAAGTGCTGCTTCCAAGTGGACATTGCTCTAACTCGTGCAAAAGGTTTCTTTCAAGTTTTTTCGTGAATCTATTTTGTGATTCTTAGCTCACTGTGTAATAAGACAGATTTCTGGCACGGGACATGTACGTAGGATATAAAAATTAACATACGAGTCATCAGGTATCTCTGTCAAGGACTCTGTGATGAAGACAGTTTTAGATGCAAGCTTGGAATTAAACTAGAAGGATTGTCAGCACTTTGAATAAAAAACCCTGAGATGTTCTCAGCTCAAATTGTAAAACGAATTACGAGTTATGCAAGTTGTGCTTTTACTATGACGAACTGAGTATACTGCAGTTGCATGGCAGAATTCCGTGTTTCAAAATGCTATATGCATCAAAATATTTTACGACGCGTAAGTTCAGTTGGCATATTTTCCCGCAAAAAAGCTCCTCAGTTCCAAGCTGCCAAGTGGATTCTCATTTTTTTAGATATTTGCTTGTCATCAAGCTTCGCAAATGCTACGGATGACTCCTCGGTGCTTCCATTGTCGGGCCCAAGCTGCCAGCAACTTGTTTTTAACTTTTCTTTTTTTAGGCTTTTTCAGACATCACGCATGTCTGTGGAAAGAGGAGTTGATTTGCGGGGAAATGCTTGAGGCTGCAACAGCTGCCTCCGCATCTTCCAACCTAAAAGCTAGCTCTGCCCATGAGCTTGAGTATAGGAAAAATCGTGCACGATGCAATGAACCTCGGCAAGCTTCAATTGACGCTCTTCAACGCTCGTGGAAGGTTTTTTGCCAGTTGTTTTTGTGTTGCCTTGCGAGAGATGTTAGCTCGGGCTTGGCATGGATACAACATTCTGGAAGTGGGACGCGCGGCGCTGCAAAAGAGGCAGAGGATGCAATTCTCATTTTGCAAACACCGTTAACGATAAATAGAATTGAAGCAATTGCGATTTGCAATTTTCTCTGAGAGATCGGCCTTTTTATCGACCAAGAAATTGTTTGACAGGATATTAATTTGAAGAAGCAGACATGAAGACACTGCTTTCATCTTCTTCAAATGGAATGCTTTATTACAAGGTTATGCACTAATTTAACTGGCTCGTAAATTGCTTTCAGGGAGTCGGGCAGGAGGACTCCTATTTTAAATATGCTGAACGAGTTCATAGCACCGCCTCATCTCTGCACCGGTGAGTTCATTGCAGCATCCTCATCAAGCTATTGTTTTGAGTCTAGCACTACCCGTTTAGTTGCTCTGGTAATGGGTTAGCTGAGTGCCAATTAGAAAGCAGACACCGGCCCAGGGTATTAAGAATCTTCTATAGGACTAAAAGACAATGAAGGCAGCCATGGAAGCAATTAACATGGATCCAGGACAAGTAATTAACGCTTTTTTGAAATCCTGTTAAAAAGTCTGTATACAGATAGCCTCTCAAACACTTGCAGACAACTCTGCCAAATTTTAAGTTTCTTAATGCAGCCTTCGCAGGCTCCGGGCTTTACTCAGTAAAGATATCGAACGTGTTGCTACTCTCTCTCCAGGCCTCATCAAGACTCATTGATTTTTTTCTCCTAGATTAGGCCTTGCCTTTCACTCTATAACTTGATCTAATAGACCCCAGTCCTGAGCGGTTCTGGCCTGCGTCCTCTCTAATGCATTCACTAAGATCACGCAGAAAAATAACGAAATCTTAATTACACGTTCAAATTGTACAGGTCGCCCAACCGTAGTGGAAATTGGCATCTACGTGAACACGTTTGACTCTGTGAACGTCGAATCTATGGTAAATTGGTTGCTAATTTATGCTCATTTTGGTTTTAATACTTTAGCTTACCATCAACACCCTTGGATTGGTGAACCATACCTCACTAACCCTTAGCTTGGTGAGCCATACCTCACTCACTCTTAGCTTGGTGAGCCATGCCTCACACCCTGATGACTGTTCACTGTTTCACCTCGCACCATAAGTTCGGTCTTAGCTGAATAGCCCAGACAGAAGTTTAAACTGATGATGCGAGATTGAAGCAAATCAACTAAGCCCCTGGATGCAACTCCAACTGCAATGTACTGTGTAGGAAAAAGAGCAGATTCTGTACGACACTTACGGCGGACTGGACTGCCTGTCGTTTACAAATCAAACATGCAGTCCACCGACTGAGCAGGTATCAAAATTCGATACTTTTCTTCTAAATGAACAATGTGCTGACAGTTTAAGTTGAGAAGTAAACTGAGCACTAATGCAACAAAAAGCTAGAACCCAGCGGCACGAATCGGCACGAATAACATTCCTTGGTTGGAATAAGTCTACAAGCTATAACGCACATGAGCTGCACCGCACCAATCAGCAATGGTTATTAGCCAATTTAAAGTCTATAGGCATACCAAATGCATAGGCATACCAGTAGCGATAAAATAGACATTGTTGCTAGTTTAGGTTTAACCTGCCACTGGTGGTTGGCAGCGGTGAGATCAAATCGACTGAGCATTGCCGACAAACCTCAGCTATATTGAAGCTGATTGTAGGCTCTTGATGAAATAATTTCTTGTTAACTCAAGCGGAATGAGAAATACTAGGGACGCTATTGGAAAGTAGAGAGAGGGGGGAAGACCCCCGATTCACCGACGCGCTGCACCTTCCTGAAGCCTACTCGAGACCAGCCATGCATAGATCCGCCAATCCTGGCCGATCGAGTAGAAGATGAACAGAGGAGAGGATTACTGCGACTGCTGCAGACCATACGCTCATGCCTCATCCAATATTCTATATAAGAACCTCTCAAAGGTTCTAGCTTTCCCGAGTGGAGCATGAGACCCGTAAGCCGGTCGGACGAGAAGGCAAATCTGTCCGGTTTGCACAGTTTCTCAATCGAGTAAGAAGCCATGAAAAATCGAGATCTGGGAGTTGTTTTGTCGCTGCTGAATTTCTCTTTGTAGGCTTAGGTTGCAGCATGTGCACAGAGAGGAGTTGAATTCCGGTCGGTCGATCGATTGAGTGCGAGAGGATAAAGAAGACTGAGAAGTGAATGCGAACCCGATGGAAGGAAATTAAAGATGGCAAAAGAGTTTTACTTTACTTATAGAGAGAATTTTTGAAAGGAGATAAGCGCTACTTTTCAAGCAAAAAAACGTTCTAACTAGGAAGTAGGGGCCTAATTTGCATTTTTATAATCTTAGGGCATTAGAGGAGCGCTAATTATTAGCTAATGGGGAAACTATATTAGTTAGGCATGCAGCTTGATGAATGAGCCATTGGTATTTTGAAGAAAATTTAAACAAAATGCTAGCATGGGGTGTTTTCTACGATTTTAAGGCATTTTATTTGCATATAGTTGATTAATAACTTTGCCGCACTCACAGTTTCGGTTAACACTTGGACAATGCATTATCAGTACGTAAACGCGGCTGCATCTCATATTGCATTGAATTTATTGTTTTGGACCATAAAATAACAAATAGTTAGCATTAGTACGCCAAGTTCAGGTGCAGGTCACGGGATCCAATAAAGTTATTCTCCCAAGTGCAATTATTCTCCAGATAACTCTCTGGACCGCGGGAAAAATCATTCTAAGTAAAATAAAATGACACCAAATTCTTAATCACCAACCCCTGCCGATCGATGCATCCAGGACTACAGCATTCAGATCTTTCTGCGGCTGTCTTGGCACGACAGTCGTTTAGCGTTCAACGCCAGTGCCATCGGCAGCGGAGGCGGCTGCAGAGGCCAGAAGCAAAAGCAGCAGGAACACCAACAACAACAACCAACGGTCAACGAATCCATCGGTCTGACCGTTGATCCGCGTCTTATCGACGAAATCTGGCTGCCAGATATAATCTTTGTGAACGAGAAGCAGGCTAAATATCACGACATTACGATACCGAACAAGCTGCTCAGAGTCAAGCCGAACGGTGATGTTTACTACTCTACCAGGTGGGTTCCCGCGTGATGCCTGCAGTTTTAACCATTTGACTGTTTATTGGCGATGTTTTAAGGATTTTAAATAACCTAAATTAGTAATATAATGATTTTAATTAGAGGCAGGTGGATGTGTGCACCCTGGCGCACTTTAAGCGACATTGTCAACACAAATGGGCATTACTACCCATTCTGCCCACTCCCCTGAGCAGGCACACAAGCGCGCGGATACGTACGCAGTCATACGCACGGGCACACACTCACAAAGCAGTGTACAGCGGCCCTAAATTTATTTATCGTTGGGCATGTACACTTCACTGTGCCTTGGGGGTTGGGCCTCAAGGGCGTCAATTCTACGAGCAGACTCAAGCTGTTACAGTTTAAACGTTCCATCAGCTTAGTGGTTTCCTGGACGGCAGACCCACGACCCCTGATTCGATTCTGTGCGATTCTGGGGTTGGTGTGCACGAGAATTGGCTGGGGGGGGGCTGTCGTGCGGTTCACAGCCATGAGGGCCAACCCCCAAGGCACAGATAGTGTACATGCCTGCCAATTAGAAAGTCAGGGCCTCTGTACACCCTACGTGAGCGTGTGTATGAGTTCGTGCCTGCGTACAGTATTGGCGCGCTTGTAGTGCTGAGGAGTGAGCGGAATGGGCAGAATTGTGTTGAAACGATGTGGTCAAAAGCGTTGCATGAGGGTGTCCTTGTTTTATATAACATGGCAAACACAGTCGCGTACATTATTTACATGGAGTTTTACTGCATTGTGTGGTAATTATGGTAACTACAGTAGAATAATAATATGAATATCTACCTTGCTAGTTACTTAGTCACTGCCCAAACGCCACGTCTTTGCAGAATCAGCCTCAGGCTTGGCTGCCACATGGCCCTCTACCGATTCCCATTGGACACGCAGGTCTGCGAGATCAACATGGAAAGCTGTGAGTTCTAACTGCTGTTTTAGTAAAAGAATTTATTTCTGTTTTCATTTGGCAGACTTTCCTGTGTTTATAGATCGGTTCACAAAACAGGAGCTGATTCTTCAATGGCGCAAATCTAAACCGTTTGAAGTGAACAAAGACTTTCACCTGCCGCAGTTTGTGCTTACTAGCTGGAATACATCCAATTGCGACATACAGTACTTGTCGGGTGAGTAACCTTTGGGGTGTCAAACTGTGATGATTTTTAAATTTGAGGATATAAACTTTGGTGATGTTTAATTTTGAGGATATTCAACTTTGAGTTTGAGGATGTTTAACTTTGAGGATGTTTAACTTTGAGGATGTTTAACTTTGAGGATATAAACTTTGGTGATGTTTAATTTTGAGGATGTTTAACTTTGAGGATGTTCAACTTTGAGTTTGAGGATGTTTAACTTTGAGGATATAAACTTTGGTGATGTTTAATTTTGAGGATGTTTAACTTTGAGGATGTTCAACTTTGAGTTTGAGGATGTTTAACTTTGAGGATGTTTAACTTTGAGGATATTTAACTTTGAGGATGTTTAACATTGAGGATGTTTAAATTTGAGGATCTAAACTCCAAGACAATGATACTCCATTGTAGTAATTATAGTAAAATCCAGATACAACACTAATTCGCAGAACTAAATGAGACTACTAAGCATTCAAAGCATTGCCGGCCTCTCAGTCTATTGATATCATCTGTAAGCACTTGCAGTCAGCTGACTGACGGACATTAAGGAGCTAAAAGGGACAACTGACTGCCAGTTCAATGCATAGTCATACATAGTATTATCGATGTAGGCTAGTTTCTACCATTGCTAGTGAAAATGTATACGACCAACTAAAACAAAAGGGAATGCGAGACGGAAAAAGCATTTCCGTAGCAACGGGAGTCGGCTGCGGTTCCAATGTAAATGGAAGCCATCAATCTTTGCACTATACAGTGCATCAATACATTGTATTGAACAATGAATACAATAGTTTGCTAGATTTGATCCTTTGATCAGGAATGTGTCGGGACGGACAGGTACTTTTGCTGTAATTCCTGAGTGCTAGTATGATGTTAAAATGCAGCTGAAATGGCGCCCCTTGGTGCTGGCGCCCCTTGGTGCTGGCGCCCCTTGGTGCTGGCGCCCCTTGGTGCTGGCGCCCCTTGGTGCTGGCGCCCCTTGGTGCTGGCGCCCCTTGGTGCTGGCGCCCCTTGGTGCTGGCGCCCCTTGGTGCTAAAGCCCCTTGGTGCTAAAGCCCCTTGGTGCTAAAGCCCCTTGGTGCTAAAGCCCCTTGGTGCTAAAGCCCCTTGGTGCTAAAGCCCCTTGGTGCTAAAGCCCCTTGGTGCTAAAGCCCCTTGGTGCTAAAGCCCCTTGGTGCTAAAGCCCCTTGGTGCTAAAGCCCCTTGGTGCTAAAGCCCCTTGGTGCTAAAGCCCCTTGGTGCTAAAGCCCCTTGGTGCTAAAGCCCCTTGGTGCTAAAGCCCCTTGGTGCTAAAGCCCCTTGGTGCTAAAGCCCCTTGGTGCTAAAGCCCCTTGGTGCTAAAGCCCCTTGGTGCTAAAGCCCCTTGGTGCTAAAGCCCCTTGGTGCTAAAGCCCCTTGGTGCTAAAGCCCCTTGGTGCTAAAGCCCCTTGGTGCTAAAGCCCCTTGGTGCTAAAGCCCCTTGGTGCTAAAGCCCCTTGGTGCTAAAGCCCCTTGGTGCTAAAGCCCCTTGGTGCTAAAGCCCCTTGGTGCTGGCGCCCCTTGGTGCTAAAGCCCCTTGGTGCTGGCGCCCCTTGGTGCTAAAGCCCCTTGGTGCTGGCGCCCCTTGGTGCTAAAGCCCCATGGTGCTGGCGCCCCTTGGTGCTAAAGCCCCTTGGTGCTAAAGCCCCTTGGTGCTAAAGCCCCTTGGTGCTAAAGCCCCTTGGTGCTAAAGCCCCTTGGTGCTGGCGCCCCTTGGTGCTAAAGCCCCTTGGTGCTAAAGCCCCTTGGTGCTAAAGCCCCTTGGTGCTAAAGCCCCTTGGTGCTGGCGCCCCTTGGTGCTAAAGCCCCTTGGTGCTGGCGCCCCTTGGTGCTAAAGCCCCTTGGTGCTGGCGCCCCTTGGTGCTAAAGCCCCTTGGTGCTGGCGCCCCTTGGTGCTGGCGCCCCTTGGTGCTAAAGCCCCTTGGTGCTAAAGCCCCTTGGTGCTAAAGCCCCTTGGTGCTAAAGCCCCTTGGTGCTAAAGCCCCTTGGTGCTAAAGCCCCTTGGTGCTAAAGCCCCTTGGTGCTGGCGCCCCTTGGTGCTAAAGCCCCTTGGTGCTAAAGCCCCTTGGTGCTAAAGCCCCTTGGTGCTGGCGCCCCTTGGTGCTGGCGCCCCTTGGTGCTAAAGCCCCTTGGTGCTGGCGCCCCTTGGTGCTAAAGCCCCTTGGTGCTAAAGCCCCTTGGTGCTAAAGCCCCTTGGTGCTAAAGCCCCTTGGTGCTAAAGCCCCTTGGTGCTAAAGCCCCTTGGTGCTGGCGCCCCTTGGTGCTGGCGCCCCTTGGTGCTAAAGCCCCTTGGTGCTAAAGCCCCTTGGTGCTAAAGCCCCTTGGTGCTAAAGCCCCTTGGTGCTAAAGCCCCTTGGTGCTAAAGCCCCTTGGTGCTAAAGCCCCTTGGTGCTAAAGCCCCTTGGTGCTAAAGCCCCTTGGTGCTAAAGCCCCTTGGTGCTAAAGCCCCTTGGTGCTAAAGCCCCTTGGTGCTAAAGCCCCTTGGTGCTAAAGCCCCTTGGTGCTAAAGCCCCTTGGTGCTAAAGCCCCTTGGTGCTAAAGCCCCTTGGTGCTAAAGCCCCTTGGTGCTAAAGCCCCTTGGTGCTAAAGCCCCTTGGTGCTAAAGCCCCTTGGCGCTAAAGCCCCTTGGTGCTAAAGCCCCTAAGTCCCCAAAGAAGCGTCCTAAGTAAGGAATAATTCTGAAAAGTAATACTTGTACTACTGTAGTTCAGTAATCAATACGATCGACAGTGGAGCTTCAAATTAAATTAATGATCTCAACGCACTACTCGTTCTGTTCATGAAACAGTTAAAATTAGTAAATAGTTTACTGGAGTGAGAGGAGAGCTCGATTCGCACTCTCCTCGATTGACGACAATTTCCTTTCGAGTCAGTCGATCACTGCAAGCCTGACTTTCTAACAGTAAAATTAGCATTTCCCAGGGTCTTTGCCGAGATCATGTAAATATCCGATAAGCTGGGAGCGAGACACTGAACTGCCCCCCCCCCAGCTGTTTTCCTTGTTGCTGGGGTACGCATAAGACAAGAGACTCTTGAGAGAAAAGCACCCTTGGGTCTGTTTTCATTTGAGCAATTATTTATGTTTATATAAGTATAAAGTAACACTTTCACTGCAAAATAGTTTTTTCGCACTAATATACTACGATATATATTATGTATTAATTAATTAACAACTATGAATCACGCACCCATAGCAAAATCATGCAAAGTTTGGACATTAACACCCCTACTTTAGGAGCACTGCCCAAAGGTAGGGGACTTTGAGCTCGGTTGAACACTCGGTAGGGGACTCTGAGCTCGATTGAACACTCGGTAGGGGACTCTTGTTGGTGCTAAAGCCACCAACAAGATGCTAAAGTGTTCTTGTTTGAACACTCGGTAGGGGACTCTGAGCTCCGTTGAACACTCGGTAGTGAACTCTTGTTTGAACACTCGGTAGGGGACTCTGAGCATTGTTGAACACTCGGTAGGGGACTCTGAGCTCCGTTGAACACTCGGTAGTGGACTCTTGTTTGAACACTCGGTAGGGGACTCTGAGCATTGTTGAACACTCGGTAGGGGACTCTGAGCATTGTTGAACACTCGGTAGGGGACTCTGAGCTCCGTTGAACACTCGGTAGTGGACTCTGAGCCCGCATGCCCTCGGTATCTTGTAAGGGTTACCTGCTACAGAGAGGTGCAAACTGGAGTGGTGATTCCTGCCGACTCGAAACTGGCTGTAACGGCCTGGTTGTCAGTGAGTGAGTGATTAAGCTTGCCGACTCAACGCCGGACAATGGCCGGACTGATAGATGCTGGCAAGGGCCAAGGGCAAGAGCCTTGAAGCCTAGCGGTTCATCAAAGTATTGATATTTGTAGGCAGCGCCTACTATCGTGTGTGTTGGGGGGTTGTTAGCGGCTGCGCCGCGTGGCTCTGCTAGCTCAACCCTTATGCGTACAATATCAAATGTGCATGGTGCGACTTTAGCCACCATTCTGACTCAGCTCAATAATTCAATAAATATACTGATCGCTATTATTCTCGCCTGCAAGCTTTCGGCAACTATCGACTACAACAAGCAGTTTAGCCTCGTTTCACTCACTACAATATTCACTTCTCCGCAATTTTCAGGCGAGTTCCCCTGTCTGCGGGTGCACTTTGTACTTCGTCGAGTGTTTGCCGTATACCTGATCCAGTACTACGTGCCCAGCACTCTCATTGTCGTGCTGTCCTGGGTGTCCTTCTGGATCAGCATTGAAGCCGTGCCAGCACGGATATCGTTGGGTCAGTGTGTTAACCTTCCTGTGTAAACTAACTTCTCTGGATTATGAGTCGATGTTAGAAACGGCACTTTTCAGGCATGACATCAATTATCCATATCTGCAACAAATATTTTTTTAGTTTGAAGTTACGCTCGTACTCTTCTTTGGGTCCCCATAGAAAAAACTGACTTTATACTAAACCAGATAAAGGTGGAGCATGAAAAATTCAGAAGCCAGCACCGTGTCTAGGATCCGGTTTCCCGTGAACCGGAACTCTGAAGGGCTTAAGCTAAAATGACAGGTGATGAAGTGGACTAGGAAAGATGTAAGAATAGCGATATAGATTTAGAGTGCATCTGTGAAAGTGTTGCTCTCCGCAGTGGGGTAGGCAGGAATTCTAACTGGAAGGGATCGCAACCCTAAGGGGCCCCAATATTTGGTCTCTTGTTCGGCGGCTATGTCTTTTTTGGGTGGCCATGTCCCTTGGTAGGCGGCCATGTCCCTTGGTAGGCGGCCCTGTCTCTTGTTAGACGGCCCTGTCTCTTGTTAGACGGCCCTGTCTCTTGTTAGGCGGCCCTGTCTCTTGTTAGGCGGCCCTGTCTCTTGTTAGGCGGCCCTGTCTCTTGTTAGGCGGCCCTGTCTCTTGTTAGGCGGCCCTGTCTCTTGTTAGGCGGCCCTGTCCCTTGGTAGGCGGCCCTGTCTCTTGTTAGGCGGCCCTGTCTCTTGTTAGGCGGCCTTACCCTGTCTCTTAGCCCGGTGGATTTCACGTCCACGAGGGGCGAATGTTGAGCTCCTGTTGAGTTTATCTCTTTCATTATGTTTTTGGAGGTGCGCAATTTTTGTGGAGGCGACTGAGGGAGGGGAGGCCGCGGCCCCTGACTCCCTTGACTACCATTGTTCAAAATCTTGGCCCTGTAGTAACCTTTACCAAATCTATGCTCGAATTCAGGCGTGATGACCGTCCTGTCAATGACCACACAGTCCATGGGCCTGTGGATGACGCTGCCAAAAGCGTCTTACATCAAAGCCATCGACATCTGGATGGGCGTCACAGTGATGTATGTGTTCAGCGCGATGCTCGAATTCGCCATGGTCAACACCATGGCTAGAAATGAGATCCGGCGTGTCACCAGGCGAATTCGAAAGGCGGCGAAAAGATCGATGAATGGCAACGCGCAGGAAGGAGACACCCAGGATCCGTTCATGTCGCCTCTGATGGTGAGCGAGTCCGGGCCTGACTTGGAACCTCCTACCCCCGATTCTACAACCTGCTACCCCCTATTCTACAACCTACTACCCCCCGATTCCACAACCTCCTACCCCCGATTCCACAACCTGCTACTCCCGATTCTACAACCTGCTACCCCCTATTCTACAACCTACTACCCCCGATTCCACAACCTCCTACCCCCGATTCCACAACCTGCTACTCCCCGATTCTACAACCTGCTACCCCCTATTCTACAACCTGCTACCCCCTATTCCACAGCCTCCTACCCCCGATTTTACAACCTGCTACCCCCCGATTCCACAACCTCCTACCCCCGATTCCACAACCTGCTACTCCCCGATTCTACAACCTGCTACCCCCTATTCTACAACCTGCTACCCCCTATTCCACAGCCTCCTACCCCCGATTCTACAACCTGCTACCCCCTATTCTACAACCTGCTACCCCCTATTCCACAGCCTCCTACCCCCGATTCCACAACCTGCTACTCCCCGATTCTACAACCTGCTACCCCCTATTCTACAACCTACTACCCCCCGATTCCACAACCTCCTACCCCCGATTCCACAACCTGCTACCCCCTATTCTACAACCTGCTACCCCCTATTCCACAGCCTCCTACCCCCTATTCTACAACCTGCTACCCCCTATTCTACAACCTGCTACCCCCTATTCCACAGCCTCCTACCCCCGATTTTACAACCTGCTAACCCCCGATTCCACAACCTGCTACTCCCCGATTCTACAACCTGCTACCCCCTATTCTACAACCTGCTACCCCCGATTCTGCAACCAGCTACCCCCCCCCCATTTCCCTCCTATAACGCAGGCCAAGAAGCTGGTCAATGAATACACATACGGCGACTGGAAGACCTGGGCCCCGAATTCACGTCAGATCGCGCGAAAAATTGACAAATTCTCTCGCGTTCTGTTCCCGCTTAGTTTCAGCATTTTCTTCACCGGCTACTGGTGTCACTTCATCTTTTTCTGAGCCCATTTTCCGCAAAGAGTCAGTGCTCGGATGGGGATTTTTGCTCGAAATCCCAAATCCAAACTCGTCCCGTCCCGACATGTCCCGAGATTCCATCCCGACTTGTCCCGAGATCCCGTCCCAACTTATCCCGAGATCCCGTCCCAATTTATCCCGAGATCCCGTCCCAACTTATCCCGAGATCTTATCCCGACTTGTCCCGAGATTCCATCCGGACTTATCCCGAGATCCCATCCCGACTTGTCCCGAGATCCCGTCCCAACTTATCCCGAGATCCCGTCCCAACTTATCCCGAGATCCCGTCCCAACTTATCCCGAGATCCCATCCGTCCCTGCGCCAGAAAGTCTGTCCCGTCCGAGCTTTATACAGAACCCACTCGTGCAGCTTCTGTTATAGATAATTGCAGTGTTATAAATCAGAATTGCTTTGAGCAATATTTATATCGTACTCATATTTATTAAAACATAAATTTTTATGAGCTGGTGTGAATAAAACCTGCGACGCGAGATTTATGTGGCCACAATGTGAACTTTTCATGCACTTTTTGCTTTGCGCTGCTAAGCCGGTGAAAAAATGACCTGAATATAAAACTGGGAAAGATGGTTTGACTTAAAAAAAGTTTTTTGAAATTCGAAAATTTCTTCGAACAAATGACATGCTTAGCAGCGCAAACCAAGCAAAATATCATACTCGTATTTCTTAATTTTCCCAATTATGTTCGCTACAGCATAAGATCTTATATTGTTTTTTATACTCATAGTGACAGAAGAAAGATCAGATAGCAGTTTTTTTGTTTCTTAGATATGGTTTGAATTACCATTTGAAAAACCTCCCCCTCACGCCTCACCCAAAAAAACAACCTCACGCCTTACCTCCAAAGCATCCACCTCACGCCTTACCCCTAAAAACACCCACCTCACGCCTGGCCCCCCAAACACCCACCTCACCCCTTACCCCCAAACACCCACCCCACGCCTTACATCGCCAAAACACCCACCTCAAGCCTTACCCCCAAAGCACCCACCTTACGCCTGGCTCCCAAAACACTCACCTCAAGCCCTGCCCCCAAAACAACTACCCCACGCCTTACCGCCAAAACACCCACCTCACATCTAGCTCTCAAAAACACCCTCACGCTCTGCATATCCTCCTGCACACTTCCTCACTGCCTCCAAGATTTTATCTCTGATTCAAGTTGAGTCCAACGAGAATTAACTTTTCATTTTAATTACAAAATGACAGATCATTTTAATTACATGGAAGCTTCAAAACATTTTGCCACAAAAAGTACTTAGATATTGAATGTACGCTTCGTATTTTTTGGTACAAACAGAACAGAAAATTTTCTGTGATTTTTGTGTAAAAGCATTCTCTATTCTAAACAAACAGAATAAAAGACAGTTGTCACGCAGTTGCTTGAACTATGAATATTCAGTTGGCAAAGTATTGTTTCTCGCAGTAGTTTATATTTTTGATTTGCTTAACTTAGACAACAATTTTTGGACTAATTGCTACAAGGGTTTTCATACTACTCTTAACTTATATTTAGTTTTCTTCTTAACTTTAAGTGCTGTAAGGGGTGCTGGTTTGGGCATTATGTCCCAATAGAAAGGAAAAATCTAACAGTCAGACAAACTGGAAACGAAACATCATTGCTCTACAATCCAATTCTTTGTGAAGCAGAGCGTTCGTGATGCTGATTTTTGTGCAGCAATTTACTGGCTAAATTATTAAAAATATTAACCTAACAAGTTATGACAATAGAGCTGTAATTTGACGATAAGGGAAAGCTAAACTATAGATACGACCTTAAAGATTGAGACAAAGAGCATAGAGGTGGGTGCCCGCTAGCGAAACAGAGAGAAGAGAGTGAGGACTGAGAGCGTAGGGTTGGGTAACCACTAGCCAATCACAGAGGAGAATGAGAAAGAGAGAGGAGGGGTGGGTGACCGCTAGCCAATCAGAGAGAAGAGAGTGAGACAGAGAGAGGAGGGGTGGGTGACCGCCAGCCAATCAGAGAGAAGAGAGTGAGACAGAGAGCGTAGGGGTGGGTGACCGCTAGCCAATCAGAGATAAGCAATATGCATTAGTGCAATCGTAGATATGCTGGCAATTAGCGAGTGACGATAGTGACAATAGGTTTTCATTTTATATCAGGTTCATAAAAAGTCAAATTAGTTGCCATGCTGCTGCTGGTTGAGCTGCAAGTCGAGCACCATGAGACAGGCGAACAGAGTCATCATCATGTTCTTGTTCACCTGGACTACGTGCTCGGGCAGGGTGAAAATTCTGGCGCCCAGCATGCGGGCGGCGCTGAGGATGTAGCGGGCTCGGTCCAGCGGGTCGACGGCGGCCTCAGCGGCGGCCCAGTTGATGCGGCGCGGCTTGATGGCGTCCAGCAGGTCGAGGATCACCAAGCCGTCCGCGATACTGGGGTCCTGAGGGGTCAATTAGTTAATCAATCAATCAATCAATCAATCAATCAATCAATCAATCAATCAATCAATCAATCAATCAATCAATCAATCAATCAATCAATCAATCCATCCATCCATCAATTAATCAATCAATTAATCAATCAATTCATTATTTAATCAATCAATCAATCAATCCATCAATTAATCAATCAATCAATCAATCAATCAATCAATCAATCAATCAATCAATTAATTATTTAATTAATCTGTCAATCAACCAATCAATCAACCATTTAATCGATCCATCATTTAATCAATCAATCAATCAACCAATCAATCAATCAATCAATCAATCAATCAATCAATCAATCAATCAATCAATCAATCAATCAATCAATCAATCAATCAAGCAAGCAATCAATCAATCAATCAATCAATCAATCAATCAATCAATCAATCAATCAATCAATCAATCAATCAATCAATCCAACAGCCCCCCTCCTCGACAACCTTAAACCCGGCCAGCCGCCGCCTCTTCCCGGCAGAGTGCAGCCGGGAGTTGGCCCACTCCAGAATCTGCTGCTCCTCGATCCTCTGCTGCCTTTCGCCGCTGTCGCCGCCGTCGCTACCGCAGCGCAGTCGAGCCAGCAGGCCCAGGGTGTACGCGCGCAACAGCTGAAACGCCAAGGCCAGCGTCAACTTCCGGTCGCCATCTCGGATATCCTCAGCTCCAATATTGGTCATCGGCAGTCCCGCGGCCCTCGCCGAGTCCACCACGTAGTTGCAATTGGCCTGCCACTGGAACAGCCGGCGACCAGCGGCTGGAGCGAATTGGCGACACACTTTTGACCAGGGCGCAACGCCTGGCCGAATAATGTCTAACAGGCTGAGCAGGATGAGACCGTTGCGCAGGTCGGAGTAAAGATCCTTGACGTAGGGATTCACTCCGAGGCTGTTCATCCAGTTGCGGTACGTTCGCTCCTCCAAGCTCTCTTGGTTGTCCAATTCTTCGAAAGCGCCATCGGTGCCGTTTCCACCATTGACGTTCGAGTCCATGGCCTTAGATTAATAGAAGAAAAATCGATCGATTGACTTTTTGAGCCGACTTAGTAGCTGAGTGGGTACGTAAAGCGTTTAAGTCTAAAACTGTATATTTTAGCCACCATCTCAGCTAACACCCACTTCGCACTTTACCCCAAAAAACAACCACCTTGCACTTTGGCACCAAAATACCCACCTCACGCCTTACCCTTAAAAGCACCCAGCTCACGCCTAAAAATATCCACCTCACGCCCTGCCCCCAAAACACCCACCTCACGCCTTGCCCACGAAACACCCACCTCACGCCCTGCCCTCAAAACATCCACCTCACGCCTTGCCCACGAAACACCCACCTCACGCCCTGCCCTCAAAACACCCACCTCACGCCTTGCCCACGAAACACCAACCTCACGCCCTGCCCTCAAAACACCCACCTCACGCCTTGCCCACGAAATACCCACCTCACGCCTTGCCCCCAAAACACCCACCTCACGCCTTGCCCCCAAAATAACCACCTCACGCCTTACATTTCTAAAGTTGATTCGAAATTCGAGAGCGAAATAGCAACTAATATTTATAACAATGTCTAATCGTCAGGCATGTACACTCTTTGTGCCTTTTGGGTTGATCCTCATGAGTGTGAATCGCACCACCAACCTTCTTCGACCAATTTTCGTGCACAAGCCTCAAATAAATGGAGCCGCTGCGCACGGAATCAAACCAAAGGTTGTGGCGCGAGAGTCGGACCACCAATAAAATATTAATTCGATACATTTCATAAATTAGACTTTACTCACGGGATAATGATTGAACAGATTGGCCACAAAGGCCAGGTTAAGCTTCTCCCGATTTCTCCCAGCCTCGCTGGCTCCGGCCACGTCCTCCGGCTGGACAAAGACGGCGGCGTCCAGTTTTGCAGCGTTGCCCAGCACCAGGCGGGCTCGCTCTAGTCGGTCCGACGAAGGCAGGGCCAGCACTTGGCCTGCTGGGATCAGGTCTCGTCTGGGGAGTTGGGCATGGGTTGAGCTTAGATTAATGAAGGGAGCTTAGACTATTGAAGGGAGATCAGAATAATGAAGGGAGACTAGACTAATGAAGAGAGATTAGACTAATGACGGGAGATTAGACTAATGGGAGGAGATTAGACTAATGGGAGGAGATTAGACTAATTAAATGAAGGAAATTTAGACTAATGATCAGGGAAGCTTAGACTAATAAAGGGAGATTAGACTAATAGAGATTAGGATAATGAAGGGAGATTAGACAAATGAAGGGAGCTTAGGCTAATGAAGGGAGATTTGAGTAATGAAGGGAAATTAGACTAATGAGGGGAGCGCTCAAGTGAGGAGGAGTGGATTAAGCCAGATTTTTCATTTTCAGTCAGAGCCTACCTTCGCTGCGCGGGCGCCACCTGCGGCAGCAGATAGGCGTACGCCTCGCAGTCCTCGATATCCTCGCGGAAGTTGCGCAACCTCTTGGCGCAGCCGGCCCGGTCCAGCTGGTGATTGACCCAGCGCAGCAGGAGGTCCTCCGGGCTGAGCTGGCGCAGCTCCTCGACAGTCTCGCCAGGCAGCAGTAGCGCTGCCTTTTTGTCAGATAGGAGATGCATGCTGGAAATTCTGTCTATGACTCGCAACATGCGCTTTTCATCTACTTTCAGTAGCATCGCTTGGACAAGGTTTTAATTTCACGCAATGGTCAGTTAGACATCTTATATATCTAGTCAGTGAGGTGGATTGCTAGTCTGTGCGATGGATTGCTAGTATGTGTGGTGGATTGCTAGTCTGTGTTATGGATTGCTAGTCTGTGTGGTGGAGTGCTAGTCTGTGATGTGGATTGCTAGTCTGTGTTATGGATTGCTAGTCTGTGTGGTGGAGTGCTAGTCTGTGATGTGGATTGCTAGTCTGTGTTATGGATTGCTAGTCTGTGATGTGGATTGCTAGTCTGTGATGTGGATTGCTAGTCTGTGTTATGGATTGCTAGTCTGTGTGGTGGATTGCTAGTCTGTGTTGTGGATTGCTAGTCTGTGATGTGGATTGCTAGTCTGTGATGTGGATTGCTAGTCTGTGATGTGGATTGCTAGTCTGAGATTCTGATTGCTAGTCACAGTGCAGACAGGTATTAATTACCAGCTCCCTATGCTGAGCCAAAGTGATATCCTTGACCAGGCCGATTCTAATAATCTGCCATAGCAGCCCCAGCACGATGTGCTGCCGCCGCTCGCTGATGTCCTTCGCTCCGATGTTCACCACGAAGCAGCCGATTGACTCGGCGGAGTTGATGGCCAGCCCCAGGTTCTCGTGTCGGCGGTAGCCTGCGGCGGCGCCGCCGGAGCCACCGACCAACTCGGCCTTGTTGATGGCTCGCTCGTGGACCGTGTTGGGCACCGCGCAATTGACCAGCTTGCAGAGGACCAGACCGTCCGACAGCTTGTCGAATAGGTCGGCTTCGCCCAGAGGCAGGAGGTGGCGAAGGTCGGCGTCGCCTTCAAGCATCCTGTTGATCCAGCCTGCGAACGCTCGGCACTCCGACTCGCCAACGGTGTGAACTGTCCACTCGTTTCCGGTGCCCGAGATCTTCTGAACAGGTTGGGATGGATGCGGTGGGTTGCTAGTCTGTCGGTGGATTGCTAGACTGTGCGGTGGATTGCTAGTCTGTGCGCTGGATTGCTAGCCTGTGCGGTGGATTGCTAGACTGTGCGGTGGATTGCTAGTCTGTGCGGTGGATTGCTAGACTGTGCGGTGGATTGCTAGTCTGTGCGCTGGATTGCTAGTCTGTGCGGTGGATTGCTAGACTGTGCGGTGGATTGCTAGTCTGTGCGGTGGATTGCTAGACTGTGCGGCGGATTGCTAGACTGTGCGGTGGATTGCTAGTCAGTGCGGAGGATTGCTAGACTGTGCGGTGGATTGCTAGACTGTGCGGTGGATTGCTAGTCTGTGCGCTGGATTGCTAGCCTGTGCGGTGGATTGCTAGACTGTGCGGTGGATTGCTAGACTGTGCGGTGGATTGCTAGACTGTGCGGTGGATTGCTAGTCTGTGCGGTGGATTGCTAGTCTGTGCGGTGGATTGCTAGACTGTGCGGTGGATTGCTAGTCTGTGCGGTGGATTGCTAGACTGTGCGGTGGATTGCTAGACTGTGCGGTGGATTGCTAGACTGTGCGGCGGATTGCTAGACTGTGCGGTGGATTGCTAGTCAGTGCGGAGGATTGCTAGACTGTGCGGTGGATTGCTAGACTGTGCGGTGGATTGCTAGACTGTGCGGTGGATTGCTAGTCTGTGCGGTGGATTGCTAGACTGT
Source organism: Macrostomum lignano (assembly GCA_002269645.1). Lineage (NCBI taxonomy): Eukaryota > Metazoa > Platyhelminthes > Macrostomidae > Macrostomum > Macrostomum lignano. The sequence goes on from NIVC01000955.1 coordinate 290,003, forward strand.
GCGGTGGATTGCTAGTCAGTGCGGAGGATTGCTAGACTGTGCGGTGGATTGCTAGTCAGTGCGGATGATTGCTAGACTGTGCGGTGGATTGCTAGTCAGTGCGGTGGATTGCTAGACTGTGCGGTGGATTGCTAGACTGTGCGGTGGATTGCTAGACTGTGCGGTGGATTGCTAGTCTGTGCGGTGGATTGCTAGTCTGTGCGGTGGATTGCTAGACTGTGCGGTGGATTGCTAGCCCCGACTCGTATGTGTTTTCGGTGAAATAGATATTAAGATTTTTTTGAATGCCTTTTTTTTGCAACAGCGGCGATTCGAACATTAACGCGCACTTACGCACTGAGCATTGCTAGCAAACAGCTGCGTACACACTGACTGCTTTGATAATTTACCAAAACTTTCTCACGTTCTCTTCTTTAGCAACAGGTCTAATTGAAGCGCAAGTAACGTGATACATGTAGTGCTGGTTTCAATCTTCAATCTTAAGTTCATCAAATTCCTTCGATTCTGACACCGCGCTCTCTTAAAACACCCAATGAGAAATCAAAGAATACATCATGTTCGCTCAGTGCTACACGTACTTCTCACTAGTCTGCACTTTTTTAATTGACGATCAGAGAACTGTGGCATAAGAACGGATGTCGGAACTGACTTAGCTCCTTTGAATTGGCCCATTGACTCATAACTGGAATGACCCACTGACTTATCACTGGAGTCACTCATTGACTCATCTCTGGAGTGACCCATCAATGGAGTCACTCATCTCTTGAGTGACTCATCTCTGGAGTGACCCGTCTCTGGAGTGACTCATCTCTGATGTGACTCATCTCTGGAGTGAACCCATCTCTGGAGTGACTCATCTCTGGAGTGGCTCATTTCTGGAGTGACTCATCTCTGGAGTGACTCATCTCTGGAGTGGCTCATTTCTGGAGTGAATCATCACTGGATTGGCCCATCTCTGGAGTGACTCATTTCTGATCTGACTCATCTCTGGAGTGACCCACCTCTGGAGCTATCCGTCTCTGGGGTGACTCATCTCTGGAGTGACTCATCTCTGATGTGACTCATCTCTGGAGTGAACCCATTTCTGGAGTGACTCATCTCTGAAGTGGCTCATTTCTGGAGTGACTCATCTCTGGAGTGACTCATCTCTGGAGTGACCCACCGACTCATCACTGGATTGACCCACCTCTGGAGCGACCCGTCTCTGGAGTGACTTATCCCTGGAGTGACTCATTTCTGGAGTGACTCATCTCTGGAGTTACTCATCTCTAGAGTGACCCACCGACTCATCACTGGAGTAAGTCCTCTAGATTGACCCATTGACTCACTATTGGAGCGAAGCATTGAGTAAACATTGAAGCAACTGATTACTGAATTGACCCACCGACTCATCTCTGGAGTGACTCCAGATTGGATTGATTACTCAAACCAGAATGATCATTAGTTAGACAAGCTCGAATCGAATCTGAAAATCAACCCCCCTATGTTGACCTCAGATGACCTATCTGCACTAAACTGACCTCAACCCGCTGCTTGGTCTCCCGTCTCTGCAGGCCCAGCCTGGAGTCCCTCAGCAGAAGCTGGTCGCTCCGGTGTCTCGGCCTGGCCCGACGATACAGCTTCAACAGGGAGTCCCGGTCGAAGGCCTCGGCGCCACTATCACCGACATCAGCCAGCAGGTCGCGCAGTTGAAATCCAGTGACTTTGACGCCCATGGCTTCTAAAGCGTCGCGCAGCTGATCCCTTGACAAGCGGCCATCGGCGGTGCACATTGCCGGGAAGCGACGCAACAAATCGCCGACAGCGTCGTCAACTTCGGCGGCGTCCATCAAATCGACGACAGCTGATTCGTCGTTGAGCATCGTTGAAGAGTTCAAAAACGTCTTGACTCAGAGACGTCTACAGGTAAGATGCAGTTAATTTATATCCAGCCAAATAACACTGGAGGCGGGTTTTATAGATGGCTCGCGGAATGTACATTAGCTCTAGCGTCTCTCTCTCTCCACATTCTCCGGCAACCGTCGATCTGTGATAGCCAGACGGACAAAGGATAGGATTAGAAAAAAGGCGTGGTGTGGACACATCCGCCCTCTCCCTACCCCCCCCCCCACCTAAAGCGTATTGAGCGTAGCCAAGGAGACCAAGAAGCGGAACTCGGATTTGCAGTTCGTTTCCAAAACCCCACCCGATTTTTACGACTGTAAGGCTGACCGCAGGGGGTCCGTAGCCTCAGTGGTCCAGCGCGGCGCTCTGGTGTGCCAGCGGCCCAGGCTCGATTCCAAAGTACAGTCAACATTAGTTTGGGGCTGAATTGGAATCTGGGCTTGGATCTGCTCGTGTAATTACGAACGCCCGTGATGGCCAACCCCCAAGGCGCAGTGAAGTGTACATGCCTAACGATAAATAAAGTTAGGGCCCCTGTACTCTCCTGTGTGAGTGTGTGCCTGTGCGTATGACTGCGTACGTATCCGCGCGCTTGTGTGCCTGCTCAGGGGAGTCGGCGGAATGGGCAGTAATGCCTCTCGCCGGTTTTAGTAAATTTATCATAACTTTGAGTTGGCTTGAACCGATTATAACAAACCAAATCTTTTTTTGAAGGAAGCTCCATAAATTAGCGGAATTTTCCAGTCCAAGCTCTAGCTCTCAGGGCCTCCTTGGCCTACCTAAAAGCTGTGTTACACTGATGACGATGGTCAAAACTCAAGACTTAACTGTATCTAACGGAGAGTTAGGGCGGTGGCTACTCAAGCCGGCCGTACGCACAGGATTTTAGTCTAGTTAAGCAGTTGGTCAGTCAGTTGGTCGTCGGATCTGTTTAAATAATTAATTTAGAATTGAGAATAGTTAATGCAATGCAAGCTTTTTACTTTTATAGGCAACTTGAGCTCAACTTCTACTGTTATAATCGCACATTCTGTAGTTTATTTTTAGCAACAGAAGAAAATAATAATTAAAAAAACAAATTACGGACAAATTAACTTATTTTAACCGCTGCAGGCTCCTGGTTTAGCACCTGCTATTTAAATTTACATTATTCTGTCTTTTTAACACTAATATATTTGGATAAGCATGCCTTAATATAAAGGAAAATGCCACGCATTAGCATGAATGCATATAAGGACACAGTATTTGAGAAAACATAAAAAACACTCGAGAAAGCAAACACAAGACACAGTAAAAGAGACACAAGACACAGAAGACGGAGACAAGATACAGAAGGTGGACGAAAGACACAGTGAAAAAGCGGACACAAGACACAGTGAGAAGACGGACACAAGACACAGTGAGAAAGCGGACACAAGACACAGTGAGAAGACGGACACAAGACACAGTGAGAAGACGGACACAAGACACAGTGAGAAGATGGACACAAGACACAGTGAGAAGACGGACACAAGACACAGTGAGAAGACGAACACAAGACACAGTGAGAAGATGGACACAAGACACAGTGAGAAGACGGAAACAAGACACAGTGAGAAGGCGGACACAAGACACAGTTAGAAGACGGACACAAGACACAGTGAGAAAGCGGACACAAGACACAGTGAGAAGACGAACACAAGACACAGTGAGAAGACGGACACAAGACACAGTGAGAAGACGGACACAAGACACAGTGAGAAGACGGACACAAAACACAGTGAGAAGACGGACACAAGACACAGTGAGAAGGCGGACACAAGACACAGTGAGAAGACGGACACAAGACACAGTGAGAAGATGGACACAAGACACAGTGAGAAGACGGACACAAGACACAGTGAGAAGACGAACACAAGACACAGTGAGAAGACGGACACAAGACACAGTGAGAAGACGGAAACAAGACACAGTGAGAAGGCGGACACAAGACACAGTGAGAAGACGGACACAAGACACAGTGAGAAAGCGGACACAAGACACAGTGAGAAGACGAACACAAGACACAGTGAGAAGACGGACACAAGACACAGTGAGAAGACGGACACAAGACACAGTGAGAAGACGGACACAAACACAGTGAGAAGACGGAAACAAGACACAGTGAGAAGGCGGACACAAGACACAGTGAGAAGACGGACACAAGACACAGTGAGAAGACGGACACAAAACACAGTGAGAAGACGGAAACAAGACACAGTGAGAAGGCGGACACAAGACACAGTGAGAAGACGGACACAAAACACAGAAGGCGGACACAATACAAACTTTGTCTATCATTGCGACCTTCGCAGCCGCAGCTGGGCCAACAGGCCAGTCCTGTACTCTTCCCAAGCCTTATCCAGATCTTTAGTCAGCAACGGATGCAGAATCTCCCGGACTCTGACAGCTTCGGTCGTCTCCCCAGCCGTCGCCGTTGCCGCCTCTTCGGCCTCCTCGGCCTCGGCCATCGCGGCTGCTGCGGCCGCCATCCCGGCCTCCTCGCCTCGGCCAAAAATGGCGCTATCGTGTCCCCGCTCGTTCATCATCTTGGCGTAGCCGCCGCTGCTGGCGCCGCCGCCGCCGCTGCTGGTGCCGCCGCCGCCTCGGGAACGGGACGAGACGAACGCGGCCGGACGGAACCCGTCGTCGGCTTCGATTTCGGCCACTCGACGCTCCCGATCTTGTTCGTTGCCGATGCGAGACAGATGAATGTCGGAGCTTCTGCTGCCGCCGTTCCTGTCTTTAGCGTCGCTGCCATCTGAGGACGAATGCGACGGTGATCGATCGCGTCGATGCCGCTTCGAGCTGTCTCGATGCTCGCGATGGTGGCGGTGGTGATGCCGGGACTTGCCGTGACGCGATGAGTTGCCTGGCATAGCGCTGCGTTTTCTTGCGGGGGATGGAGAGGCTGTTTGAGAAGCTGCGCCGGCGTTGGGAGGCTGAAAATCTGAGGATTAAAGATGCGGGATTCGGGTTTTGCTGAGGAATCTGATTGGGGATTAGGAGTGGGAATGAAGATGGGATTTGGAAGAGGAACGAGGATAGGATTGAGGAGGGAGTAAAGATGGGATGGGGATGGGATTAGAGATGAGAATAAAAGATGCGATTAGGGTGGGAATTGGGATGGGATTAGGGATGAGAATGGGGATGGGATTAGGGTGAGAATGGGGATGGGATTAGGGATGAGAATGGGGATGGGATTAGGGTGAGAATGGGGATGGGATTAGGGATGAGAATGGGGATGGGATTAGGGTGAGAATGGGGATGGGATTAGGTTAGAAATGGGGATGGGATTAGGTTAGAAATGGGGATGGGATTAGGTTAGAAATGGGGCTGGCGAGACGTCGGGCGCCAGACGGCGCTGGATGACGCGAACTGTCCTGCAAAATGCATTGGTGCAGGCATACTTGCTTAGTGCATGTGTACTTTCTTAGTGCAAGTTTACTTTCTTAGTGCAAGTGTACTTACTTAGAACAGACATACTTTTAGTGCAGATGTACTTTCTTAGTGTAGGCATACTTTCTTTGTGTGTACTAATAAGTGCATAAACAAGTCACATAAAACATGTAAATTCAATAATCTGGGGCACTTTTAAAAAATAGGAAACCAGGTCTAGGTTTAAATAAACTATGTAGCATAGCTATAAAAGTTATTATTTCTATAATGAAATCTATGTGCATAAAAATATATACTTGTTATCTACTTATAAAGAAAATATTAGGATGACACCCCAAAAAGTTACAGCAAGAGTTATAAAATGTGCATTTGAGTTTTTACACTATAGCATTTATAGCCTATACATTATAGTCTTTGAATGACCTTTAGTATAATACTTTTATATAAATTTTATTAGCTCTAAGCCAAATCTTTGGTTTTATTAATATATTTTCCACTTGATTATGCACACCACTTTTAAAGTAGCCTTGCATACTTTATAGAAAATTTCTTAGAAATTTTTTTTATTTCTAAGTTATATAATTTTTAACAAATATTAAAGTTTAATACATTGCTTATCAATAGTGAATATTAATCTATCTCACACATACACACAGACAACTCATTTTTAGTATATTAGGATTATTTATTCTAATATGTTTCGGCCACAATAGGCTTAAGTAAAAATTAGGCTTAATGGCTAAAGGGATTTAATTATAATATTTTGAAATATATTTTAATTTGAATTGGGAGATTATTATTCACAATTGCATATAAGCTAAGGGTTAGATGATGATGTTTAGTGGAATGGGTGACTCCTATCTCTCTGCTGCATCTTTGGACTGCCCTGTACTGCAGCTAAGTCAGGGGTTAGATGATATCATATTTTTTAGATTTTTGAAACTCAAGATCTATACTTTTAATATAATTGAGATTTTTTTTGAGATTTAAGATTAAGCCTAAATAGCATCTAATAGGCCTATTTATACTATGATATCTATCAACATTAATATTGTTCTTTGTTAAATATATACAATGATGATAATAGGAAAAAAACAATTATTATATAATATTGAGGTTGTTAATAACTTGATATATATCAAATATAAATAAGTAATATTGTTAGTTACCAAAAGTTAGATAGTCATAAATCTGGACTTTTGAGATCTGGAAAGTGAGATAAGATTAAGAAAGTACAAAGATCTTAATAATTGAGATCAAGATCTTATTTAACCTTATTTATAGACTTAGGCTAGCCTATACTTATATAGCTATAAAGCAAACCTATTTTAATATTTCTTATTATCTTAGAGGAAATGTCAAGAGGGAAGGATTAAAGTAAAGTATATCTATAGGAATAGAAGCTCTTTTATCAATTCCTTTAGTTTAGGGCCTAATCTTAATCTCTTTATGTTATTTGCCAAGTTTGACATTTATCAAGTTTAGATAAGCCTAGCTTTCGAATAGTAACTAGTATATATTATTATTGGCAGTTATATTATAGTTAGTTATAACTAAAATTATAGTTTAAACTTAAAAGACATATGAAAATGACAATGGTCTTCTCTATAGGCCTAGTGCAATGACTAAGACCACCACACACCAGGACTGCCACAGCTATTGAGGCGGAGCTACCAATCTTCTAGAATTGCTATTCTTCTCATAGGTTCTTCTCTTGCAACCTTGTCCTACTGGCTATCCCTGGGTTTTTTTTTCGCCAGAGATAAGGTGCGAAATCGCACCTTGTGCCAAATTTCAAGGTGCGATTTTAAGGCTCAGAGTGCAATTTCTCTTGAGTCTTGTTTAGAATGTGAGGGTTTCACAAGAGATATTCAGACAGACATTCGAAACGATCGTCTTCAACTTCAAACAAAACCGACCCACTTCAACCATCTTTTTGGCAAATACTTACGCAAGTGTTGGGCGTCGAATAAGCTTTAATTTATTAACTGAAGTAAAAATCCTTCTGACATACATTGATTTAAAAATTGCTTAGCAACACTAGCTCTGATTAGAAATCGCTTTACTGTTGACTAAAATTGTTTTGATCGTAGCAGCCTAAAAGCAGATACTGGATTTAAAAATGCTTCAATTTACTCTATACGCATGTCTCAGCTTTAAAATGACACCTCAGGCGTCGCAAAAGACAGCTTTGATGCTGAGATATTTGACACTAAACATGCATTGCTTTGCGCAATCTCACATTCAGAAATTTCACTGATTTTTTGTCGATATTTGTGCAGCTGCCGTGTCCTTGTTTTTCATCAGAAACTTGTCAAATTCTAGTCATGTCCAGTTTAAACCTGGACTTCTCTTAAACTGTCTTAAGTATTTGATTTTTAATGATTCCTGCCTTTATATTGCATAGATTGTACCTGAGTCAGTGAGTCTGTGAGTGTACATTTGTACATATGGCAACCAATCATGACTTTTTCACCGCTTTGCGGTTCAAATAAATATACGAGTGTACGAGAAACATGTTCCAACTGTTATTGAGAGAAATTGACGTCGCGTTTATTAGCAGTCAGTGGCAATTAATATGAAGCAAATAGTTTATTGTTATGTTTTTACTTTTTTTGCGTGGCAATTCTGCTATCCAAATCGGAATGAGGTAAGCGGTGGGAATAAAATAAAAAGGAAGAATTTTTTCTACTGTTGTTGCAACCCAATAGCTATATGTACTTCAAACTTTTTAGATTGAACAGGCGATTTCTAATGTACTGCTAAGCTTTCCAATCCCTACGGACTACAGTAGAAGTTCTTAACTTTTTTCTGTCTTGACTTCTAGACTCGGAATTCGGAACAACCTAAGGAGCCGCATGAAAATATTTAATTGGATAAAGATATTTTCTAAAAACAGCTCAAATCGTGACACATCTTCTCACCTCAGTCCATCAACTGCTGCTCTTTCTGAGACCAAATCGATCGTGAAAGTAAAACAGATCAGTTTAGATCCCATGGCCATGAATACAACCATTTCAATTGTGAACCTGCTTCGCTTACAAGTACGAGCACTAGCCTTCCATTTGATGCCATTAGCTCACTTAACTCTGAAATAGTTCAAGGACAGTTCCAAATGTTGAGATCTGACGTAGAAGCAGTCCAATTTGTGGAAATTTATCAACTGGACTCCATGAATCACTCCAATGAAAGGCGGCGAATAGCTGCAGAATGCGTAAACAAGTTTAAGTGAGTCACAAAAACCCCATTTACTGTAACTACATACACTTGTACGTTAGCAAGGCTCCATGCGATGGTTAATAAATGGAGAAGTAGACAAGCATCTGAACAAATATTGAATAAAAATCAGTGAAGTTTCCGAATGTGAGTTTGAGCAAAGCAATGTTTAGTGTCAAATATCTCAGCATCAAAGCTGTCTTTTGCAATGCCTGAGGTGTCATTTTAAAGCTGAGACATGCGTATAGACATGACTAGAATTTGACAAGATTCTGATGAAAAACAAGGACACGGCAACTGCACAAATATCGACAAAAAATCAGTGAAATTTCTGAATGTGAGATTGCGCAAAGCAATGCATGTTTAGTGTCGAATATCTCAGCATCAAAGCTGTCTTTTGCGACGCCTGAGGTGTCATTTTAAAGCTGAGACATGCGTATAGAGTAAATTGAAGCATTTTTAAATCCAGTATCTGCTTTTAGGCTGCTACGATCAAAACAATTTTAGTCAACAGTAAAGCGATTTCTAATCAGAGCTAGTGTTGCTAAGCAATTTTTAAATCAATGTATGTCAGAAGGATTTTTACTTCAGTTAATAAATTAAAGCTTATTCGACGCCCAACACTTGCGTAAGTATTTGCCAAAAAGATGGTTGAAGCGGGTCAATTTTGTTTGAAGTTACAGACAATCATTTTGAATGTCTGTCTGAATGGGTCTCCCTAAAACACGCCCCGCACCGCCCTGCAGCGCTACACATTAAAACAAATTGGACTATAACTAAAGACACTTCAGAATGCGTTTTCTGTTAAGCTTCAAGTTTTCATTAAATTTAGTTTTTTTTACTTTGAAATATAAAATTCGGTGAACAATAAGTGATATTAATAATAATATTAATAAAATAATAATATTATAATTTAATAATGAAAACGAGAATATAAAAAATTAGAAGATTTAAAAAAATAAATAAAGATATTTATTCCATTACTATTTTAACTTTTCCAATCAAATCAAATACTGCATTGACAAAAAATGTTATAATGTGTAGCAGTTCGGGGCCTGGTGCGGGGCGTGTTTTAGGGAGCCTTTGTCTGAATATCTCTCGTGAAACCCTCACATTGCTCACATTTCAGACAACTGGGAATGTATATTTTAATATCTTACATAAGGCTATAGCTATAGGCTATATCGCCTATATGACTTAATAGGATTTAAAGAGTTATTTTGTTTCATATTTTAAGGCAGTGCATAAAAAATAGCTTAAGCATGGTTAAGCCTTTAAAGAAAAATGGTTATAAGACCGCACCTAAACCGCACCTACTTCTTTAATTTCAGGGTGCGATTTTAAAATTTAGGGTGCATACGCACACTCTGCGCACAAAAAAAAAACCCTGGACTATCCTACCTACTGATCTCTTTTTTAGCACCATCTAATAACACATTGAGCCAAATTCCTTCCTAGCTTGTCAAGTGTGGCAGTCTTAATGTGTGGTGGTCTTGGTCCAACACCTCTATATCCTAGGAGCTAGAAACAGCCAATCGGCCTAAAAGTTGAGAGAAATTAAAGTTACCTCTCCTTGTGTTGTATAAGCTAATTAAAGCTATAATAGGCATAGCCACTTTAGTAATTAGTTCAGTAATGGCCACTATAGTTTAGAAACATTACATACCATTTTATTTTTAGGCTTATTTTGCCAAATATATGAATAGAAATAAACAAATCCTTTGGGCTTTGTTAAAGATAAAAGTGGTCAAGAATTTTACTAAAATGGTTAATATGCTTTTACCAAACCAAAGAGAAAAGTAGACTTTTAAAAGAATAGGTGGCACTCTTTACTTTTAAAGTATAATAATGTAATGCCATTAATTAGTCATTAAGTATAAAAATGCCTAAATTATATTGCCTACTATTTAAATAGCTATATACCATAGGCCCTAATAAAACATGTTTATAGTTATGAATCAATCACAAACAAATCTTTCAATCTACGCCATACTGCGCACATTTGAATGAACAGCAAATTATTGTACTAGGCCTAAGAAAATAATTGAACGAGCGATTGTGCGAAAGTAAAAGATTACCCATTTTTTATCATTCGTTTGACTTTGAAAATTATTTTGTAGTAATTTATATTTGCGTTAAATAACCTAATATATTCTGATTCAATGAATAAAGAGCACGACAATGCTATGCATAGACCCTACCTACAATACAAGCAACGACAGTAGTACTCAAGCACAACAACAACACTTTCAAGACCTCGTGCTTGCTAACGGAGTCGAAATTTCTTGTTCGTGAATTCTTTCTATGAAATGAGGTGAAATAACACTTCGTGGACTAGTTCTACTTCTAAGGATATAGCACCTCAAACATTTTCACGCACAACTCTTAGTATAATATTTCGAAAGAGTCATAATTAGGGAAATTTTCTTTAATGCATTGCATTCGGTTATTTAGGATTATTTTAGTACATGTAGTAGTACATATAAAACGTGAAATCCATCTGTAGAAAAAAGCTCACGTTGGTCATCATATAATTTTATATCTTGCCTAAAAAAGAGTAATGGTGGAACCTTCTGCACCATTCGCTCACGGCTGGTTACTGATGTTGATGCTTTTATTATTTTTTTACGCGCAGCAACGCGCTGTAGGCCCAAACGTACGAATTCGTACGTAGATAACATGCGATCGGTTTTAGTTTCGGGCCGGTTGTCTGCCCCGTCACTGCCCGTTATATATGTTGCTGTTCTAAAGCTCTACGCCTGTTCTAATAGGAGCGTGCAATGCCAATCCTGTGAATCAGTTAATTTGACCGATTATTTTCACACGGGAAGCGTGGGCAACCCGCAGATCAGCTTAGGGAAGGGCTCTGCCGCTGGATATATTGGGGGCTATACTGCCAGGGGCATAAAGCCCGAGAGACCCAGATTGGGGCTAGGACTCCATGGCTCCGCTGAATAACCTTATTGGGCGCTACAACCCCAAGTCCATGGACAAAGACACCGCCAACCCATAGTGGAATCAGGGGGACGGGTGCAAAGATGGTCCACCCAAGCCACGCCCCAACGACAAGTCCCGAGTGCGCGCGTGCAAAAAGATTGGAAACGAAAAACTTTTTGAGTTTTTCTGGAAAGCGGTCCGAGAGCAGGAAACTCGAAGTCTACGGAAATAGCTTTAAGATTGGAACGAGTCTGGACAGCTTATTTTCCAAGGGCGAGTCTCCTGTAAGGAGGCGGCAAGGTACGAGAAGCTCCCCCTATAGGGCTGCAAGCCAAGGCTTTTTCACTATACCCAGCTCAAATAAGCCCAAGCCAAGGGGTGGGAGAAGGGGCACCATGGAGCAAGGGACACCGGACTCAGCCGGTATTCCCCGATTCGGGACGAACATCAACCCCAGGACACCAATCCACTGTCAGAGATGAGAGCCAAGACACAATAAGCAGGGAGACAACCAGAGGAGCCAGCAGATGGACCAAGGGAGAGCAAGATGGACCAGAAGGGCAGAGCTCATAACTTTAAAGATTGGGCGGCTGAATTGCCAGGGATAAAACACAAAGCTTATAAAAGCACAAAGGAATAAAAACAATAGAGAGGAGCACCTGAACCCTTATTCTGGGGCTCAGCCTCAGGGCTGGCATTCAACTGGGCTCTACCGTACATTTTTGTGAATGGTCGTCTTTCCTGCAGTCCCGATCTAGCCGCACTGCAGTCCAGAGTCATAATCACTCCAGGTACACCCCCCCCCTAAACCAATTGGCAGGGCCGAAATAATAGAAAAATAGAGGATCTTTTTTTGGATGTGTACATCACCTCCAGTGAGGACTTACTTGACTTACTTGACTTAGCTGCAGGGGGCTCCGTGCGTCCGGAAACAGCGAGGAGGCGTTGCCGCCCATTTCGCTAACCCCTGGCGACCACGGGCAGCTATTGCTGCGGTGTCGCGCAGGGAGTTCCGGTGGCGCCGGCGTCCGCAGCGCGGTCCCCCTCCGGAGAGTCCAGGTGGATTGTCGCTCGCCCGATAGCCCTTAGGTAGCGGACGAGCTGGCGGAGATTCTCGGGCCTGAAAACGTCGGAGAGGTCCGGGTTTAGGCCGAGGTAGGTGAGCCTGTCCTGAGTAAAGGCGGGGCATTCACAGATGAAGTGCTCCGCATTCTCGACACCGGAGAGGCAGAAAGGGCATTCCTCACTGCGGATTTTCCCCTGGAGGTAACGATGCCTGGCAAAGCAGCCATGACCCGAGAGGGCCATGGTAACCGCCCTGATGTCCCTGCGGTTGAGTCTAAGCAGGGCCCTGCGCAGGGCGGAGGAAGGACAGGGGACAGCCGCGCGGGATTGCCGGCAGTCGGGGGCGTTAGCCCACCTCTCCCTGTGCTTAGAAGCCACCCACTGGTTGATCCGAGTGGTGACAACGGCGATGGGGGTGGGGGCCACGGGCAGGGGACCAGTGAAAGAACCGGTCGAGCCAGCCTTGGCCAGGCGATCGGCCAGCTCGTTGCCGGGGTGGCCCGAATGCCCGGGGATCCACCTTAAGGACACCTTGTTGGAGACGCCTAAGCGGTTGAGCTGCCCGATGACGTCGAGGACTGTACGCGAACAGGTGGTGGTGCGCTCAAGGGCGTGAATCGCCGCTTGACTGTCCGAGTGGAGGATAATTTCCTTCCCCCAGACGCGCTGATTGTACAGCTCCATGGCGCAGGAGCTGATGGCGAGAACTTCGTTCTGGAAGACGGTGGAGCAGGTACCGGTGTGTTAGGAGAAGGTCGCCAAAGTTCTCCCTCCAGACACGATGCAGTAGCCGTAGCCAGAGACGGAGTTGATTTGGGACCCGTCAGTGAAGCAGTGGATTTCATGGGGTTTCCAGTTGTCTCTCGCTTCATGACGTGGTGGAATGCTGGTTTTGAATTTGAGCGGGGGGCAGAGCGTGGACGGGATTCCGTCCGAGAGGGTCAGCAGGCCTCTCGCTGCTTCCAGGTCTCGCAGGCTGAGGTCGCCATGCGGCCGGAGGTTCCGCTTTCTGAAGGCGAACTGCTTCTGGATTTGGACACTCGCGTCAAGCAGACGGCGGGTGGTTTTCATTGCCTCCCCTCTAACAAAGAGGTCGAGGGGGGAATGTCCAAGAAGGAGTTCATGCCGGTGAAGGGCGTAGAGGGAGCCGCGCTCATGATAGCTCGACAAGCGCGGCCTTGCACCCTATTTAAAACCTCAAGAACCCCTTTCACCTCTAGGGCACTGTTCCAAATGAAGCCGGCGAAGGAGATGGCCGGTCTAACAATGGCAGTGTAAATCCACCAGAGGCGGCGGGGGGTGAGGCCTCAGGTAGCACCGAAAGCTCTGCGGATCTGCGCGAGAGTCGCGAGAGCTTTGCGGGCTTTGGTTTGGACGTGCGGGGTCCAGCTCAACCTGTGGTCGAGGGTGACGCCCAGACATCTGGTTTGTTTCTCCATGGCAACAGGTTTGCCATAGAGGGAGAGCGGTTCGATCCTCCAGTTTCGGCGGCTGGTGAACATGATAGCCACGGTTTTAGACTCAGGGAACCTGAGACCGCAGTTATGTGCCCAGCGCTCGGCACGGTGGATGAAGGCTTGAAGGAGGTCCCTGAGGACCGCGGGTGATGGTCCAGCAACAGTGGCGGTAATATCGTCCGCATAGCCGACCTTCTGAACAGGGTCCGGATGCGGGCTGCAAAGCAGCTCGTCCATGACTAAATTCCAAAGGATCGGGCTGAGGACTCCACCTTGCGGTCCGCCTTTCTGGACTTCCACGGAGCGTGAGTGTCCCAGGAGGTGCGAGGTGGCAGTACGATGGGAGACCATGTACATGATCCAGCGGGTGAGGTGCTCGTGCGTGCCCCGGGATTCCAGGGCCCGCTTAAAGGCTTCAAAGAGCACATTATTGAAATCACCATCAATGTCGAGGAAAAGCGACAGCGCGTATCCACTGCCAAGCACGGCGCGCTCCAGCTTGTCGACAATGGCGTGCAGCGCACTTTCGATGGAACGTCCAGGACGAAAGGCGTGCTGATTAGGGGAGAGCGGGGAGTTCCTCAGCCCAACGAGGAGAAGGCGCCAGAGCACCAGCCGTTCCATCAGTTTGAGGAAGAAAGACGTCAGACTGATAGGGCGGTAAGCTTTGGCAGAGTGATAGTCTCCCTTCCCTGGCTTGGGTATGAAGACTACCGTAGCCTCTTGCCAGGCTTTTGGCACGTACCCGAGGGTAATGCTGGCCTTGAAGAGGTTGCAGAGGAGGCCGAGAAACCTGTCATTTTAACTGCCTCATGAAGGAAGGCAGGATAAATGTTGTCAGGACCCGGAGACTTGAAAGGAGAGAAGGATTTTGCGGCGCGAGCCGTCCTTTCTCTAGTGATGATGGTCGAAGCCAGGATCTGTCCGCCCGGAGAGTGGTCCGGTGGGCCTAGCTGCGGTGCGGCACGTAGGAAAGAGCTGGTGAGCATAATGTCCAGCGATTCCCCAGGGTTCTCAGCGAGCCGGCCGTCCGGTCTTTTAATGACTGAGAGCTTTGACATTTTGTCGAGGGTGAGAGCCTTAACTACGCGCGAAGTAGGGCGGGTGCCTTCGAACTCCGCGCAGTATTGGCGCCATTTGTCGGACTTGGCTTTCCTGGTTTCACGCTTAAAGTCGCGGATCGCGTCTTGATAGGCGGCCAGGTCAGCTGGGTCCTTGCTCTTGCGAGCTTTCCGCTGGAGGCACTTTGCCTTGCGCCGGAGGGATCCGAGCGCCGGGTGCCACCAGGGGGCGGATTTTTGCCTTTGTAGGCTTTAAGGGGACAGGAAGCCTCATGGGCTGTCAGGACGGTCTTGCTGAGCAAGTCTGCAAAGTCATCCACTTCCTGACAGGTGTTTGGAGCGACGGTAGTCAGCTGATCTGTCTGGCATTTCAGGGTTTCCGTGAAAGCCGTCCAGTCAGTGTTCCGGACGTTCCTTTTCCACAGAATGTGAGGCTTGGGGCAAGAGGATTGCAATCGAAAACGAACGAAGCGATGGTCAGACAGAGACTCTTCTTCGTCCCACATCTCCCAGTCCTTGACTAAAGGAGCCAAGCCATGGGAAACGAGGGTAACGTCGAGGGCCTCCGTCCATCGCCCGTTGTCAAAGGTGGGGATTCCACCAATGTTGCAAAACTCAGTGTTGGTGGTGCAGATGTAAGCAAGGAGTTCCTCGCCTCTGCTATTGGAAGTATTACTGCCCCAGTGGGTGTGGTGAGCGTTGACGTCGCCCGCCACCAGCAGCTCGAACCTACGGTTAGAGCAGTAGTCCACGAGGGAGGTGAGGCTGGGTGGAACCGCGGGGCCATCGCCAGGGATATAGATCGAGGCGATGATGACCGTGCGGTTGGTGATAATGTGGTTGGACTGAATGACACAGAGGTCTCTGTCAGAGAGGTCCGGTCTGTGCCAAGCTTTGAGATTGGTAGACACGAATATGGCTGCTCTGGGGTTTTGAGGGTCCTGATAACAGTCAAAACCAGCAGGAATATTCAGAATCTTACCTTTCTTTGTCCAGGGCTCCTGGAGTAGGATAATGCCCGGTTTCGCAAAGTTGACCACCCGCATCAGGTTAGTCGAGGCCGCGATGCAGTGGTGTAGGTTTAGCTGCAGGATGTCCACTCCGGGGATTCCACGAGTGGTCCGCGCAGCTTCCTACCGGCTCAAGGCGAGTTGTGCAGGAGAGCTGCCTCTTCTGCCTCGCCGATATCACCAGGCTCCAGCTCCATGGGCTCCTCCCGGATGGTCTCCATGGTCGAGGGCGATGTCGCCACCAGGGCGGCATTTTCGCTCTCGGCCCGGTTTTCCGGGGGGGGGGCGCAGTGGTGACACTGGGCTGGGTGTTGCTGCGGTTGTGGGCCTTGGCGGTGTCCAGCAGCTGCTTCGCGCGCTGAGTTAGACCAGAGCGGATAGTGTTCCGGGCGGGTTTCCGGCCCTTTCCACGTCCGCCTGTTGCTGCAGCTTTCGCGGCTTTCCCTCTGACGGGGTCCACGTCCTCGGAGGGGTCGTGGCGACCGGGAGCTTCTTTTCCTGGGCGTTTCCGCCCGGCAGAGCCCCCGATCACCCGCTTACGCTTCTCCGGGGGCGGTGGACGGGTGGCGTCAGACTCAAAGCTAAAGAGCTGAATCTGCAACAGCCCGACAGAGATGACGGACATGTCCGGATAGCGGAGCATCCAGCTATCCGACAGTCCAAGAATGGCCGTGAAACCATCTCCGCCCGGCTCGTAGGTGAACTACGACACCGTTGGCCGGTAGCTCCGGGTTGGAAGCCACCAGCAGGTGACGCAGCTCGTCGGCCTTGGTGATGCAGCTGCGAGCCGGAATCCAGGCACGGTGCCAGTGTGTCCGGGGTCGCTCGTCCTCCCTGTAGATGAACAGGTTCTCTAGCTCCGTACCCCAGTCGAAGGTTTTCAGCAGCTCGAGGAGCTGCTGTCCTGACTGGCTGTCGGCGGGCTGGATATGGAGGGCTTGGTCCTCGACTTTCGTCTTTTGGACTGGAATGGTGGTGCCGCTCAAGGCCATCTTGACCAGGTGGGAGTCCAACCTGCGCCAGATAAGGTCGAGCTGTTCGGCCGTAAGGGGCGTCTCCTGGCCTTGGATAACCAGGGCCGGCTGCCTCTTGGCCATAGCCGCGTAGGTTCGCTTCGGCTTTGTGGTTTGGCCAGCGCCCCCCGCTTTGGATCCCTCCACAGCCGTGGGAGCTTCCACACGGGCAGAGGTCCGGTCACGGGAGGGGCCAGCCGCACCAGGAGCTTCGGCGGCACCTGACGCATCTGACCGGCGCGCGGAGTCCACCCCCTTGTCGGATGTCGGCTCCTCCGCGGGGTTCGCAGAGTTACCGGCACCCTCCTCGGAGGTGGGCGGAGGGGCGGCTTTCGCATTCCTCCGTTCCTCCGCTTTGCGCTGGAGAAAGGCTTTGTAGCGAGCAATGCTACGGGCCTTCTTTTTCGAAATCTGAGGTCTGCTGTCTTGTCCAGCCACTCTGGTATTATCCTGAGCGGCGGCAGCGGCAGATTGAGAGGCACCGGGGGTTCCGGTGTTGCGAATGTCCGGCTGGGCCGCGGTATCAACCTCGGTTGGTGCTCCAGCAGCCTCGGACGTGATGGATGTAAGTGAATACTCCATGAGTCGCTGAAAGGCGAATGGGGACTAGAGGTGAGAAGCTGCTGGGCCGTAACCCCAAACCCAACAACCAGGCCAAGAGTTAGCGACCGGGGGTGGCTTAAGCCCGTACCGGCCCGACCGCTAGCAACCGAGAAACTCCTCGGCTAAGAGCCCGGCTTGGAAAAACCAGAGGCCGAACCAAAGGACCATCAGCACGGTACTACACTGGGCCCTTGAGGGAAGCAGGAGGACTGCCTCCGGAGCCTGCGGACTGGCCGCATACCCTGTTAAGGTCAGAGGGTGGTACCTGTTCCTCAGAGCCGTGGCCAGAGGTACCTGATACGCGCAGGTTCACTTCCGGGCGGAGCCCGTACCCAACTTGGCCAGCAGGCCACGGGTGGGTTGCCGCCGCCGGAGCCCAGTCAGTCCAGCAGCCCTAGAGCTGCCTTGAACACATGCGGGGCGTGAACCCCTGGGTCGGCTTGCGAGTCAGCTTGGAGAGAGTTCTCCTGCCATTCCTGCACCAGAATAGAGGGGGTGCAGGTGTGTAGGATCGCAGACCTTAGCTTGTAGGCCTAGTCTGTCTCATGCTACACAGGCGTGCTGAACCCGCCTTGCATGCTCCGGTGAGGACACTTAGATATGGAGCTACCCGAAGGGCAGGTCAATTGGATTGTGCACAACCCGAGAAATGCCGCCAGAAGGCAGCCGGGATAAAAACAGTCAGAGACCGTCTTACATAACACTAGTTACATACCAAGTAATTTCCCATTCTGGTTCGCTTACACAATACAATGTATTCTTCGTAAAAAGATTCGATGCAGTAAGTATTCATTTCCATAAGTCATATAGCCACAAATTTGGAAAAATTAGTAGACACAATTTGAGCCGTCTGCAATTGACTTTGTTAGTAGGTTTTAACATATCCAGGGTGAAATTAAATGCTGCAATTAGGATGCAGCGCAAAAATTTTATTAGCAAATAATAATTATTGTTGGATATTGGATTACTGTTTTAGAATTTCTTGGATTGGACACTATATCGAATAGTTAGAGTCCCGGTTAATTTGTGAATATAGTTAAATCCCATGCATTTATTAAAAATGCAGCCCTGATGTACATATTAAAAATTTCAATGTCGTTCGTTAAATTTTCAGGCCAACGGCCAGTACTGTGGATACTAATAGCACTGGACCGTGTTTGGTTGCACCGCGGTGATCCTTGCTGATTACAAATACTGAACTCCAATGCAGGCGATAGGGTGGAACACGCGCCAGCACACCCTGTATCTACGACGTCTCTTGCTGACAGCGGCGCCCTTCAGGCCCTCTTCAGATGGCTTCAGTTTAGGCAGAAGAGCCTCGACCTGATCTTCAGTGGTCGTTGTGTCGTAGGACTCGGTGTCCATCGTCTGGAACCAAACGCGGGAGGAATGAAGCCTGCATATGCAGTTGTTAGTAATCAATGCTATTTTTAGAAAAAATTACGTTTCTAAACGCGCATTTGTTACCGTTTCAAAGTCGTTCCAGAGCGAAGAGCCAGCTGACTGCGGCGGGGCTACGGCAGTCAGAAATAGCAGCGCTAGGAGCAGGTCAGTATGCATTTAATTCAGTGCAAATTTTAAATCTACTATACGGGCCGATCTTCTTCCGGTGCTGGTCGTTGCAATTTTTCGGAGCGCAGCGCATGCACAGCTTTTTATCAATTTTTAACGCAATCAGCTATGAGTCGCAGGTGGCTTTTAGAATCTCTTCAACTAAAATGCGAGAATTCAGGACTTCTTTGTGTCCGGAAATCATCTTCTTTTCTTGTTTGCCTGGAAAAGCTGCATAAAACAAGAATTATTGAGATAAATAGCTGAAGACGGCAGGTGGTGGAACTGCTTTTCACAGAGAAATAATTGCGCAATTTCTTACCAAAAGTAAAAGCAAAAATCAAAGCCATCGGTGCTGAAGATTTTTTTCTCTGTAAACTGCGTTGTCGTCAAGCAAAGTGGTGGGATCTAACCATTTTTATATATTTTACAGCAAACTTAGAAATGACTAGCAATCTAGCGCCCCCCTTCGGGGTGGCCAATAAGCAAGGGACGAATCCTTTAAAATGAAAAAAAAATTCTTAGGGAGGGGGGCTAGGAATCGAATTCTCATTTTAATTCCAGGCTTATGTACCAATAAAACATGTTTGTGCAGAATTTTATAACAGACATTGAAATTCAACCATACTTGCCTTCTTTCAGAGCTACTTCTACCAGTATGCTTCAGTACGCTACCAGTACCCTTGCAAGCCTTGACATGTCAGCAATCCCCCCCCCCACAAGCCTTAACATATCAACTCCCCCTTGACATCTCAGCGATGCTCCCATAAGCCTTGAAATCTTAAAAAATCTGTCTACTTTCTAACCCTAACCCTAACCCTAACCCTAACCCTAACCCTAAAGCATTGAAATTTCAGTAATTCTCTCTAAGAGTCATTATAGCACTACTACAGCATTATAGCGATTCCCTGCAAGCCTCGACATCGTAGGGATTCCCAAATGAATCTCTTAACTTCGACATGAAGCTTCTTTTTTTTACATTACGCTTTTTCTATCAGCGATCCCTCCCGTGAGGAGCCAACAAATAATGTAATAACTTTTTTCCAATAAACTACATGTAGCTTCTGACATTAGCCTTGACATCTCATTTATTCCCCCGTGAGCCTTGACATCTCAGCTATAGATAGATAGATAGATAGATTCCCCTCGTAAGCCTTGACATGTCAGCGATGCCCCCCCATAAACCTTGAAATCTAAAAAATCCCCTGTTAACCTTGAAACGCGCTAAAATCTAACCCTCAACCCAAACCTGACGTAAACCTAACTTTCACCCAACCTAAAGCCTTGAAATCACAGCAATTCTTCTTCCCTAAGCCTTGGCATTTAAGTGATTCCTTCTTTAAGAATCACAGCACTATAACGATTCCCTCCAAGCTTTGACATCGTAGCAATTCCCAAATGAATCTTTTAACTTTGACATGACTTTTATTTTATGTATACATAGTGCTCCTTTTATTTTTACATGACTCTTCTTCTATCAGCGCCCCCCCCACCGTGGCAAGCCAACAAAGAATGCAATAAAAAAACTTAAGTAAAGTACATGTACTTTGAAGTAGCTTCTGACTTTTGCTTTAACATCTCAGAAACCCCCCTGTAATCTCAGTTATTCTCTGTGAGCCTTGACGTCTCAGTGATTCTCCCCAGCACAGCACTATAGCTTCATTTAATTTTTATGACACTTGTTTCATGTCTGACATGACGCTTCTTTTGATTTTTACGTTACGCTTCTTTTATTCTTCCATGATGCTTCTTAATTTTTTAAATGACACACTTTCATTAGTTTTTATAGGAGGCTTCTATGATTTTTTCATGACGCTTCTATGTTAACATGACGCTTCTATGCTTGTTTACATGACGCTTTTATGATTGTTTACATGACGCTTCTATGATTGTTTACATGACGCTTGTATGATTGTTTACATGACGCTTCTATGATTTTTTACATGACGCTTCTATGATTTTTACATGACGCTTCTATGATTTTTACATGACGCTTCCATAATTTTTTTTTGTCTTGGCGTTAAAAAGCTTTAATTAAAAAAACTCTACTCTCTAAAAATTCGAACCATCGTCCCTGCATTTAGCAGTTTAGTCTGTTTACCTCTAGGCTAGCTCTCATGAATTTTAGTCATTATCCCTAAATAGAAAATATTCCCAAGACAGCAAGCATCCCCCAGTAGCAAGCATCCCCTAATACTCCTAGCAAGCATCCACCCAGATAGCAAGCATCTGCAGATAGCAAGCATCTGCAGATAGCAAGCATCTTGCAGATAGCAAGCATCTTGCAGATAGCAAGCATACCCCAAATAATGTAGAAGCATCCTTCCAGATAGCAAGCATCCTGCACATAGCAAGAATCCCTAAATAGCAAGCATCCCTGGATAGAAATAATCCTATACATGTAGCCAAGCTTATCAAGCGCAGTAATCCTTGGCTATCGAGTGCAGTAATTCTTGGTTTGCCAAGTGCAGTAAGTAATCCTTGGTTTATTAATAGCAATAATCCATGGCTTATGAGTGCAGTAATCCTTAGTTTATTAATAGCAATAATCCTTGGCTTATCGAGTGCAGTAATCCTTGGTTTATTAATAGCAATAATCCTTGGCTTATCGAGTGCAGTAATCCTTGGTTTATTAATAGCAATAATCCATGCCTTATCGAGTGCAGTAATCCTTGGTTTATTAATAGCAATAATCCTTGGCTTATCGAGTGCAGTAATCCTTGGTTTATTAATAGCAATAATCCTTGGCTTATCGAGTGCAGTAATCCTTGGTTTGTTAATAGCAATAATCCTTGATTAATCAAGTGCAGTAATCCTTGGTTTGCCAAGAGCAATAGTCCTTGGTTTATTGAGTGCAGTAATCCTTGGTTTATTAATAGCAATAATCCTTGGCTTATCGAGTGCAGTAATCCTTGGTTTGCCAAGTGCATAATCCTTGGTTTATTAATAGCAATAATCCTTGGCTTATCGAGTGCAGTAATCCTTGGTTTATTAATAGCAATAATCCTTGGTTTATCGAGTGCATTAATCCTTGGTTTATTAATAGCAATAATCCTTGGCTTATCGAGTGCAGTAATCCTTGGTTTATTAATAGCAATAATCCATGGCTTATCGAGTGCAGTAATCCTTGGTTTATTAATAGCAATAATCCATGGCTTATCGAGTGCAGTAATTCATGGTTTATTAATAGCAATAATCCTTGGCTTATCGAGTGCAGTAATCCTTGGTTTATTAATAGCAATAATCCTTGGCTTATCGAGTGCAGTAATCCTTGGTTTATTAATAGCAATAATCCTTGGCTTATCGAGTGCAGTATTCCTTGGTTTGCCAAGAGCAATAATCCTTAGCTTATCGAGTGCAGTAATCTAAGTGTTTTTATTTAGTCCTTTAATAAAAGCTTTTAATAAAAAATTTTACACTACTACTTAGATTCGAACCCAGGTCGCTGCATTAGCAGTCTGGTCTGTTCTGCTCTAGGCTAGCTCTCATCGAAGTTATCAGTGAATTTGTACCACTTATATAATTCAACACTCACACCAAGTCAGGTAGAGTAAAAAGTCACGCGAAGCAGTTATGACATAATCAATTTCTTAGGCAAGTCAGTACCAGTGCCTATGAAAGCTAACAATATGGTTACGTAATATAAATTCAGTACTGCACTATGCTTTCACACTCAAAGCTGTGACGCAATTCAATTGAGTGTCAAATTCAGCCAGTACACAGACGATAAATAAAAAGTATTGTGATGCAATCTATTTCAGAATCAGAATTCAACCAGTCAGTTTTTTCTCTAGCATTTTTACAGTGCGTTTCAAGTCGAAATAGCTGCTTGACCTTTGCAAAAAAGCATGTTTTTCGAATATTTAATCCCTTTAGCATCGAGCAATTTCTTAGCCACGATGCATGTACCGTCACGGAAAAATTTCTGATCGAATGGTGCAAGTTTGAAGAAAATCGGTTGAGCCATTTTTGCTAAAATCGATCACACACACATATACCGACAGACCATTTTTAGTATATGGACTAGCAATCTTCGCCCCCCGTTGGGGGACATCTGTATAGAACCTCTGTTCTCTACAAGTAACAAAAAGATAGCCAAAAAAGGCCTTCACAAAAAAAAACAGACAAAATACTCAAAGGAAGCAAAAAGAAATCATCCCAAGACAGCAAGCATCCCCCAGATAGCAAGCATCTTCCAGATTACAAGCAACCCCCAGATAGCAAGCATCCCCCAGATAGCAAGCATCCCCCAGATAGCAAGCATCCCCCAGATAGCAAGCATCCGCCAGATAGCAAGCATCTTCCAGATAGCAAGCATCCGCCAGATAGCAAGCATCTTCCAGATTACAAGCAACCCCCAGATAGCAAGCATCCCCAGATAGCAAGCATCCCCCAGATAGCAAGCATCCCCCAGATAGCAAGCATCCCCCAGATAGCAAGCATCCGCCAGATAGCAGGCATCTTCCAGATTACAAGCAACCCCCAGATAGCAAGCATCCCCCAGATAGCAAGCATCCCCCAGATAGCAAGCATCCGCCAGATAGCAAGCATCCCCTACATAGATAGCATCCCCAAATAGCAAGCATCCACCAGACAATAAGTAGCTAGTGCGATAATTTCCTTAGCATTATAGTGGCTCCTTTAAAATTCGCTTACTTTTATGTTTGAAATTGTGTAAATTTTATGTTTGACATGGTGGCTGTTTTAAGTTCTACATGGCAACTGTTTTATGTTTGAAACGATGGCTTTTTAATGTCAGACATGGTGGCTCTTTTATGTTTGACATGGTGCCTCTTTATTGTTTGACATGGTGGCTCTTTAATGTTTAACCTGGTGGCTCTTTTATGTTTGAAACAGTGGCTCTTTTATGTTTGACACAGTGACTCTTTAATGTTCGACAAAGTGGCTATTTAATGTTTGACAAGGTGGCTTTTAAATGTTTGACATGGTGGCTCCTTAATGTTCGAGAAAGTGGCTCTTTAATGTTTTTCATGGTATAGCTCTTTTATGTTCGACATGGTGGCTCTTTTAGGTTTGACATGGTGGCTCTTTTAGGTTTGACATGGTGGCTCTTTTAGGTTTGACATGGTGGCTCTTAAATGTTTGACATGGTGGCTCTTAAATGTTTGACATGGTGGCTCTTTAATGTTCGAGATAGTGGCTCTTTAATTTTTTTCATGGTATAGCTCTTTTATGTTCGACATGGTGGCTCTTTTAGGTTTGACATGGTGGCTCTTTTATGTTCGACATGGTGGCTCTTTTAGGTTTGACATGGTGGCTCTTTTAGGTTTGACATGGTGGCTCTTAAATGTTTGACATGGTGGCTCTTAAATGTTTGACATGGTGACTCTTTAATGTTTCAAATGGTGGCTCTTTAATGTTTTACGTGGTGGCTCTTAAATGTTTGACATGGTGGCTCTTAAATGTTTGACATGGTAGCTCTTTAATATTCTACATTGTGGCTCTTAAGTGTTCGAAATTGTGGATCTTTTAGGTTTGACATGATGGCTGTTTAATGTTCAACATAGTGGCTCTTTTATGTTTAACATGGTGGCTCTTAAATGTTTGACATGGTGGCTCTTTAATGTTCGAAATGGTGGCTCTTTTGTTTTACATGGTGGCTCTTTAATGTTTGACATGGTGGCTCTTTAATGTTTGACATAAAGTCACTTATATGTTCGAAATGGTGGCTCTTTTAGGTTTGACATGGTGGCTCTTTTAGGTTTAACATGGTGGCTCTTTTAGGTTTAACATGGTGGCTCTTTTAGGTTTAACATGGTGGCTCTTTTAGGTTTAACATGGTGGCTCTTAAATGTTCGACATGGTGGCTCTTTAATGTTCGACATGGTGGCTCTTTAATATTCTTCATGTTATAGCTCTTTCATGTTTGACATGGTGGCTCTTTTATGGTCGACATGGTGGCTCTTTAATGTTCGAAATGGTGGCTCTTTAATGTTCGAAATAGTGGCTCTTTCATTTTCGACATGGTGGCTCTTTATGTTTGACATGTTGGCTCTTTTATGTTTGACATGTTGGCTCTTTTATGTTTGACATGGTGGATATTTAATGTTCAAAATAGTGGCTCTTTTATGGTCGACATGGTGGCTCTTTAATGTTCGAAATGGTGGCTCTTTAATGTTCGAAATAGTGGCTCTTTTATTTTCGACATGGTGGCTCTTTTAGGTTTGACATGGTGGCTCTTTTATGTTCGACATGGTGGCTCTTTAATGTTTGACATGGTGGCTCTTTAATGTTTTACATGGTAGCTCTGTTATGTCCGAAATGATGGCTCTTTAATGTTTGACATAAAGTCACATATATGTTTGACATGGTGGCTCTTAAATGTTTGACATGGTGGCTCTTTATGTTTGACATGTTGGCTCTTTTATGTTCGAAATGGTGGCTCTTTTTTGTTCTACATGTTAACTCTTTTTATTTGATACGGTGGCTTTTTTAATGTCTGACATGTTGGCTCTTTAATGTTCGACAAAGTGGCTCCTAAATGTTTGACATAGTGGCTCTTCAATGTTTGACAATGTAACTTTTGAATGTTTGACATGGTGGCTCTTTAATGTTTGACATGGTAGCTCTGTTATGTTCGACATGGTGGCTCTTCTAGGTTTGACAATGTGGCTCTTTAATGTTTCACATGGTGGCTCTTTAATGTTTTACATGGTGGCTCTTTTATGTTTAACTTGGTAGCTCTTTGTTATTTTACATGGCAGCTCTTTTATGTTCGACATGGTGGCTCTTTAATATTCTTCATGTTATAGCTCTTTCATGTTTGACATGGTGGCTCTTTAATGTTCGAAATGGTGGCTCTTTAATGTTTAACACAAAGTCACATATATGTTTGACATGGTGGCTCTTAAATGTTTGACATGGTGGCTCTTTATGTTTGACATGTTGGCTCTTTTATGTTTGACATGTTGGCTCTTTTATGTTTGACATGGTGGCTCTTTAATGTTCGAAAAAGTGGCTCCTAAATGTTTGACATAGTGGCTCTTTGATGTTCGAAATAGTGACTCTTTTATTTTCGACATGGTGGCTCTTTAATGTTCGAAATGGTGGCTGTTTAATGTTAGAAATGGTGGCTCTTTTATGTTTGACATAAAGTCACTTATATGTTTTATATGGTGCCTCTTAAATATTAGACATGGTGGCTCGTTTAGGTTTGACATGGTGGCTCTTTAATATTCGATATGTTAGCTCTTTTATGTTCGACATGGTGGCTCTTCTATGTTTGACATTGCGCTTCTTTTATGTTTAGAAGTTTTGTGTTTTTAAGGTGTTTTAATAAAAAAAAATCTTTTTTGCCCTACTAAGATTCGAACCCAAGTCGCTACATTAGCATTCCAGTCTGTTCGCATCTGGGCTATCTTTTTCAATTGGAGAACATAAATTGTGGCCCTTATAATTCAATTCTTACAGCAAGTCAATTGGAGTAAAAAGTTATGACATAATCAATTTCTCAGTCAGCCAGAATCAGTCTCAATTTAAGTTGCCAATATGGTTACGCAATTTCATTCAAGTCGTGTGTGCATTTCTTCGGCACTGTTTTCAACTTGTTGTGATGCAATCTTTGTCAGAATCAGAATTCAGTCAGTCAGTTTTTTCTCTAGCATTCTTACAATGCATTTCAGGTCGAAAGAGCTGCTTGACCTTTGCAAAAAAGCATGTTTTTCGAATATTTAATCCCTTTAAAATTGAGCAATTTCTTAGCCAAGATGCATGTACCGTCCCAGGAAAATTTCTGATCGAATGGTGCAAGTTTGAAGAAAATCGGTTAAGCCGTTTTTTCTGAAATCTATCTCACAGAGACACACATTTCATTTTTAGTATATAGGAAGGACTAGCTAATTAGAGCTGGCTGCCAGCAGCCAGAATAATTTTTTTATTGCCCCCCTTTAAGCGGAGCGGAGTGAGTTTTCTTATCAGTTGGCTCTGGCGCAATCAATTAAAATTGGCAGTGAAGTTTCTGGCTGATAAAATTTGCATTGAAAAAGGCCATTTAAAACAGTTTTTCGAATATTTAATCCCTTTAGCATCGAAGCAGATACAATAAATTTTAACTGTCTTCTTTCCAGACAATTTTGAATCTTTTGGCGAAAACGCGATCAAAATCGGTGAAGAATTGCAGTCTCTAGAGCGTTATGGACATTCAAGCATACAAACCTTAGAGATTTAGTATATTTAGACTAGCTAATTAGAGCTGGCTGCCAGCATCCAGAATAATTTTTATTGCCCCCCTTTAAGTGGAGCGGAGTGAGTTTTCTTATCAGTTGGCTCTGGCGCAATCAATTAAAATTGGCAGTGAAGTTTCTGGCTGATAAAATTTGCATTGAAAAAGGCCATTTAAAACAGTTTTTCGAATATTTAATCCCTTTAGCATTGGAGCAGATTAAAGAAATTTTAACTGTCTTCTTTCCAGACAATTTTGAATCTTTTGGCGAAAACGCGATCAAAATCGGTGAAGAATTGCAATCTCTAGAGCGTTATGGACATTCATTCAAACATACAAACCTTAGAGATTTAGTATATTTAGACTAGCTAATTAGAGCTGGCTGCCAGCAGCCAGAATAATTTTTTTATTGCCCCCCTTTAAGTGGAGCGGAGTGAGTTTTCTTATCAGTTGGCTCTGGCGCAATCAATTAAGATTGACTGTGAAGTTTCTCGCTGATAAAATTTGCATTGAATTCGCCCATTTAAAACTGTTTTTCGAATATTTAATCCCTTTAGCATTGAAGCAGAATAAAGAAATTTTAACCGTCTTCTTTCCAGACAATTTTGAATCTTTTGGCGAAAACACGATCAAAATCGGTGAAGAATTGCAATCTCTAGAGCGTTATGGACATTCAAGCATACAAACCTTAGAGATTTAGTATATTTAGACTAGCTAATTAGAGCTGGCTGCCAGCAGCCAGAATAAATTTTTATTGCCCCCCTTTAAGTGAGGCCCAGTGAGTTTTCTTATCAGTTGGCTCTGGCGCAATCAATTAAAATTGGCAGTGAAGTTTCTCGCTGATAAAATTTGCATTGAAAAAGGCCATTTAAAACAGTTTTTCGAATATTTAATCCCTTTAGCATTGAAGCAGATTAAAGAAATTTTAACCGTCTTCTTTCCAGACAATTTTGCATCTTTTGGCGAAAACGCGATGAAAATCGGTGAAGAATTGCAATCTCTAGAGCGTTATGGACAAGCAAGCAAGCATACAAATATTAGAGATTTAGTATATTTAGAAGATAGAAAAGAATGTCTTAGACTTTAATGACGAAAAACGGAATGAAAGTAAAAGTATATGCATGTGTATAAATAGTTATAGTTAGTTATAAGATTAGTTATAAGCTCTGATGTGCCAGCGGCCCAGGCTCGATTCCAAGTGCAGTCACATTAATTTGGGGCTGAATTTGAATCTCGGCTTGGCTCTGCTCGTGCAATTAACGCCCTTGAGAGCCAACCCCCAAGGCACAGTGAAGTGTACATGCCTACGATAAATAAAGTAGGGCCGCTGTACACTCCTGTGTGAGTGTGTGCCTGTGCGTATGACTGCGTACGTATCCGCGCGCTTGTGTGCCTGCTCAGGGGAGTGGGCGGAATGGGCAGCAATGCCTCTCGCCGGTTGTGCGACAATGTCGCTTAAAGTGCGCTAGGGTGCGCAACAGGCCCCCTGCCTCTAACTAAAATATAGTTGAAGCTAAGGGCATGAAGCTCAATCAATCAAAACGACCAAGGTTCCATTCGTGTGCAGCCACATTAATGCGGGGCCAATGGACGGATGTTAGCACGGAACTACAAGGCTTGACGTTCAATTTACACCCGTGAGGGTCAACCCACAAGGTGCATAGCGGGTACGTGTACATGTGTGACGATGAGAAAGTCAGGGCCGCTGTGCGGCTGTACACCCTGTGTGAGTGAATGTCTGCAGTGTTCACGCGTGCCTGCTCAGGAGGTTCGGCAAGATGGGCATGAGACTGCCGTGTTCTCTTCGCTGGTTTTGAGTCCACTGTCGCAGTATTGAGAGTTCACCTCAAGTTCATCAGACGCCGAACAGCTACGAGCGTAGTGCACCTGTGTGAGTACTGCGTGCCTGCAACAGGTGGTACAGATTAGGGCTGCAGATGCAGTAGGAATCACATAATTGTCTGCTCGGAGGGGTTCCTGCAATGACGAAAGGATTAAGTCATTTTTGTGTCTTTGTGCGTGAATAGAACAGAACAGACGCATGGGATAAGTAAAACAGAGAGGAATAGAGCAGGGAAAGGGTTAGAACCGAAGGGGTTAGAACAGAGAAGGAAGTATTACACGGAGGGGATTAGAACACAGAGAAAAGTAGAACACAGTGGGGAGTAAAGAGAACGAATGGAACACAGATGGGAGTAGAGCAGAGAGGAGTAGAACACAGAGGGGAGTAGAACACAGAGGAGTAGAACAGAGAGGGAAGTAGAACACAGAGAGGAGTAGAACAGAGAGAAGTAGAACACAGAGGGGAGTAGAACACAGAGGGAACTTACTTACTTACTACTGACGGGGGCGCAGGCGCCGCGAATAGGCCGCGAGGCCCCTATCGCAACCCCAAGGTAAAAGAGCACAAGGATTAACCCTGGGGTGCGCCCAGTCCCCGCCAGTAGTCGGCAGGTTCGCAGTGGAGGCATCGGCGACCCTCATCCGGCCGGAGTCCCGGACGAAGGCGCGCAGGTCACGGATATTGTCCGGGGTGGTCAGCTCGTCCATCCGCTGGGTGTGGCCGAGGTATTTGTGCCGCGCCTTGTTGAAGTAAGGGCAGAAGGTGACGTGATGCTCTGCGGTCTCCTCTCCTATGCCACAGAAAGGACAGGTGGGAGGGCAACCGGTTTGCAACGATATATGTCTCTGGAAGAATCCATGGCCGGTTAGGACCATGCACATCTCCCTGAGGTCGGTTCTGTTAAGCGAAATCAGATAATCAGAGACTCCTGTTCAGGTTAGGCATGGCAGAGCGGCTCTGCCTGTACTCGGTGCAGCTGTTCCAGTGGAGCTGGTGCTGCTGATGGAGCCACCTGTTGATATGGCGGGTGACTTGCGACCTGGGGGTGGGTAGCCTCATCAGACGGTGGTTGCCGTCTGGGTTGCTGCCCTCCTTGGCGAGAGATGTTGCTGTGACCAGGTGTCCAGATAATTCTAATCCTGTTAAGGACTGAGAGAGATTGCACACTGCGGAGGCATTGAGATACTGTAGCAGCGGAGATATTCTCAGTGGTTAAGGCCTTAATAGCAGCATGGCTATCAGTGTAGAAATTAATGTCAAAGTTATTTATGTTCGCCTGAAGCAGTTGCTGGGCACACTGCTCAATGGCGCAGATTTCAGCTTGGAAAACTGAGGTGTTCTCACCGAGGTGCAGACTTTCCTGGAAAAGCATCTTACCCTCGTGGAAAATGGCAATACCCGCTCCAGTGCGGCCTTTGAACAGCGAGCCGTCGGTGAAGCAGTGAATGCCCTGGCTGCGCCGGTTCACACCGACATCCAGCAGAATATTGTCTCGGCCAGGGATGGCGGTCTTGAAGCCCCTCCTGATGTTGAGGGCGGGAGGTCGACTATCCACATTGCCCAGGTCCATGTGGATGTTGTTGAGGTCGCGGCGGACAAAGTCCATATGCGGGATTAATGTTTTCATTGGCATAAAGCCAGAGGGTGCGTTATTTAACGTTTTATCTCTGATAAGCCGGGAGGCAGACTTCATAGCCTCCGCCCTAATGAATAGGTGAAGCGGAGGCAGGTTAAGGATAGTGTTCAGCCCCTCGTAGGGGGTAGACGGGTACGCACCTGTGATGGCACGGCAAATGCTGCCCTGAAGCTGGTACAGGCGCTGACGGGCGGTCTTCTGCTCCAGCACGCTAGTCCAGATGAGACTCGCGTACGTGATACTGGGCCGGATGATGCCGGTATAAATCCAACGGACCGTTCTAGGCGAGAGGCCCCAAGTCGGCCCGATGGCTCTGCGCAGCTGGGCAAAGCAGCGTTTTGCCCGACCGATGACGTTATCAAGGTGCTTCGCCCAGCGCAGGTCATGCGTTAGCGTCACACCGAGGTATTTGACCTCCTTCTTGAAGGGGATGTTTCTGCCATAGACAGTGAGGTTTTTCATCTCCCACGCACGGCGCTTGGTGAAAACGACAGCGACAGTCTTGGTGACGCTGATATTTAGGCCATGCTGCGTAGCCCAGTCGGCCGCCTTGTCGGCGAATTGCTGCATCAGGTTGCGCAGAGTGGCGGGGTCGGGTCCGCTGACGACCGCGGCAACGTCATCGGCGTAGCCCGTCCAGGTGATACTGCTGGGAATGTCAGCGGTTAGAAGTTCGTCCATGACGAGATTCCAAAGAAGTGGAGTTAGCACGCCACCTTGCGGGCCGCCTTTCATCACCGCCCGGGTGTAGGTAACGCCCATAAGCGTAGATGTCGCAAACCTATTGCGGATCATAAAATAAATCCAGCGGACAATGCTGTGTCTCACATTCCTGCGGGAAAGAGAGTTTCTGAAGGAGCGGAAAAGGACATTGTCAAACGCTCCTTCGAAGTCAACAAACATCCCGCAGGCGAGTTGTTTGCTAAGGATGTGTTATAGAATGGGGGTTTTCTCGGGGTGGCCTGGTAGGTCTTTGAATCCCACCGCTGCCACCAGTGAAATAGTTTGGGTTTTCTCGGGGTGGCCTGGTAGATCTTTGAATCCCACCGCTGCCACCAGTGTTGTACCTGTGGTTGTCCTGCTGTACAGCGCAGTGACTTGGGCTCCGTCCTCTCACTCAGAAGCCTTCTTAACTCTTAGTAGCGTAGGTAGTGCTGCCACCAGTTCCTTCAGGTCTCGGCCTTCGATGAGGTGAGCTTCCCGTCGGAACGAAATAAACAAGTCAACGAACTCAGCACAGCGTGCAGATTTGCAGGTTAATGAACAAGGCGTCCTGATCAGCAGATCCCCGCCGGGCTCAGGGGTGGCTGGGAAGGCAGTGTTAGCCTCCCTTAGGCTTGGGCTTTAGTGGGGTCTCAGTCAGACCAGTACAAACGGATTCAGTACTCAAAGGGCACTTAGTTAGACACTGACGCACACGGGATCTTAGTGAATTCTCCGCAGATAAGAAGCCAAATCCTTGACGGAAACAAGGGGAGAGGGGTCCTATTTATAGCCGGGAAACACCCACGCACAAGACCTCGTGACTTGTTCTATTTTTAGAACTGACGTCACTTGAGATCTCGAGGCAGGGTCTCAGTGCGCGCAAGACCTCGTGATTCGTTCTATTTTTAGAACTGACGTCACTTGAGGTCTCCGGCCAGAGTACACGCGGCTGCGACTCAGTTGCTATTTTTAGCAACATGAGTCACTCCTCTCCTTAGAGAAGGGAGGGGTCCGAAAGCACGTGATTCTCCCGGTAAACAGGGCCAACGAGTGCAGTAAACATGTTTACTGCACTTTAGGACTCGAAGAACGCAGAGTCTGTCATGTGACTTGCTCACATGACAGAGGAAAACGGGACGGGAATGAAACAGAGACAGCCCACAGCAGAGAAGCTGAGGGCTGAGAACAGAGACGCAGAAGGGCAGAACAGGCCAAGGGGAGCAACAGACGGGCCAAGGGGGGTGGGAAGCTGACCAGCGGCAGACAGCAACCCAGGGCGAGGGCGAGGGAGACTGCTGACAAAGTGGGACGCCTAACATCAACTAGCGGATCACTACAGATGGCACTCTCGATCTTGGATGTAATGGCATGGAGAGCATGCTCAGTCGTCTTTCCAGGCTGGAAGGCGTACTGGTACTTACTGACGGGGTCGGAGCGCAGGTCGCACTCTCGAAGCCTCCACAGGATGAGCCTCTCCATCAGCTTAACACAAAAGGAAGTGAGGCTGATGGGCCGGAAGGATTTCACATTGGTGTAGTCACCCTTGGCGGGTTTCGGGATGAACACGACTCTGGACATTCTCCAGATTGTGGGAATGTAACCTGTAGTAAAACAGTCAACAAGCAATTTAGAGAGACAATCATCAAAGTTTTGCAGCTTAAGCGCCTCCTGAAGGATACAGGGGGCGATATTGTCAGGGCCAGGCGATTTATACGGTTTAAAAGAATTTGCCGCCAGCTGGAGCAGCCGGGGACTGGCGCACTGCTGGAAAAGCGGACGGTCACAAGGCCTGTGGTCTTCGACCACGTACTCCGGTTCGTCAACCTGCGGAAAGCAGGTAGAGAAAAGAAGATTTAGCGAACCTTCGGCACTGGTAGTGTAGTTGCCATCTAGGTGCAGAAGTGAGTTACACTGAGAGAGCGTGTCATGCCTGAGAGTCCTGACCAGCCGGGCTGTGGGGTGTTGCCCTTCCAGGCTGGCGCAGTAGGCTTTCCAGGTGGTCTTCTTAGCCCTTCGGATAGCACTTTTGTACATCCTCAGAGCAGAGTGGTAGTTCTCCAATCCTCTGGGGTATTCGAGCCGTTTGCGTGGCGTTGCAGTCGGCGGGTGTTTTTCTTCATGCGAGTGAGTTCTTGACTCCACCAAGGAGAGTATTTCTTCCTGCAATACAACTTAGGGGCGTTAGCGCGTATGGCGGTGTTTAGGATCTCAACGATGGAGTTGCACCGATGCTCAATGCCAGGGAGATCCTCGCTGGAGTCTGGTAAATTGGCTTCGGTTAGGAGTTTTAGCAGGTCTCTTCGGAAACCTGTCCAGTCGGCCTTTTTCAAATTAAGGCGGTCTCGGTTCTCATGACGGGCTCCGACAGAGCTGATGCTGTACTGGATGTACGAGTGGTCGGAAAGCGATGGAAAGTCATCCCTAACCAGCCAGTTGTGGACCTGATTGAGGGCGTTGTTGGAAACGAGAGTGAGGTCGATAACCTCACGCCGATTAGAGACAATAAATGTGGGTTTGCTGCCTCTGTTGCAAATGTGTAACGAGGAGGAGTTAATGAAATCAATAAGTAAGTCACCGCGCCTGTTAGTATCGCTACTAGACCAGGCAGTGTTGTGGGCATTAGCATCGCAGCTGACGATTAGCTTCCGGTCCTGAAGGTTACAGAAGTCCGCCAGTTCCTGCAGGAGGGGGGAGGGACGTCTTCCTGGATGTCCAGGTAGGCGGAAACGAAGGTCAGGTCAAAGACTGAGAAAGTACACATGTCTTTAGAGCAAAACATTGGCATAATAGTGGCCGGGAGGTCGTTTTTGACGAGGGCGATAGCCCTGGGGGTGTCGTTCGCGCAGAGGTACAGAACCTGATAGCCTGGCGGCAGACAGGTCGGCTTCCCCTTGCGGGTATACGGTTCCTGGATAAGGTAGATGTCAACTTCCTTGTTTGCAAAGGTGCCTGAAAGGTTGCTAGATGCTGCAAGAGCGTGGTGCAGGTTGATCTGAATAATGTGCAGGTTAACAGGTTGGTTCGCCGGCGGCGGGTTATTTATTTGGTTGCTGGTGGCAGTGTCATCATTGGGCTGGCCGACAAGGTTCGCCCTCAGCGCCCCGCTCCTAGTTTGGCACGGGGTTGGGAACGGCATTACTCGTTCCCAGAGCTATCCGAGCTCACGGACTCACCTCGGCGTCGATCGCCGGCTGGACGACGCCTGGGCAGCAGGTGGAAGACGATCTTCCACGCTCCGATGTAGGCGGCAAAATCGCCCTTCTTGAGGGCGTCTTCCCACTCCGCGGAGAAACCCATGTAAAGGGTCTTGCCGGGAGCGCCTTTGGCCGGAACCTCCTTGAAGGCCCGGATACCGTCCTGAGGTAGGTCGGGGTTTTTACTGAGGAGCCGGGCGCGGATCTCCTCGATGCTTCTCGAGCCGGAGTAGAAGGCTCGGTAGCGCCTGCAGGGCGGCGGTGGTCGGGCACGCTCAACGACCATAGACGGGAGAGCGGTCGCGCAGGTGTCCCAGGAGATGGACAGAAGGTTTGCCAGCGCGAGCTCAAGCTGGGCCTCGTCCTTGAAGGCGAGGATGACGCTGCCGTTGGCGTTTCGAACCGCCTCGACTTTGATATCGAGGGCGTCGTTTTCCCAGAGGAAGTCATCAATTACGCCGATCGATGCTTCCATCTGGGCGGTGGTCAGCGTACCGCTAGCCGCGCGCACGCAGATTTTAAATTTCGGCTCCGTCGCCACTTTGGCGTACGTGCCGGCTTTGGCCTCCTTTGGTCTCTTGGGGTCCAGCGAGGGATCGGTGCGCTCGTCTGGCTGCTGCCTTTTCCGCTCCGGGCCAGCCGAGGTTTTATCATCGCGCCTGCGACGGGTGACGACCTGGAAGCCGTCATTTTGAGACGCCCCTGCAGCGGGGGTGGAGGTGGACGCACCTGAGCGAGGTGCGGGGGTTTCCGCGGAGTTCGCGCAGAATCAACCTCCATGTTGGAGGGTTGGGGGATTGACGGACCCCCGGCCGCGGGAATTGACGGCTCCCGAGCCGTAACACAGAGGGAAGTAGACAGGCAGTAAAAAAACACAAAGAAAAATCGAAAACGCTTTTTTCCTTTGCAGCAGCGTTGAGAAAATAGTTAACCTGCTCGTAATTAAAGGAATTCGTTTCTATCTTCCCACTGTGTAGGACTGCCCCACACATCTGGACGTAACAAAGGAAATATGCAAGATTATGATTTTCCCGTTGTTGAGTCAAAAACAATTTATTGTGTACTCTATTATTTAGCATTCAATTAACTAAAATATACGTGTGTACCGTGCAATGCTAAAATTAATTTAAATTACCGGTAACTGTATTTAAAATAAAACAAAATAATAAAGCTGTTTATAATCTTTAATGAAACGGCTTGCTTAAATCTAATTATGGTTAGAGACCTCAGCTAAAAGCGATAGCTTATCAAATATATATTTCATCGATTATTTATTGGAAATAGAATTAAGGAACCATCAAATATCAGTCTAAATAGCATTGCTTGTATAGAGAAGATGATTAGCAATCTGTGCATAATTAAGCAGCGCTGTGGCAATCTTAAAATATTCACCGAAAAAAGATAGCTACAATTATAATTAAAACGTCTTGCCATCAAGGCAACTTAGCGACTGTACACCTGTAACAAGGAATGTGTTGAAGTATGGTTCTGCAGGCGGAGACATTTTCGAAAATCAATCACTATCCGTTTCAGTTCGGTAAATCTAGATTTGCAATTCAAATTTGCGCCAAAAATGTTTTTTAGTGATTTATAAATTTACAGTTCAAATTTTTTTTGCAATTTACAAACTTTCCCAATTCAATCTTTTGTTTTAAAAAATTGGCGCAAATTCAAATTTGCTTCCAGTTACTTTAGAAAACATGGTTAACATGTTTTATTAGATTCCCGAAAAAACTCGGAGAGAAATCGTTCAAATTAAAAAAAATGTATGAACCGCCAAGCAAGCAAAATGAAACAAAACAAGTTATCGAAAAATAATACGATAATTTCTTATGACAAAAATCCTTTTTACATGTGTTGGTCCGGCCTTTGTCCAGTTGCAGAAGCAATTTAATGAAGGTAACATAATAAAAAAGCAACCGCCTGCGATATTTTCGCAACAATTTCGGTGCAATTTCACGGCAAATAGCGAGCATCAGCTGGTGCTAGTGCAATTTGCTTTTAGGGTTGTGTGGGCTGGGCTGAGGGCGTAATTAAAAATCAATTAAAGATCAGAAGCTTGGCAGTGAAGCGAACACCAATTTCTTAAAATTGTTTTTTTTTACAAACAGGACGGTAGAGGGTCCGAAAATGGATGAACTGAGTTCGAGAAAGTACAGAAGCCACTTTGTTTAAAATTTGATGATTCCACAACCATAAAATTAAATCAAAAGTTTATCGCAAGAACAAATATCAGTCTTGAGGTCACTACATGTTGGCTACAAAATCAGCTCTCAACAAACCTAATGATAATCTGAAGTTTTTGTTTTAATCAAAAGCCAATTTCTTATCCAAAATGAAAAAGGATCACGTGATGACGAGAAGCATCTTAAATAAAAAAATCAATAAAACTTCTGTACAAAGTCACAGCGCGATGAGCCTTGATGCATAAAAATCTAAGTAATTAAAAACACAATAAAATTTCCCAAAAATAGGGATATTATTTAGCTATAGATTCAGTCGCAATTGAACAACAGCGCCTGAAATAATTTTTTAATTCAACTGAAAAATCACAAATTTTACTTGCGATTCAGTACAGCTACTGCAAGTAGTAAGCTTGAATTGCAGTGCGCAGATTTGTGCAGGAGCGAATACGAGTAACCAATGAAAGTGGAACAGATTTCAAAAAAATTGACATGATTTTACTATTTCCATTTTTTGTATTTTTAATTTTTGTATATTAAGAATAAGTTGTTCAAAGTAAACAATTAGTTTCAACAACCAAAGGGTCCTGGATTACTCAATCAGCCAAAAGTTAAGCACAGGTTGCCGCGGTTAGCGCGGGGACAGAAAGCCAAGTAGGCATATTTCTGACTGAAATTTTGCAACTACTATGAGTAGCTTATGCCTCCTGAACTTTCTTAGTTAACTGATAACTGAACTGAAGCAATGCAAGAAAATGTCTTGCTCAAGGACAATTATTTCGAGTGGGATCGGGAATCGAACCCACGTCCTTTCAGTCATAAGTCCGACGCTCTGACGCTAGGCTACAACCCGCTAACACGAGGTAACACGCCATTAAATCCATAAATTACGTAAAAATGAGTTGTCTCTCTCGGTAGGTACATACGTAGTCAGGGGCTGTTGGTGACTTTGTTCACTTTCTCGCCTTCCCACCAGACGGGGATCTTTTTTTGCCCCTCTTGGCCTCTTGCAGCTGTCGTTTCTTCTCCGCTTTGGCGGCCTCGGCGGCGGCGGCAGCGGCGGCTACTTCGACGGCGGCG
Organism: Macrostomum lignano; assembly: GCA_002269645.1. Lineage (NCBI taxonomy): Eukaryota > Metazoa > Platyhelminthes > Macrostomidae > Macrostomum > Macrostomum lignano. The sequence goes on from NIVC01000955.1 coordinate 328,040, forward strand.
GCCTCCGCCAGGAGGCGCTGACGCTCCCGTTCAGCCAGAAGGCAGCGGCGGCGGTAGGCTTCGCGGGCTCGGAAATAAGTCTGGCGGTACGCGTCCGTGCGGCGCTGCCGATGGCGGAAGTGTGGGAAAGGGGGTTGAGTGATTGGGATCAGAGAGTCATGATTGGGATCAGAGAGTCATGATTGGGATCAGAGAGTCATGATTGGGATCAGAGAGTCATGATTGGGATCAGAGAGTCATGATTGGGAGCAGATAGTCCTGATTGGGATCAGTGAGTCATGATTGGGATCAGTGAATCGTCAAATAAATCACTCCGTTCACACCCCAAAGCGCACCTGCAGCGCCTGCACGAATTCCAGGT
>NIVC01000956.1:0-10000 GCA_002269645.1 Macrostomum lignano
TATCTATTACTCTATCTATCTATCTATTCTATCTATATCTATCTATCTATCTATCTATCTATCTATCTATCTATCTATCTATCTATCTATCTATCTATCTATCTATCTATCTATCTATCTATCTATCTATCTATCTATCTATCTATCTATCTATCTATTCTATATCTATCTATCTATCTATCTATCTATCTATCTATCTATCTATCTATCTATCTATCTATCTATCTAGTCTATCTATCTATCTATCTATCTATTATCTATCTATCTATCTATCTATCTATCTATCTATCTATCTATCTATCTATCTATCTATCTATCTATCTATCTATCTATCTATCTATCTATCTATCTATCTATCTATCTATCTATCTATCTATCTATCTATCTATCTATCTATCTATCTATCTATCTATCTATCTATCTATCTATCTATCTATCTATCTATCTATCTATCTATCTTCTATCTATCTATCTATCTATCTATCTATCTATCTATCTATCTATCTATCTATCTATCTATTAATCTATCTATCTATCTATCTATCTATCTATCTATCTATCTATCTATCTATCTATCTATCTATCTATTCTATCTATCTATCTATCTATCTATCTATCTATCTATCTATCTATTCTATCTATCTATCTATCTATCTATCTATATCTATCTATCTATCTATCTATCTATCTATCTATCTATCTATCTATCTATCTATCTATCTATCTATCTATCTATCTATCTATTATCTATCTATCTATCTATCTATCTATCTATCTATCTATCTATCTATCTATCTATCTATCTATCTATCTATCTATCTATCTATCTATCTATCTATCTATCTATCTATCTATCTATCTATCTATCTATCTATCTATCTATCTATCTATCTATCTATCTATCTATCTATCTATCTATCTATCTATCTATCTATCTATCTATCTATCTATCTATCTATCTATCTATCTATCTATCTATCTATCTATCTATCTATCTATCTATCTATCTATCTATCTATCTATCTATCTATCATCATACCTGAGTCGACTCTGTCGGGCCTTCTCCGCCCTGCCGGCTGCAGATCCTCCCAGGCCCGCTTCATCCTGCGCACTCGATCAGCAGCCTCTGTGTCCCGCTTAACCTCGATGCTGTCCCCTTGAGCAGCATCCGACATCACTCTAAGCACCCAGTGCGCCCGGCGCTCGTCGAAAGCTGCGCAGCTGCGCGACGGCGGCCTCGTGGCTGCGGCGGCCATTGCCGCAGTTCCAGCTGCTCCGCGGCCGCCGGCGCGACCGCCTCGGTTTTTGGCGGCGATATCCCGCTTTGATGTTGCCGTCTCTGTCAGCAGTTTCTGGTGATCTGCTTCTGTTGTTGTTGCTGCTGCTGCTGCTGCTGCTGTTCCGTCTCCGACTCCTTCGACTTTGTGAAAACTGAAATTTTGAGTCAGGTATTCTTCAAATTTTCTATTTTCAGATCTTGAAGAATCTACAGAAGCGTTTTAAAAGTTAACTCTTTAAAGAGATTTCTTAAAAGTTTTTTGCGTCCTTTGCTTCAACTCACCTTTCAAGTCCTCTTTCTCCTGCTCGACCAAGCGCTGCACAAACCCAGTTGTCAGCGGTCAGGGGCCACGCAGGTTCTAAAAGTCTGGCTGAATGACGTAATTGTGCCGCTCTCCGTCATGCTCCACGAGGTCAGGCGTGATGCTGGACAAACTGCTAGCGTGCTGAATTCGAGATTTTTGGGATTTAACTAAGGTTTAAGATGATTGGCTAGCTGGGGTAAGAGGTTTACTATATGCGTACACTGGATAAGACTGTGGCGGGAGCTGATTGGCTAGCTGGGGTAAGAGATTTACAATGCGTACACTGGATAGACTGTGGCGGGAACTGATTGGCTAGCTGGGCGTAAGAGATTTACAATGCGTACACTGGATAGACTGTGGCGGGAACTGATTAGCTGGCTGGGGTATGAGATTTACTATGCGTACACTAGATCGACTGGTGGCGGGAGCTGATTGGCTAGCTGGCGTAAAAGATTTAAAATGCGTACACTGGATAGACCTCTGGCGGGAGCTGATTGGCCCGGTGGGTCAGAACATTAGAAACAGCAATCAAATTTAATTCTTCTCACCGACAGTCGGCCTTCTTTGCTGCCCACTCTAGCTCGATTGCCCGCTCCGCTACGCTTTTGATCCTCGCGCCGCACCGCCGGATCCTCGCGACGGACTTCTACTCGGCGACGTTGCCGCCGCTGCCGCTGTTGCTGTCGTCCCAGACGTCGCCTCCTCGATCAGCTCGCTTTCGAGCCGCCTGCTGCCGCCATCCCTGGCAAAGATGAAAGCCGGTAGCAGGGCCTGGCCGCGGCCCTCCGCGGACAGTACACCCGTTCATTGTCGAGGATCTCCAAGGCCACGTTCAGGCCGGGATTGGACAGACGCAGGTGACAGTAACCAGTGGTCGTCGGTGACGCGAACCGACTGCCGAAACAGAATGCTCCGGCCTTGCGGGTCCGGCATGTAGTAACCCTGTGTTGGCGCCGATATTGACAACTTTAACTGCTGAGATTTTCTGATATCAAGAAATTGCGCGATTTAGATAGGAGCAGCAGAGCAGAGCAGAGCAAGAGCAGAGCAAGAGCAGAGCAAGAGCAGAGCAAGAGCAGAGCAAGAGCAGAGCAAGAGCAGAGCAAGAGCAGAGCAAGAGCAGAGCAAGAGCAGAGCAAGAGCAGAGCAAGAGCAGAGCAAGAGCAGAGCAAGAGCAGAGCAAGAGCAGAGCAAGAGCAGAGCAAGAGCAGAGCAAGAGCAGAGCAAGAGCAGAGCAAGAGCAGAGCAAGAGCAGAGCAAGAGCAGAGCAAGAGCAGAGCAAGAGCAGAGCAAGAGCAGAGCAAGAGCAGAGCAAGAGCAGAGCAAGAGCAGAGCAAGAGCAGAGCAAGAGCAGAGCAAGAGCAGAGCAAGAGCAGAGCAAGAGCAGAGGCAAGAGCAGAGCAAGAGCAGAGCAAGAGCAGAGCAAGAGCAGAGCAAGAGCAGAGCAAGAGCAGAGCAAGAGCAGAGCAAGAGCAGAGCAAGAGCAGAGCAAGAGCCCACCTGCAGCTGTCTGATGGAGAAATTCGAGTTCAACTCCGTCCGGCCGGGCAGAAGCGGCGCTGGCAGCGACTCGGCTTCGTCGCCAATCAACCGCAGACGCCATCGACCGGGCGGCGCGGCACAATCCGCAGGCGCCCTGGCCAGCGCCAGGAAGGTGTAACCGCGCCCGCCGCCGCCGCCTCGAAGCCGGTGAGCCGGGTGCCGGTTCCCCAGACCCCTGTCCAGCTCCACGAAGTCGCCGCTGTCGTTGTCCAGAATTCGAAGGCAGCAGCTCGGCAGGCTGCTGGTGAGCCTCGCCAGCACAGTGCAGTCGGCGGATGGCCGCAGGATCTCCCTGAACACCGGGTAGGGCCCGGTGCCGGCAGGCTGCTCCGGGCAGGCGCCGAAAAAATCGCGATACGCCACCCTGCAGGCCTCGTCCCCGGCTAGCGGACTCAGCGACGGTGGTGGCTTTGGCGACGATGCGGCGAGCAGGCGGCGAAGCAAGCGAAGGCTGAGCTCCTCGGCGCCTAGCGATTCGATTCGGCGCCAGGCGCGGTTTAGCCGGTCGCCAAACTGGTGCGCCTCCAGCTGGGCCCCGCGGCGAGCCCTGAACAGGCGGCGTACGCGGGCTCCGCGCCAACAGCGCTGAAGTCGGACAGCGGCCAGTTGCGCATCCGGGGTCGGAGTCCGGTTCAGCCAGCTGTCCGGGTCGCGCTCCAGTTCTGACGTTTGTTTTTTGTATTGAGTTCCAGAATTATTCTGGCAAAATTCGCTACTTGCCTACTAAATATACTAAACAGTAGTATGATTCGCAAGAGATGATTGTTATAACCACTGTAGAAACTCACTTTCTAGAAGGTCCGCCTCGACGAATGCTCCGCCTCGTGAGCTGCTGCAGCGGCGGCGGCGGCTGCGGCTGCGGCGGCTGCTGCGGCGGCTGCTTGTTGTTTTCCCCGACCTCGGCCGGTGGCGTGTGGCGTCGGCGTTGGCTGCGGCGGCTGAGGCTGCGTGCTGAGCGACTCTGAGTGGGGAGGGTGAAGAACGAACTGATCAGTGTGCAGAATAAGCTATCCACTATACTTGGCCTTCAGAGTTTACGAGCTAGATCTACTCAAACCTCACACCAAGAGCTCCTCAACTCTCACACCAAGGGCTACTCAACTCTCACACCAAAAGCTACTCAACCCACACTAAGAGCTACTCAACCTACACACCAAGAGCTACTCAACCCTCACACCAAGAGCTGCATGTACTCAACCCTCACACCAAAAGCTACTCAACCCTCACACCAAGAGCTGCATGTACTCAACCCTCACACCAAAAGCTACTCAACCCTCACACCAAGAGCTACTCAACCTACACACCAAGAGCTACTCAACCCACACACCAAGAGCTACTCAACCCACACACCAAGAGCTACTCAACCCTCACACCAAGAGCTACTCAACCCTCACACCAAGAGCTACTCAACCCATACACTAAAAGCTACTCAACCCTCACACCAAGAGCTACTCAACCCACACACCAAGAGCTACTCAACCCACACACCAAGAGCTACTCACTGCGCTGCTTTGTTGTCGCAAAGGACAGACCAAGCGGATTCCGAGTGCTGGCATCGCACAGCAACAGTCTCCAAGCGGACACGAGCTCAGCAGCCTCCTCCAGCGGTGCTCCATCAAGCGCTTGGCCCAGCAGATCGTAGAAAGCCAAATGGAACTCGTCTCGAAGTCGTCGCCTCAGCCGGACATTCGAGTCACCCGGATCGCCTAACAGGAGACCCAGAGCGCCGACTCCGCTTGAGCCAAACAGCCAGCGTTCGCTCCGACATTGTCAACAGCGGCAATGAGGTCGGCTACGGCTCTGGTAAAGCGCCCAGCCCAGCACAGCTGACGCACCGGTGTCGACTTCAACTGGGGAAGAATTTCCTCTTCGCTGCCGACCCACAGTTGGCTGGCTGAGGCCAGGCAGCAGACGAAAGCTGTCGGAGCGCGGGCGAATAGTCGGAGGCAGTGCCGGCCAGCTGGAAGGCTGAGGGAGACCGCTTTGGTCCCGCTGGTTCGAACCCGCTTGAACTGCTGACCAAGCCGGGGCGACTTCCAGTTGTGCAGCTCTGCGGGTTGCCATGGCGACTAGGGTGTGATTGGCTGTTGCATAAAGTTTTTGAAAATCCAGTAACCATGGTGACTCGGTGTCTTATAGAATCAATAGACTGGATTGGTAACCATGGTGACTCGGTGTCTTATAGAATCAATAGACTGGATTGGTAACCATGGTGACTCGGTGTCATATAGAATCAATAGACTGGATTGGTAACCATGGTGACTCGGTGTCTTATAGAATCAATAGACTGGATTGGTAACCATGGTGACTCGGTGTCTTATAGAATCAATAGACTGGATTGGTAACCATGGTGACTCGGTGTCTTATAGAATCAATAGACTGGATTGGTAACCATGGTGACTCGGTGTCTTATAGAATCAATAGACTGGATTGGTAACCATGGTGACTCGGTGTCTTATAGAATCAATAGACTGGATTGGTAACCATGGTGACTCGGTGTCTTATAGAATCAATAGACTGGATTGGTAACCATGGTGACTCGGTGTCTTATAGAATCAATAGACTGGATTGGTAACCATGGTGACTCGGTGTCTTATAGAATCAATAGACTGGATTGGTAACCACAGTCACAGTTAATTGGTAACCATGGAGATAGGATGTCACGGTTAATTGGTAACCATGGAGATAGGATGTCACGGTTAATTGGTAACCATGGAGATAGGATGTCACGGTTAATTGGTAACCATGGAGATAGGATGTCACGGTTAATTGGTAACCATGGAGATAGGATGTCACGGTTAATTGGTAACCATGGAGATAGGATGTCACGGTTAATTGGTAACCATGGAGATAGGATGTCACGGTTAATTGGTAAACATGGAGATTGGATGTCACAGTTAATTGGTAGCCATGGAGATTGGATGTCACAGTTAATTGGTAGCCATGGAGATTGGATGTCACAGTTAATTGGTAACCATGGAGACCAGGTGTCTCCCAGAGTTTCCCATTCCAATTACCTACCAGCTACACAGCTTCCGGGATTCGGTGGGTCTCTCGGTTTTCGCTGCACTTCGTCGAGACCTCCGCCGGCTCTTGCAGAACTCGCAGCCAGGCTGACTGAGTAAGACTCTGGCCACCGGCTCAGCACCGACATGCTCAAAATGATTTCGCTCGGCTCCAGCGAGTCCACCAGCAGGAACACCGGGCCCGCGCCCCGATCTTGAAGGCTGCGATCAACTTCTCGACTCTGTTTAAAATTGATGTTGTTTCTACGGTTTTTTCTGGACTTCTACTATGAGTAGACTAGTTGGAAAGTCATTTTCTTAGTTAAAGCTGAGAAAATTGTTTGTCAGCTTCTATCAAGATATGTCAGCGACCTCGAGCGTCTCCGTTAAAATCTGTCAGCGACCTCGAGCATCTCCGTTAAAAATCTGTCAGCGACCTCGAGCGTCTCCGTTAAAATCTGTCAGCGACCTCGAGCATCTCCGTTAAAAATCTGTCAGCGACCCCGAGCACCTCCTCTCAGATGTGTCAGGGACCTCCAGCGCCGCTCATCAGTTTACCTGTCCGGTCCCAGTTCCAGCAGATTTTTTACTTGGCGTTGAATCTCTGGCTGACGCTGACGCAATGCCCTGCAATTGAAAACGGCAAACCATTTGATAACAGGGGAAACAATTAGTTTCCTATTTGACTCTTAAAAAAACCAAAAAAGCCAAACCTGCTCACCCTTAAATCGCTGAACGAGTGCCTGTACTGGTAGGTGTTCACCTTGTGGTACACGTGGAGGCAGCTGAAAGGATAAATAAAAATTCATTATCACAGAGTCTGGTTTTCACAGTCACAATCAGAGCAAGATTTTAATTTGGTAATTCTCAAAATCTCAGAATCTCAGAATCTCTCAATCTCACAACCCTCAAAATCTCACAGGGGTTTCAAAGTGAGATCTCAAAATCTCAAAATCTCAGTCTCAAAATCTGACAATCTCATAATCTCACTCTCGAACAATCAATATCTCAGTCTCGGAAAATCAATATCTCACTCTCAGACAGTCAATATCTCACTCTCGGACAGTCAATATCTCACTCTCGGACAATCAATATCTCACTCTCGGACAATCAATATCTCACTCTCGGACAGTCAATATCTCACTCTCGGACAGTCAATATCTCACTCTCGGACAATCAATATCTCACTCTCGGACAGTCAATATCTCACTCTCGGACAGTCAATATCTCACTCTCGGACAATCAATATCTCACTCTCGGACAGTCAATATCTCACTCTCGGACAATCAATATCTCACTCTCGGACAATCAATATCTCACTCTCGGACAGTCAATATCTCACTCTCGGACAATCAATATCTCACTCTCGGACAGTCAAAATCTCAGTCTCACTAATAAAGTACCTAAATCTAACAAAATCTCACTCTGCACATCAAAATCTCTCTCCCGGGGTCTCAAAACTCACTGAAAGCAGTCAATCAACTCCGTCAAGGTCAGCCATCTGCGTTTCCTCTCCACCGGCTGCTCCTTCTGCAACTGAGTTGCCGTGGCTGCAGCGGCCTGTTGCTCCTTTGTCTCAGTGGTCGCCTTGGAAGCATCTGACACCGAGTTGTTCTGCGAAGATTTGGCACCGTTTTGAACGGCGAGTGGAGTCGGCGACTTGACAGCTACCTGCGGCTTCTCCGTGGCCTTGATGAATAGGGGATGAGTGGCTCCAGACTCAAAATCACATTCTACTAGACTCAAATTCACATTCCCCTAGACTCAAAATCACATACCAAAGACTAAGAATCACATTCCCCTAGACTCAAAATAATACTTCCCCAGACTCAAAATCACATTCTACTAGACTCAAATTCACATTCCCCTAGACTCACAATTTCATTCCCCAAAACTCAAAATCACATTCCCCTAGACTCAAAATCACAGTCCCTTAGACTCAAAATCAAATTCCCCTAGACTCAAATTCACATTCCCCTAGACTCAAAATCACATTCCCCTAGACTCAAAATCATATCTTAAACTAAAAAACCCTGCATAATTCAATTCAAAATTTCACAAAGAAGTGTCTCACCGAGCCGCGTGATGTCTTCCTAGTCCGCTGCTGTGGAACCTGCAGAGTCTGTAGAAATAATTTTTTTCAAAACCGTGAGCAAATTCAATATCTGAGTATTTTAAGGTACTGGCGTAATTTCTAAAAACTTACCACAGTCTTCTCAGCAGCGGCTGATGGCTGTGGTGGCGGCGGGGGAGGCGGAGGAGGCGGCAGGGCAGGCGGTGGGGGAGGCGGGGAGGCGGCGGGGGAGGCGGCGGGGGAGGCGGATCCGCGCTCTCGTCGTCAACTTCGCAAATCTGCGGACTCAACGATTGGCGTCTGGTTGAGCGGCGACTCAGCGAAGATGTGGGGCGACTGGCTGGTCTGCGCTGGTGTAATTGATCTGTGACCTGGGAGGTAAATAGATAGATAGATAGATAGATAGATAGATAGATAGATAGATAAATAGATAGATAGATAGATAGATAGATAGATAGATAGATAGATAGATAGATAGATAGATAGATAGATAGATAGATAGATAGATAGATAGATAGATAGATAGATAGATAGATAGATAGATAGATAGATAGATAGATAGATAGATAGATAGATAGATAGATAGATAGATAGATAGATGGATAGATAGATAGATAGATAGATAGATAGATAGATAGATAGATAGATAGATAGATAGATAGATAGATAGATAGATAGATAGATAGATAGATAGATAGATAGATAGATAGATAGATAGATAGATAGATAGATAGATAGATAGATAGATAGATAGATAGATAGATAGATAGATAGATAGATAGATAGATAGATAGATAGATAGATAGATAGATAGATAGATAGATAGATAGATGGATAGATAGATAGATAGATAGATAGATAGATAGATAGATAGATGGATAGATAGATAGATAGATAGATAGATAGATAGATAGATAGATAGATAGATAGATAGATGGATAGATAGATAGATAGATAGATAGATGGATGGATGGAAGACGGAGAGCTCACCATATAGGCGAAAAACGGGGAATCGATCTCTACGGCTCGAATTGGCGAAGTCTCCTCTGCATCATCCTCGGGGCCTCGGCCCCTCTCCCCGTCATCGCTGTCGTTATCGCTGCCGCTCCGTCGTGGCAGGTCGCTCAGCGGCACAGTTGGTCGACGTCGAGGTCGAGGTCGGATCAGCTGCCAGGCCGGAGTCGCTGCGGGCGCTGCTGCCGGAGGCTTCAGCGGCCGAACCCGATGCTTGGTGAGCAGTGCCGAGTGGCTCAGCTGGTAGGAGAGGCCTCGGCCGCGGAGTCGTTCGCTCTTGTCGGCGCCATCGGCCAGAGAGGCCAGCAGGAGCGGCTGACGTCTGCTGGCGTTGTAGAACGAGGCGAAGACGACTGCCTCTGGCCGCTGCTGCTGCTGTGGCTGCTGCGGCGAATTCTCTTCTTCTGGTGGTAAGGATTGTCAATAGTTGGGATTGTCAGTAGTTGGGATTGTCAGTAGTTGGGATTGTCAGTAGTTGGGATTTTCAATAGTTGGGATTGTCAGTAGTTGGGATTGTCAGTAGGTGTTGGGATTGTCAGTAGTTGGGATTGTCAGTAGGAGGGATTGTCAGTAGTTGGGATTGTCAGTAGATGTTGGGATTGTCAGTAGTTGGGATTGTCAGTAGGTGGGATTGTCAGTAGTTGGGATTGTCAGTAGGTGTTGGGATTGTCAGTAGTTGGGATTGTCAGTAGTTGAGAATTGTCAGTAGGTGGGATTGTCAGTAGTTGGGATTGTCAGTAGGTGTTGGGAGTTGTCAGTTGGTGGGGATAATAGATCAAATC
>NIVC01000956.1:15000-70262 GCA_002269645.1 Macrostomum lignano
GAAGGCTGGGAAAGAAAATGGAGAAAAACAGAAAACGCAGAATTCCCGGCGCTAAAATCCCACAGAATCCAGGTGGGCAGCTCAGGTGTTTGTCCGGGTTCGCCCACAATTAATTAAGGACTCGGACCGTGGGCAGGGCTCTTGAGCATTCCCACCTGGGATCTGCATCAGACTAATTTGCGGATATGCAGCCCCTCGGTCCTGACCGGAACTACGGTAGGCAAACTGGGAGGAGCTGTCGATACCAAAACAATCGATTTTTTTGTCGCTAGTACCAGCTTCCACTAGCTTCATCATTTTGGCAAGGTCCGGGGGATCGGCAGGTTTGATTATTGATGTAAGCAGAGAGTATTGCTTTCTCTAATTTCCTGGTGGGTCACCCTCGACGCGAGAGAGATCTTTGGGAAATTATCTCTGTGTGTGCGGGAGTCGGGAAGGAAGAGAGGGGCAGAGACAGCTTCAGGACTCCCCGGCTGCAGTCCAAGGAGATCATAGAACCAGAATCTGGGATGGCAAATCTTGCTTAGAGACTCAAGCTAAGGTAAATTGACTTAATCTTTAATCAACATGAGAACAGATTTGTTATAAATGTTTCAGTCAAATTGTGAGGTTAAGCGCAGAAAGCCTTATTATTAGGAGACTTATTATTAAGGAAGGAATGGAATTGACAATCCAACATCTATTTCTGGGCCTCCTTGGTTTGGCCTTATCTCTAGCCGTCGGTTTGAAAGCGAAATCTGCCAGCCCCCTCTAACTAAGCTTTCCTCATGCGCCACTGCCTCACTGACTGATGACTTATGAGCCGGCTCGCGTCTCTGGGACCTGAGGGGGGGGGGGAATCAGAGTCTGGACGGACTGGATTTAATGGGCAGGTGAGGTGACAAGAGTGACACAGCGAAAGTTGATACAAAGAAGAGTGACACAGAGAAGAGTGATACAGACAAGAGTGATACAGACAAGAGTGACACAGACAAGAGTGACACAGAAGAGTGACACAGAAGAGTGACCCAGAGAAGAGTGACATAGAGAAGAGTGACACAGACAAGAGTGACACAGAGAAGAGTGACACAGCAAAGAGTGACATATATAGGAGTGACCCAGAGAAGAGTGACACAGAGAAGAGTGACACAGACAAGAGTGACACAGAAGAGTGATACAGACAAGAGTGACACAGAAGAGTGACACCGACAAGAGTGACAGAGAACAGTGACACAGAAGACTGACATAGAGAAGAGTGACACAGACAAGAGTGACACAGCGAAGAGTGACACATATAAGAGTGACCCAGAGAAGAGTGATACAGAAAAGAGTGACACAGAGAAGAGTGACACAGAGAAGAGTGACATAGAGAAGAGTGACACAGACAAGATTGACACAGAGAAGAGTGACACAGACAGGAGTGACACAGACAGGAGTGACACAGAGAAGAGTGACACAGAGAAGAGTGACATAGAGAAGAGTGACACAGACAAGAGTGACACAGAGAAGAGTGACACAGACAGGAGTGACACAGAGAAGAGTGACACAGAGAAGAGTGACACAGAGAAGAGTGACACAGACAGGAGTGACACAGAGAAGAGTGACACAGAGAAGAGTGACACAGACAAGAGTGACACAGAGAATAGTAAAGGAGAAGAGCGACAGAGAAAATAATAGTCCTTACCTCGCAATGCATAATGTGTTCATTGGGTGACATCAGGTCAAAACTAAAATAGCCTCCATTCTCTCCGTCAACCACAGTTGGCACTGGCACAGGATCTTCTGCTTGCTGCTGTTGTTGTTGTTGTTGCTGCTGTTGTTGCTTTTGCGGTTGCTGCTTTTCTTGCTTTTGTATCTGCCCATTCGACTGCTGTTGCTGTTGTTGCTGTGTCAGCTGCTTTTGTGTCACTTGCTTCTCAAGGCTTTGTTGCTGCTGAGGCTGTTGCTGCTGAACTTGTTGCTTTTGCTCCTGCGATTGCTGCTGCTCCTGACACCACTCATTCGGCCTGACCCAGCGAGCGGGCATCAGAGAGGGTGGAAGCAGCAGGGGTCCGTCTGGATCTTCGAAGTACTGCTGGGCCACCTGTGGGTTCGGGTTGGTCACTGTCTGTAGGAGAGGGCAGGTCACTGTCTGTAGGAGAGGCAGGTCACTGTTTGTAGAAGAGGGCAGGTCACTGTCTGTAAGAGAGGGCAGGTCACTGTCTGTAGGAGAGGCAGGTCACTGTCTGTAGGAGAGGCAGGTCACTGTCTGTAAGAGAGGGCAGGTCACTGTCTGTAGGAGAGGCAGGTCAATGTCTGTAGGAGAGGCAGGTCACTGTCTGTAAGAGAGGGCAGGTCACTGTCTGTAGGAGAGGCAGGTCACTGTCTGTAGGAGAGGGCAGGTCACTGTCTGTAGGAGAGGCAGGTCACTGTCTGTAGGAGAGGCAGGTCACTGTCTGTAGGAGAGGCAGGTCACTGTCTGTAGGAGAGGCAGGTCACTGTCTGTAGGAGAGGCAGGTCACTGTCTGTAGGAGAGGGCAGGTCACTGTCTGTAGGAGAGGGCAGGTCACTGTCTATAGGAGAGGGCAGGTCACTGTCTGTAGGAGAGGGCAGGTCACTGTCTGTAGGAGAGGGCAGGTCACTGTCTGTAGGAGAGGGCAGGTTACTGTCTGTAGGAGAGGGCAGGTCACTGTCTGTAGGAGAGGCAGGTCACTGTCTGTAGGAGAGGCAAGTCACTGTCTGTAGGAGAGGCAGGTCACTGTCTGTAGGAGAGGCAGGTCACTGTCTGTAGGAGAGGGCAGGTCACTGTCTGTAGGAGAGGGCAGGTCACTGTCTGTAGGAGAGGCAGGTCACTGTCTGTAGGAGAAACAGGTCACTGTCTGTAGGAGAGGCAGGTCACTGTCTGTAGGAGAGGGCAGGTCACAGTTTATTAAATTCCAATTGCAGTAGATCACAGTGTTCAGGGACTAGCTAAAGGTAGTTCACACCTGATAATCACTCACCGCAGGCGCAGTCGCCGCCGCCCCCTTTGCCGCCGCCTTATCCGCCCCTTTGATCTGCCGCTTGTGCCGCCGCCGCCGGCCATTGGAGAGTCCTGATCAAAATAAATTACAATTTAATTACATAACGAACTAATTTGATCCTTTTTTGAAAAACCGGGGGAATCGAACACCGACCTTCCCCTCTAACGCCCCCTCCCCGACCCGAGGGAGGGCGTTGAAGTGGGGGCACATAATGCTACATGGAGAATACCTTTTTTATACACCGGACCCGGGGTGGGCGTTGAACCCCCCAACCTCCTCCTCCTGTCCGCGCCTGTAAGCAGAGCTGGCAGGATTAGTGTGGACTCAGGGCGTGGCTCCATCCAGCCCTCTACCCCTACACACTGTTGTGAGCAGCTCCCCGCAGTCTCCGTCCTCTCTCTCTCCTCCGCCAGTCATTGCCTCACCTTTGTGAGCACACGGTCAGACTCCAGGCATTCTTGGGGCTCGATAGGGTGCGGTGAAAGAATGGGTGCAGACTGCTCGATGCATCCATCACTGCTGTTCAGAATTTTTACCTCGATTATGCTCAGGATTGGCTGAGGCCAAGCTATAGATGGCCCCGCCTCCTGAAGGCTCAGCAGCAACCCCAAACGATCGGGGAGGTGGCCTACAGAGAATCCCACTCTAGAAGCTTGAGGCCGGATAAAGGCTGCCAAGGGTTTAGGCAAAGACGCTGGGGCGCCATGGCTCAAGAGGGAAGTCTCTGAGATGCTAGGATCGAGTCTGATTGTCTGTCTGTCTGTCTGTCTGTCTGTCTGTCTGTCTGTCTGTCTGTCTGTCTGTCTGTCTGTCTGGTTGTCTGTCTGTCTGTCTGTCTGTCTGTCTGTCTGTCTGTCTGTCTGTCTGTCTGTCTGTGTGTCTGTCTGTCTGTCTGTCTGTCTGTCTGTCTGTCTGTCTGTCTGTCTGTCTGTCTGTCTGTCTGTCTGTCTGTCTGTCTGTCTGTCTGTCTGTCTGTCTGTCTGTCTGTCTGTCTGTCTGTCTGTCTGTCTGTCTGTCTGTCTGTCTGTCTGTCTGTCTGTCTGTCTGTCTGTCTGTCTGTCTGTCTGTCTGTCTGTCTGTCTGTCTGTCTGTCTGTCTGTCTGTCTGTCTGTCTGTCTGTCTGTCTGTCTGTCTGTCTGTCTGTCTGTCTGTCTCTCTGTCTCTCTGTCTGTCTGTCTGCCTGTCTGTCTGTCTGTCTGTCTGTCTGTCTGTCTGTCTGTCTGTCTGTCTGTCTGTCTGTCTGTCTGTCTGCCTGTCTGTCTGTCTGTCTGTCTGTCTGTCTGTCTGTCTGTCTGTCTGTCTGTCTGTCTGTCTGTCTGTCTGTCTGTCTGTCTGTCTGTCTGTCTGTCTGTCTGTCTGTCTGTCTGTCTGTCTGTGTGTCTGTCTGTCTGTCTATTTCTGTCCGTCTGTCTGTCTGTCTGTCTGTCTGTCTGTCTGTCTGTCTGTCTGTAGTAATTGTAATCGTAGGCTACAGAGGGGCAGGGGTGGATCCAGAAGCAGTCAAAAAGTCAGTTGACCCCTGGGTGGGAAAATACAGGTGGAACAAAATTCCTCAATGGGAGGCTGTTTCTCAATTCCTGTTGCCTATGCAACAAAGCAACTGGGTCCGCGCGCACCGCTGCCTCCAACGCAGTTTTTTCCTTTTCTCCAAATCCCCTACTTCAGTTCCCCTTCCCTTTGGAGGGGGGGTGGCGGATCCTCAATCAAATTTCCTCTACCTGGCCGGCAGTCTCAGTCTCAAACAGATGAGGGACCGGCGCCAATTAGTCAACTTGCTCGCTCCTCCCGCTCAAGGCGGCAAGGCAAGAAGAAGAAGAAAAAAAAATTGCCTTCCCGCCAGCCTCTCCATCCTTGCAGCCAACCTTTTCTGCCTTTTCTGCGCCCAAGTAGTTAGTTCGGTTGGGGCAGAGAGAGAGGGGGGGAAGGGAGAAGGTGGAAATTCAGGTTGTCACGCAGTTTGGAGCGGCTAAGATTGGGAAATTAGAGCGAGGCAGCAGAGGAGGCCCGAAGCGAGCGCACGCGAGGCTGCAAAAAAAGAAAAAAAAGGCGCGGTTGCCTCACGTCATGCGATTTGCTTCGAAGCGGCTGCTCACAGAGACAAATTTTAGTTGAAATTATTATCTTCTTCTGTGTGTTTTGTCTCCTCTCCCTGCTCACCCATTTCTCATTGTTCACGTCGACTTCGGAGAACTCTGGCCAGACTTGCACAGTGCGGGGTCGCTCATCGTCCTGCTGGTGCAGCCCCAGCGGCAACCTGTGGGGAAAGAATTCAATGGAAATTAAGCTGATATTCGAAAATTATGCTTATTTGCTATGAACTTAAACAATTTTTTCTCATTTCTATTCCCATCTGTCTCTTCCCTTCTGTCTCTATTCCCCATGTCTCTTTTCCGCACCTGTCTCTCTTCCCCATCTGTCCCTTCCCTATCTGTCTCTCTTCCCCATCTTTCCCTTCCCTATCTGTCTCTCTTCCCCATATGTCTCTCTCTTTCCCATCTGTCTCTCTTCCCCATCTGTCTCTCTCTTCCCCATCTGTCTCTCTCTTTCCCATCTGTCTCTCTCTTTCCCATCTGTCTCTCTTCCCAATCTGTCTCTCTCTTCCCCATCTGTCTCTCTTCCCCATCTGTCTCTCTCTTTCCCATCTGTCTCTCTCTTTCCCATCTGTCTCTCTTCCACATCTGTCTCTCTTCCCCATCTGTCTCTCTCCCCCATCTGTCTCTCTTCCCCATCTGTCTCTCTTCCCCATCTGTCTCTCTCTTTCCCATCTGTCTCTCTTCCACATCTGTCTCTCTTCCCCATCTGTCTCTCTTCCCCATCTGTCTCTCTTCCCCATCTGTCTCTCTTCCCCATCTGTCTCTCTTCCCCATCTGTCTCTCTCTTTCCCATCTGTCTCTCTCTTTCCCATCTGTCTCTCTCTTCCCCATCTGTCTCTCTCTTCCCCATCTGTCTCTCTCTTCCCATCTGTCTCTCTCTTCCCCATCTGTCTCTCTCTTCCCCATCTGTCTCTCTCTTCCCCATCTGTCTCTCTCTTCCCCATCTGTCTCTCTCTTCCCCATCTGTCTCTCTTCCCCATCTGTCTCTCTCTTCCCCATCTGTCTCTCTCCCCCATCTGTCTCTCTTCTCCATCTGTCTCTCTTCCCCATCTGTCTCTCTCTTTCCCATCTGTCTCTCTTCCACATCTGTCTCTCTTCCCCATCTGTCTCTCTTCCCCATCTGTCTCTCTTCCCCATCTGTCTCTCTTCCCCATCTGTCTCTCTTCCCCATCTGTCTCTTCCCCAATAGTCTCTTACTATCTCTTCTCTTATCTCTTTATTTTACTTCGTTCTACCCATATACGCGGCGCCTCTGCTACAGAAGAATTTGTTCATTTATTTCACATTCGCAAAACAATGTCGAGAATGGATAATTCCCGGATCGATTTTTGGGCCACACCTCGAGGGAGCAAACCACCTTAGCGTACCTGCTACATCTAAAATCCTTCGCCAAAAAAGATCGAATAGGAACAAGCAAATGCAAAGCTGAGGGCATCGAGCTTATCTTATCGAACTTAGCTCAGCTCAAAAGCAAAGCAGAATTGTGAGCAATTTTTTTTCTCAGGTTCAGCCTCTCCCTACTCAAGCGGAGCTCAAGCCGCATAGAAAGAATCACAATTTACGACTCCAAAATCATCAGTTTCTTATCTAAGCAGGAATCCTAATCAGTAGTTAAATCATAATTCACTAGTGCTACACTACCCGAATCCAATCAAGATAAATACTCAGTTGGTTTAGGCAGGTAACGTAAAATCATCTTGGGAACGAGATATCGCTGATTCAAGTGGGGGCTTTCAATAATACATCAAGATATTAAATTTCTATGTGGGCAGGTAAGGAGCTGCCTGCCTCATCATATAAGCCCGAGTCAGCTGACTGAGGGGATTAAGACAAAGCAAAGGGATTCATTTTTCTTAATCATCATGGTCTCAATCTCTCCCTACATCTCTGCTCTCCTCTGCCCCGCAATTCCTCAGCCTGTGTTTAACCTGCAGCTCGAATTCCGTCTTCTTAGTCACAGTATTAACTTATCGCATTTTACAATGCCAGGTCCACTGCCCGCTCTCTCCCTCTCCCACTCTCTTCCGCTCTCTCCCTCTCCCACTCTCTTCCGCTCTCTCCCTCTCCCCACTCTCTTCCGCTCTCTCCCTCTCCCACTCTCTTCCGCTCTCTCCCTCTCCCCACTCTCTTCCGCTCTCTCCCTCTCCCACTCTCTTCCGCTCTCTCCCTCTCCCGACTCTCTTCCGCTCTCTCCCTCTCCCACTCTCTTCCGCTCTCTCCCTCTCCCCACTCTCTTCCGCTCTCTCCCTCTCCCGACTCTCTTCCGCTCTCTCCCTCTCCCCACTCTCTTCCGCTCTCTCCCTCTCCCCACTCTCTTCCGCTCTCTCCCTCTCCCACTCTTTTCCGCTCTCTCCCTCTCCCACTCTTTTCCGCTCTCTCCCTCTCCCACTCTTTCCGCTCTCTCCCTCTCCCACTCTTTCCGCTCTCTCCCTCTCCCACTCTTTCCGCTCTCTCCCTCTCCCACTCTTTCCGCTCTCTCCCTCTCCCACTCTTTCCGCTCTCTCCCTCTCCCCATTCTCTTCCGCTCTCTCCCTCTCCCACTCTCTTCCGCTCTCTCCCTCTCTTCATTCTCTTCCGCTCTCTCCCTCTCCCCATTCTCTTCCGCTCTCTCTCTCTCTCTCTCTCTCTCTCTCTCTCTCTCTCTCTCCCTCTCTCTCTCACTCTCTTCCGCTCTCTCCTCTCCCCATTCTCTTCCGCTCTCTCCCTCTCCCATTCTCTTCCGCTCCTCCCTCTCTCACCCTCTTCCGCTCTCTCCCTCTCCACTCTCTTCCGCTCTCTCCCTCTCTCACTCTCTTCCGCTCTCTCCTCTCCCACTCTTTCCGCTCTCTCCCTCTCCCACTCTTTCCGCTCTCTCCTCTCCCCATTCTCTTCCGCTCTCTCCCTCTCCCACTCTCTTCCGCTCTCTCCCTCTCTCACTCTTTCCGCTCTCTCCCTCTCCCCATTCTCTTCCGCTCTCTCCCTCTCCCCATTCTCTTCCGCTCTCTCTCTCTCTCTCCCTCTCTCTCTCTCTCCCTCTCTCTCTCACTCTCTTCCGCTCTCTCCCTCTCCCACTCTTTCCGCTCTCTCCCTCTCCCCATTCTCTTCCGCTCTCTCCCTCTCCCACTCTTTCCGCTCTCTCCCTCTCTTCATTCTCTTCCGCTCTCTCCCTCTCCCCATTCTCTTCCGCTCTCTCCCTCTCTCACTCTCTCCGCTCTCTCCTCTCCCACTCTTTCCGCTCTCTCCCTCTCCCACTCTTTCCGCTCTCTCCCTCTCCCACTCTCTTCCGCTCTCTCCTCTCCCCATTCTCTTCCGCTCTCTCCCTCTCTCACTCTCTTCCGCTCTCTCCCTCTCTCACTCTCTTCCGCTCTCTCCCTCTCTCACTCTCTTCCGCTCCCTCCTCTCTCACCCTCTTCCGCTCTCTCCCTCTCCCACTCTCTTCCGCTCCCTCCCTCTCTCCCCCTCTTCCGCTCCCTCCTCTCTCACCCTCTTCCGCTCTCTCCCTCTCCCCACTCTCTTCCGCTCTCTCTCCTCTCTCACTCTCTTCCGCTCTCTCCCTCTCTCACTCTCTTCCGCTCTCTCCCTCTCCCACTCTTTCCGCTCTCTCCCTCTCCCATTCTTTCCGCTCTCTCCTCTCCCACTCTTTCCGCTCTCTCCCTCTCCCACTCTTTCCGCTCTCTCCCTCTCCCACTCTTTCCGCTCTCTCCTCTCCCATTCTCTTCCGCTCTCTCCCTCTCCCACTCTTTCCGCTCTCTCCCTCTCCCACTCTTTCCGCTCTCTCCCTCTCCCCATTCTCTTCCGCTCTCTCCCTCTCCCACCCTCTTCCGCTCTCCCTCTCTCTCTCTCACTCTTTTCCGCTCTCTCTCTCCCCACTCTCTTCCGCTCTCTCCCTCTCTCACCCTCTTCCGCTCTCTCCCTCTCTCACCCTCTTCTGCTCTCTCCCTCTCCCACTCTTTCCGCTCTCTCCCTCTCCCACTCTTTCCGCTCTCTCCCTCTCCCACTCTTTTCCGCTCTCTCCTCTCCCACTCTTTTTCGCTCTCTCCCTCTCTCACTCTCTTCCGCTCTCTTCTCTCTCACTCTCTTCCGCTCTCTCCTTCTCCCCACTCTCTTCCGATCTCTTCTCTCTCACTCTCTTCCGCTCTCTCCTTCTCCCCACTCTCTTCCGATCTCTTCTCTCTCACTCTCTTCCGCTCTCTCCTTCTCCCCACTCTCTTCCGATCTCTCTATCAACCGAAATCAAATCTGCCATTCTGACACAGTTTACTATTATATAACAATACCTATTCATACTATTTCAACAGGCCTCCAAACTGTGATAACTACTATGCTATACCCGCAGTACCTCTTCAAGCCGGCCTGGGATAGCAAACTCCATTTGTGGAGCATTTTGGCTAGCTTTCTTAATAACTATAAAAACCCAAGCTAATAGGAGATAAGTATTAATTATGGTTATTGCACAGAACAGTGACCCGCAAAGTAATGGGTATTGAGTGCTCAGAGATTAGTGACAGCTCTGAGCAATGCCTACCTAGTGCTCAGCAAGCCTTCCTCATCCGGGTAGCTGCATCTGTGCGCAGGCCGGCGAGAATCAGGGTAATAAAACACTGGATGAGGAGCATCACGCCGAAGCACTGCCGGTTATTGTAAGTCAAACTGAGTCTAAAAAAAATAGGAGCGCGCAAAAGCAAGGGGAGACCCAAAACTGATTGAAGCTTTTTCTGCTTCAAACAAAGCCTTTTAAGGCTGTGTCTTCTTCAGAGAAATTACAAAGGGGAAAAAGAGACGGACCTGCCTGTGGCTCAGTAATTGACAAGCAAAGCTGCTTGGCTCTGTTGCAGAGATTTTTTTTGCTAGAAGGAAACCGGAGACTCGGATTTACAAAGGGTATTTTTTAAAACGAGCTTCTTTCGCTCCTTCAGGGACGTCTGGATGTGTTGGATTGGAACGCTGAAAATAGTTTATCGACTCTATCTGTGTTTTATCAATGTAACCAATATGGTGCTTCAATACGATCTCCAGGAATGGACAGATTTTTCGCCGATAACGGGGGGTCGGCTTCTCGTCCAGATAATCCAAAGGTCCATGCAGTTTTACTACACCTCTTTCTGTTCTATACTAGTCCTATGAGCTTACCTACGTGCTTAAACACTCTCCCCCGTCTCTCTCTCACTAATCACTCGATCCGCCTCCTCCATACGTCCCTCAGGCCTCATCCGGAGCCGGAGCCGAAATCCCACGCACACATTGTGAGCACCTGAGCTCGTGAATAATGAACCAACTCGTTAGCTTTAGACGCAACCCAAACGTAGAGGCAGCAGAGTCATGGATTACTAAACTAAGCTGTCTGGATTGGAATCTCATTTTGACCAATTTATTCGTAGTGGCATCGCTAAGTTAAGCAGAATTGGTCGCGGTTAGTACATTAATTTGGGGCTAAATTGGAATCTCGGCTTGGCTCTGCTCGTGCAATTATCGCCCTTGAGGGCCAACCCCAAGGCACAGTGAAGTGTACATGTCTAACGATAAATAAAGTTAGGGCCACTGTACACTCCTGTGTGTGTGCCTGTGCGTATGACTACGTACGTATCCGCGTGCTTGTATGCCTGCTCAGGGGGGGTCGGCGGAATGGGCAGCAATGCCTCTCGCCGGTTGTGCGACAATGTCGCTTAAAGTGCGCCAGGGTGCACACAACCCCTCTGCATCTAAAAAAGGGATCCTGTCCAGATCGCATACTACAGAGCTCCTTGAGCCGTTATAGGTGGGGTTGGGAGGCCCAGTGTGTTTGGGGTGAATGATTCAAGCTACTCTAATGCCGAGCACACTAAGCGAGATCGGGGACCTGAGCGCGAGGGGATGTGGGATGTGGGATTCGAGCACCGGAGGTTCGGAGGAACCGTATGGAGATCCCAGCGTTGATGGGAGGCTCGGCTGGTTTGTCCAAAGGAAATGAGGAGGCTGCAGCCTGCATCGCTCTCTTCCCCCTCTCCTCTTCCCACCGTCTGTCCGCCTGCCTCCCCCCTGGCCTGCTCATTTCTCGACTCACAGAGTCCAACTCCCAAAATCTTCCCCGGCAGGTGAAAGCAGGTGAAATCCACTGGATGATGACTTTCTGGCTTGGGGATAATGAGGCTCAGTGGGATTTCCGTGGCGGGATGAAAGCTAAGCCAAGCTTGACAGAAGCTACACTAATAACAGTATATTAATACGGATCCCATGCCATTTTTCCTACTGATCTATCCAGTCAGCCTCCTTTTTCTTCATCAAATTGCCACGTTTTTCGCGCTATTCAAAGTAGGCTTTGCAACCGCGTGGCTCGATCGATGCTTCATCGGTTACATTTTTTATGGCTCACTTGCTTTCGGCTGTTGCTACTGTTGTTACTGGCTCTCACTGGGTTCTGCTTCCTTCTCAAACTTTCACACTGAATTCGGCTCTTTGCCCCTATTGTATTCTTTCCATAATGGACTTTATCCAGACTCCATCACTGAATTCCGCTGTCTACCCTACATAATTCCGCTGTCTACCCTACAGAATTCCGCTCTCTACCCCACAGGATTCCGCTCTCTACTCTACTGGATTCCGCTCTTTACGCCACGGGATTCCGCTCTCTACTCCACTGGATTCTGCTCCCTACCCCATTGGATCCCGCTCTCTACCCTACAGGATCCCGCTCTCTACCCTACTGGATCCCGCTCTCTACCCCACTGGATTCCGCTCTCTACCCCTCAGGATTCCGCTCTTTACCCTACTGGATTCCGCTCTCTACCCTACTGGATTCCGCTCTCTACCCTACTGGATTCCGCTCTCTACCCTACAGATCCCGCTCTCTACCCTGCAGGATTCCGCTCTCTACCCTGCAGGATTCCGCTCTCTACCCTGCATGATTCCGCTCTCTACCCTACTGGATTCCGCTCTTTCGCCCTCTATCCAACTGGAGTTGCTCGAGCACAATTTTACCTTGTTTTTTCCCATTTTTGCTCCCACTGAATCATCCCGTTTCCGACGCTGAAAAAACACAGAATTTCAGCTTCCTGGTGCTCCCCGTGGGCGGGCAGGCTCTGCTCGAGGGTCTGTGTCAGCCGAAATTGAAATGAAATTAATCCCATAGCAAGCCGCTGACGGCTACCCGTGGGAGAAAGGGGAAAGAGGAAGCAGATAGGGAAAGGGACGGACAAACCTGTCACGAAAAACATGCGAGATATATTAATCCTCAAATTCGCGTGCATGACTGGAAGTCGCTTGACATTTTGCCTTTTTTTTAATCCGAATTGACACTAAGAACACTTTTTTAATCTCTGCAAGATGTTCCCCCAGGAACTACATATTATTTGCATGCTAATTGGGGCCTTAATTAACAGATTCCTGTCAAATTAATTGGTCTCAAAGCTGGCTTTCAAAAGGAGTTGCATTTCAAAGTTAGTCAAGGCGCGTGACTGCGATCAAAGAGTTAAGGAGGGCGGTTAGACAGAAGTATTCAAGTAGGTCATTTGCTCATTAGCGCCTCAACTGTGAAGATGTTAGTTCTAGACGTGAGCTGGCAGACGGCAGGGTGGGAAAGAGGATAAGCGAAACAGGATATGGAACAGGGCGAGTTTCACGATGAGTTTAGGAAGGCTGCGTTGAAGGAATAGTGGAAGGAGAGAGACGATTCAGGGAGGGGAGAGCGAGAGAGAGAGGCGAGTGGAAGAGGAGGGAGAGAGGATGAGAGGGAGAGAGGGGAGAAGCACAGAGGCATTGAGGCATAGAGGGGGAGAAAGAGAGAGGGAGAGAGGGAGAGAGGGAGAGAGGGAGAGAGGATGAGAGGGAGAGAGGGAGAGCACAGAGGCATTGAGGCATAGAGGGGGAGAAAGAGAGAGGGAGAGAGGGAGAGAGGATGAGAGGGAGAGAGGGGAGAGCACAGAGGCATTGAGGCATAGAGGGGAGAAAGAGAGAGGGAGAGAGGGAGAGAGGGAGAGAGGGAGAGAGGATGAGAGGGAGAGAGGGGAGAGCACAGAGGCATTGAGGCATAGAGGGGGAGAAAGAGAGAGGGAGAGAGGGAGAGAGGATGAGAGGGAGAGAGGGAGAGCACAGAGGCATTGAGGCATAGAGGGGGAGAAAGAGAGAGGGAGAGAGGGAGAGAGGGGAAGGCACAGAGTAAGAAGCACGGAGGGAGAGCACAGAGGCATTGAGGCATAGAGGGGGAGAAAGAGAGAGGGAGAGAGGGAGAGAGGGAGAGAGGGAGAGAGGATGAGAGGGAGAGAGGGAGAGCACAGAGGCATTGAGGCATAGAGGGGGAGAAAGAGAGAGGGAGAGAGGGAGAGAGGATGAGAGGGAGAGAGGGGAGAGCACAGAGGCATTGAGGCATAGAGGGGGAGAAAGAGAGAGGGAGAGAGGGAGAGAGGGAGAGAGGGAGAGAGGATGAGAGGAGAGAGGGGAGAGCACAGAGGCATTGAGGCATAGAGGGGAGAAAGAGAGAGGGAGAGAGGGAGAGAGGATGAGAGGGAGAGAGGGGAGAGCACAGAGGCATTGAGGCATAGAGGGGAGAAAGAGAGAGGGAGAGAGGGAGAGAGGGAAGGCACAGAGTAAGAAGCACGGAGGGAGAGCACAGAGGCATTGAGGCATAGAGGGGGAGAAAGAGAGAGGGAGAGAGGGAGAGAGGGGAAGGCACAGAGTAAGAAGCACGGAGGGGAGAGCACAGGGCATTTCTCTCTTGGCTCAGTGGCTCAGCAGTCCCGTTGACACCAGCAGGCCAGCCGGCCGCCTCACCCAGCCAGCGAAGCGTCCTCCGCAGAGGAGTGCACGGAGACGGGCCTTGCCGATGCGCTTTCAACAGCCGCCGCCGCAGCCGCCGCCGCCGCCGACTTTCTTGTCGATTTCGCTACGGCGGCAGCGGATGCGGCGGACGCAGTGGTCGGCGCGATGGAGACGCCGCGAGCTCTGGACGGGGTTCGCCGGCCGTGTCCGGCTGCTGTCCGGCGCCTGACTCGGCGGTGACGTCATCGTCTGGCCGAAGTCGCGGCCCGGTGAAGCACATCAGAAGGTCCGGCGGGCTGGGCCTCGTCTGGCACTGCACTCGCACCCGGTGGAAAACCTCCTTTGACGGGTCGGGCGCCGCACCGCCGGACGCGGTGACGTCATCTGGCCAGCCGACCGGGCCGGCGCCGGCAAAAGCGGCCGCAGCGGACACCGCGGTGGCGTCGCTTTTCAGACGAGACCGCGAGGCTTTGGTGGAGCCGCGGCCGCCAGTTGGGTGCAGCGAACCGGTGCGCGGCTTTGCGGACATTTTATGCTTTCTTAGAAATTAGATTGTGTTGAGCGTCGATTTCTTTGAAATTCAATTGTGCTGAGCGTCGATTTCTTGGAAATTCAATGATGCTGAGCGTCGATTTCTTGGAAATTCAATGATGCTGAGCGTCGATTTCTTGGAAATTCAATGATGCTGAGCGTTGATTTCTTAGAAATTCAATTATGCTGAGCGTTGATTTCTTAGAAATTTAATGGTGCTGAGCGTCGATTTCTTAGAAATTCAATTATGCTGAGCGTCGATTTCTTAAAAATTCAAATTGCTGAGCGTCGATTTCTTAGAAATTCAATTATGCTGAGCGTCGATTTCTTTGAACTTCAATGGTGCTGAGCGTTGATTTCTTAGAAATTTAATGGTGCTGAGCGTCGATTTCTTTGAAATTCAATGGTGCTGAGTGTTGATTTCTTAGAAATTTAATGGTGCTGAGCGTCGATTTCTTTGAAATTCAATGGTGCTGTGTGTTGATTTCTTAGAAATTTAATGGTGCTGAGCGTCGATTTCTTAGAATCCTACTGTCTGTTGCTTTCCTGGAATGCAGTACTTGGAAGTCCTTTGCAAGATACGGAAGGAAGACGACAAGACCTGTCGCTTTCTTAGAAAGGAGTTTTTAGAAAATCCAATAAAAGTTTTCACTTTGCAGAATCTTGTTTTTAAAGATGTTGTCCGCTTTCTTCGAACAATCAAAACTCCGAGGCCTTTTAAATGCAGATTTGAACATCTACTGGAAGTCTTGTTGCTTTCGTTGAAAGAAGAATTGAATAAGCAGTTCTCTGCCAGCTTTACACACTTGGCAGCTTTGTTAAGGTGGGTCGGTTTTGTTTAAATTTAAGCCAAGACTACTCGTCTAACCCTCCCCCCTACTGTCCCGAAGTTTTCCTGAGTATCTCGAACGAACTCCACAAGCAGTCTCCCACTCTCGCTCCTTTTCTCATTCTCTTCTAGAAGCAATTGCCCCGCTTCAAAACCGTTGTACGCCAATAAAGGTATTCCAAAATGTCAAGTTTACACTGAGCAGTAAAGCGTATTGATCTTGGAGATGAGGGTGGGTCAGTGACTGGGTGCTGCTACCGGGTGGCTAACAGGAGGGGGGGCAGATTAAACAAACAATGAGGCCTTGAGCCGTCCATCAGCGATGCCCTCACGTTAAAAACGTTTTGTTACCATTGACAACGGTCTCTAAAACATTGAGAGTCAGAGGGTTTTAGCGTCTGTCCAGGGACTGCTAGACAGAGAGAAACCTGGATTGGGAAATCTCATGAGCAATTGCTTGTCATTTCGTGTCAATTTTGGCTAGAAAATGTTAAATCTCTAAAGAGATCGCTTCAACCTTTTCAAATAAGAATCAAGTTGCCTGCCTTCCGGACCGTCGAGATATTCGACGATTCTGCCAGAAGGTGGGATTTTTTCCATAAAGCGCATCAGCTCTGACTCGTTGATCACTGGCCTTCACCCAGGCGGAGCTTCTGGACCTTCAACGGGTGGCACCAGGTGACTATGGAAACCCTGTTGCGAACTTCTCGAGTCTCACTGATCTCAAAACTCAACTGCCGGACATCCTCAGCTAGTCTCTCAAGCATTCCGTCATTCCCCTGATGCCGTCGGCACCTTCAACAGATGGCACCAGGTGACTATGGACAGCATTAGTAACAGATGATCAAAGTCTTCTACAAGCCTTTTTTCTTTATCATATCAAACTTGATTCACTCTTTCAAATTTCTGTCATAAAAAACAGTGTAACAGCTACTCACTCTGAAGCGTTTCCATGGTGACTGCCGATTTTTAACTCCATTCTTGACCAGTCACGAAACAATGGTTTGGGATTTCCAGAAGCAGCTGGGAGCGCAGCTTAATATACTCGCAAATGTAAGGTTCAGAGCAAAGGGCGGCAAACATGAGGAGTCTGAGGCTAACCCCTGCAGCTGGGTTGGCAAACACGGAACACGGCAAACTCAGTGGGGAAGCTGAGGAAGTTTGGCTTTCTACTGCCAGGCGTTGGCATGGAAACGACAAAAATTTGAGTCCTACGATAGTAAATTTATGTGCATATGATGCAGCAAAGTTGAGTAATACGGGGGGTCAAAAGTCGGGATTGGGGAATCAAAATCCGGGATAGGGGGGGTCAAAAGTCGGGATAGAGGGGTCAAAAGTCGAAATAGGGGGTCAAAAGTCGAAATACGGGGGGTCAAAAGTCGGGATAGGGGGCCTAAATTCGAAACGAGAGGTCAGAATTGAATGAAGCGGTCAAAGGTCAGGAACGCAATACTCCTATTATAATACTAGTTTTAAACCTCACCCCTCCTGCGGCGGTGCACCCAGATTTTCGTGAATCTCCGACTTCCCCGACGCGTCGGGAGACGCCAGCAGGTGGTGCCGCGGCTGCAGAGCAATGGACCGCCTGCTGAGCTGACTGGCGCTGCCTCCGCATCCGAACTCACTGCGCCTCCGGCCTTCCAACCGGTGACTGGTGGCTGTACTGAAGCGCCTCATTGCTTCAGGTTCTACTGAGTCGCTTCAGGCTCAATTGATTCACTTCAGGTTCTTTCAGGTCGGTTCAGGTTTATTGGGTCGCTTCAGTTCTACTGAGCCGCTTCAGGTTTTATTGGTTCACTTCAGGTTCTTTCAGGTCGCTTCAGATTTTATTGGGTAGCTTCAGGTTCTACTGAGTCGCTTCAGGTTCTATTGAGTCGCTTCAGGTTCTATTGAGTCGCTTCAGGTTCTATTGAGTCGCTTCAGGTTCTACTGCGTCGCTTCAGGTTCTATTGAGTCGCTTCAGGTTCTTTCAAGTCGCTTCAGGTTCTTTCAAGTCGCTTCAGGTTATATTGAGTCGCTTCAGGTTCTACTGAGTCGCTTCAGGTTATATTGAGTCGCTTCAGGTTCCACTGAGTCGCTTCAGGTTCTATTGAGTCGCTTCAGATTCTACTGAGTCGCTTCAGGTTCTATTGAGTCGCTCCAGGTTCTACTGAGTCGCTTTAGGTTCTACTGAGTCGCTTCAGGTTCAATTGAGTCGCTTCAGGTTCTACTGAGTCGCTTCAGATTTTATTGAGTCGCTTCAGGTTCTATTGAGTCGCTTCAGGTTCTTTTAAGTCGCTTTAGGTTATATTGAGTCGCTTCAGGTTCTACTGAGTCACTTCAGGTTCTACTGAGTCGCTTTAGGTTCTACTGAGTCGCTTCAGGTTATATTGAGTCGCTTCAGGTTCTACTGAGTCGCTTCAGATTTTATTGAGTCGCTTAAGTTTCTTTTGAGTCGCTTCAGGTTCAATTGAGTCGCTTCAGTTTATAATATGACACTTCAGATTCACTTGAATCGCTCGAGATTCAGGTGGCGAACCGAGGCCTCAGCTTCCTCCAATCCCTTTGTTGCCTCAGATGCAGCCGGAGTCAGAGGCGAGTTGTATTTAGCAAGCCGCTCTCACAAACGTGGCTAATCACGGTTGCCATGACAGCCTCACGGCCTGAGGCATCTCCGGAAATTAACGGGAGAGCAAAAACTTAAAGCCAAGCCCAAATGAATTGCACAGGGAATTTTTCCACTTTTTTTGCTGTTTCCGGCATGTCTATTCAGCTCACAATGGGATTCTTATCCCCCCACCTGTTTACCCACCGCCGTACAGCAGCCCGCGGCCAGTGGGTGGAGATTGACATTCTGACAGCTGCAAATTAATTTGAAGCGGATAAAATGACCGTCAATTTGTTGCGCCCTGGGTCATTGGTTTTGGGATTTCAAGCAATAGCAAAAGGGGATAATTTTGGCTTTGATAGTGCTATAGCTGTGCACATACATTGCCTAATCATGTTACTACTTAGAAACAGTAGCAGGTTGAAAATAAATTAATGACTGCATTTAATTTCTTGCTGTCTTCCCTCGACTTCGCTCCCTCTCCCCTCTCTCCCTCTCTCTATTTCCTCTTTCTCCTTCTCGCCACTCTCCCCTTTGTCCCTCTTCCCTCTCTCCCTCTCGTCCTTTCTCTCTCTCCCTCTCTCGCTCTCTCCCTCTTCTCTCTCTCCCTCTTTCCTCTTATCCCCTTTCTCAGTCTTTCTATTCTCCCCCAGAACGCATCATTATAAGAGTAGTCCCACAATTCCACTTGCTTACTTCAGTTGTCTAGAGCTCCATATACGCACGGACCAATCAATTAATTATCTCTCGCTCACCGCGGGGCCCCAAACTATTGCTACACAAAGCTCGCTTCGCAGCAAATAGCTTCTTTGTTCACAGAAAACTCTTTGTAGGCCTTATTGGAGTCTCATCAGGTGCGCCCACTCCAGCTTGCTATAAAATCGGACTCTTCCTAATCCAATTAGGCGCAGTGCAGCTTCAGCATGACCGAAGCGGCCGGTAACACCAGCTCGCCGGCTAGTTGCCAACGCAACTTTGAGCTCGAAGCGGCTGCCGCTGCTCAGGCCTGGCTGCTAGGCGTCACGGTCTTGGCCGCGGCGGTGACTGCGGGCGACGCGATCGGGAAGGTCTGGCGACGTTGGCGGAGGCGACGGCGAGGCGGCAACGATGAGGCTACTCAGCAGCACCCGGTTGCTATGGGCAGCAGTGTGCTCACCCTGGCTAGCGGAGACGCCGGTCCGACTGAAGCGAACTGAACAGCCTGTGGCGGACATTGACTGTGTAAAAGTCCACCTTGCCATTAACGTCTCTGTAAATTAAAATAAAACTAATTGAGAGTTGGCTTCAGAATCTAAATCTGTCGCTTCAGGTTCGAAATCTGTCGCTTCAGGTTCGAAATGTGTCGCTTCAGGTTCGAAATGAGTCGCTTCAGATTCGAAATGAGTCGCTTCAGGTTTGAATTGTGTCGCTTCAGGTTCGAATTATGTTGCTTTAGGTTCGAATTGTGCCGCTTCAGATTCGAATTCTGTTGCTTCAGGTTCGAATTGTGTCGCTTCAGATTTTAAATGTGTCGCTTCAGATTCGAAATGAGTCGCTTCTGGTTCTAAATCTGTCGCTTCAGATTTTAATTGTGTTGCTTCAGGTTCTAAATCTGTCGCTTAAGGTTCGAATTGTGTCGCTTCAGATTCGAAATGTGTCACTTCAGATTCGAAATGAGTCGCTTAAGGTTCAAAATTTGTCACTTCAGCTTTTATTCTATAGCTTCAGGTTCCATTTTATAGCCTCAGGTTCTATTTTATAGCTTCAGTTTCTATTTTATAGCTTCAGTTTCTATTTTATAGCTTCAGGTTCTATTTTATAGCTTTAGGTTCTGTTTTATAGATTCAGGTTCTATTTTATAGCTTCAGGTTCTATTTTATAGCTTCAGGTTCTATTTTATAGCTTCAGGTTCTATTTTATAGCTTCAGGTTCTATTTTATAGCTTCAGGTTCTATTTTATAGCTTCAGGTTCTATTTTATAGCTTCAGGTTCTATTTTATAGCTTCAGGTTCTATTTTATAGCTTCAGGTTCTATTTTATAGCTTCAGGTTCTATTTTATAGCTTCAGGTTCTATTTTATAGCTTCAGGTTCTATTTTATAGCTTCAGGTTCTATTTTATAGCTTCAGGTTCTATTTTATAGATTCAGGTTCTATTTTATAGCTTCAGGTTCTATTTTATAGCTTCAGGTTCTATTTTATAGCTTCATGTTCTATTATGCTACTTCAGGTTAAAAAACGTGTCATGCTGTATTTACTCTAAACTTTTCTACTTCAAGTAGTGCGTAGCAGGCTTTTCCTGTTTACCGTCAGCTTGACTCGAAGTCTTCCCACCCGTTTTCTGCTCCTGCAAGAGGGCCTCTCTCTCTCTATCTACCCTCATAACACCCCCCTCTCTCTCGGGTCCAGCAGCTGTCTGTCTCTGTAAAGTCTTTTGAATTATTTATTGATTTTGTTTAGACACAGTCCTTTGGCTACTGCATGTGTATGCCTGTGTACACTATATAGGTAGCATATAATAGCTATCCTCTGTTGATCCCCAGGGGTTCGCCGCAGTGGAGAGAGAGGGTGAAAGAGGAAAAATAAAGGAACCCCCCAGTCTCTTCTGCTTGCGCATTGATCTGAGCTTGAAATTTTTAACTTAGCTCCTGAGCTTCCAAGTGGGAATTAAATTTCGCTCTAAGTGCAGGGTCACGGAATTATTTTTCTACCATTCGAAATAAATGATCCCCGACTGACTGTCTGTGTGTCCTCAGCATATTTCAGCTTCATTCGATCCGGATTTACTGCTACGAGAGAGGGCTGGCCGGGTCCATTATCTAAATTGGTGCAAAACTGCTGACTGGGTGACTGACTGACTGAACTCAGAAGCCGGAAGGACCAGACTCTGGTGGATGGCTTGAATTTATAGCTGAAAGCTGGATTTGGAAGACAGAGGGGAAAGCGGCTGGTAGGAGCTTGTGGAGTTGGAGTTGGGTAGATGGCAAACTCAAAATGAGAGATCAGAAACACGAAATGGAGAGTGAAGCGAGAGGAAAGGAGAGGGAGAGAAGAAGAGGGATAGAGGGAGAGGGAGGGGAGAGAAAGAGAGAAAGAGAGGGAGAGACGGAGAGGGAGAGAAGGAGACGGGGAGAAGTAGAGGGAGAGAATGAGATAGATAGGGAAAATTGTGCAGCGTGGAGAGATGAGGGAAGCTGGAGAGAGAGGAGAGAGGGAAAGGTAGAGAAGGAGAAGGAGAGAGAGAGAGAAGGAGAGGGAGGGAAGGAGAGGGAGAGGAGAGGGAGAGAAGGAGAGAGAGAAGGAGAGGGAGGGAAGGAGAGAAGGAGAGAGAGAAGGAGAGGGAGAGGAGAGGGAGAGGAGAGGGAGAGAAGGAGAGGGAGGGAAGGAGAGAAGGAGAGAGAGAAGGAGAGGGAGAGGAGAGGGAGAGGAGAGGGAGAGAAGGAGAGAGAGAAGGAGAGGGAGGGAAGGAGAGAAGGAGAGGGAGGGAAGGAGAGAAGGAGAGAGAGAGAGAGGAGGAGAGAGAGAAGGAGAGGGAGAGGAGAGAGAGAGAGGAGAGGGAGAGAAGGAGAGAGAGAAGGAGAGGGAGAGAAGGAGAGGGAGAGAAGGAGAGGGAGAGAAGGAGAGAAGGAGAGGGAGAGAAGGAGAGAAGGAGAGGGAGGGAAGAGAGAGAGAGAAGGAGAGGGAGAGGAGAGGGAGAGGAGAGGGGGAGGAGGGGGGAGGAGGAGAGGAAGAGAGAGAAGGAAATAGATAGGGAGAAACGTGCAGCATGGAGAGATGAAGGAAGCTGGAGAGAGAGGCGGGCATGGCAGTGACGCAGATGATGCGGGTATCTCGCCAAAACAACACCACCACCAGCTGCATTTGCTAGCCGAGGCCAAACACACACACGGTTAGATTGAGATGCTCATCCCCCCTTCTCTGTCCAAATGACTTTCTCTCTGCAGTTGAGCTCTCGCCTCAGCCATTGCCGACACCGAACGGCACAGCTGCTGTTGGTTCAGCAGTTTCAGTGCTGCCGCTGAGGCACAGCTGATGCAGCTTCAATTACATTTGGATGGCTGGGTAGGGTGATGTGGGAGCTGAGGCTGAGCTGAGGCAGAAAATGGAAAATGCATTCTGCCGCCTCTAATCAGCTCGATGTTGGTTTTAGCGACATGGGGAGAAGAAGGGAGGATAAATACAGAGAGCGGCAAAGAGATGATAGGGAATAGGTGTTGGACTGATTTGGCTGAATTTCCTTTAGAAGGCTGGGAGTTGGCACTGACACGGTTCTCGGGTGATGATACGGTTCGCATAAATATTTGATGAGTTGGTGCATTGTACAGATTAGTCATTTACTCCGTTTCTAAATCAATTTTTTGGCTAGATTAGCAATCCATTCTATTCCTGCATCCATGTATTGGCTAGATTAGCAATCCATTCTATTCCTGCATCCGTGTATTGGCTAGATTAGCAATCCATTCTATTCCTGCATCCGTGTATTGGCTAGATTAGCAATCCATTCTATTCACGCATCCATGCATTGGCTAGATTAGCAATCCATTCTATTCCTGCATCCATGTATTGGCTAGATTAGCAATCCATTCTATTCCTGCATCCATGTATTGGCTAGATTAGCAATCCATTCTATTCCTGCATCCGTGTATTGGCTAGATTAGCAATCCATTCTATTCCTGCATCCGTGTATTGGCTAGATTAGCAATCCATTCTATTCATGCATCCATGCATTGGCTAGATTAGCAATCCATTCTATTCCTGCATCCATGTATTGGCTAGATTAGCAATCCATTCTATTCCTGCATCCATGTATTGGCTAGATTAGCAATCCATTCTATTCCTGCATCCATGTATTGGCTAGATTAGCAATCCATTCTATTCCTGCATCCATGTATTGGCTAGATTAGCAATCCATTCTATTCCTGCACCCGTGCATTGGCTAGATTAGCAATCCATTCTATTCCTGCATCCATGCATTGGTTAGATTAGCAATCCATTCTATTCCTGCATCCATGCATAGGCTAGATTAGCAATCCATTCTATTCCTGCATCCATGTATTTGCTAGATTAGCAATCCATTCTATTCCTGCATCCGTGTATTGGCTAGATTAGCAATCGATTCTATTCCTGCATCCGTGTATTGGCTAGATTAGCAATCCATTCTATTCCTGCATCCGTGTATTGACTAGATTAGCAATCCATTCTATTCCTGCATCCGTGTATTGGCTAGATTAGCAATCCATTCTATTCCTGCATCCGTGTATTGGCTAGATTAGCAATCCATTCTATTCCTGCATCCGTGTATTGGCTAGATTAGCAATCCATTCTATTCCTGCATCCGTGTATTGGCTAGATTAGCAATCCATTCTATTCCTGCATCCGTGTATTGGCTAGATTAGCAATCCATTCTATTCCTGCATCCGTGTATTGGCTAGATTAGCAATCCATTCTATTCCTTTCAACCATAAGCACTAACCAGCTCTAAAGAATACGCAAGCAGAAAGCAGCAATCGCTAAATTAGTTAACTTTCGAACTGAAGAAGTGACCGCGTGTTCCTGGCCCTCTCAACTCACTCGAGCTGCTATCATTCTGTCCCGGATCAATGCTACCCCCGGCCACCTAGCAGCGGTCGAGCTTTAGCGATCTGATCGAACAGAAAATTCAATTTTCTCTGCTCTGTGTCGGCAGTTCGGGACGACGCTAAAAGTTTGCATCGCGTCGCCTCGGGGGTCTCGGGTTTTGTTACACAGGGCTCAACTTTCCTTCTTGTGGGAGAAGTTATTGAATTTCCCAAAAAAACTAATATAAGCAGTCGGGGGCCGACTACTGATGATTGAATACCTTTCACACAGCTGCTAACTGACTGACTGGATGCAGTGCGGAGTCTCACTGCTTCTCTCCCGTCCTCAGTTAGTTGTGATCCTTGTTTATACATTTTCCCATCTCTCATAATTGCCTAAGGGTGGCAATCCTGAGCAGAGACTTGCCTCAATCAGCATGGGAAGCAATTAAGCATGCATACCTGACCTCTGAGCTCAGGTGTTCACTCACATAGTGTCAGTTCTGGCTCTCTCTCATCACTGAAGACTATTATTAATGTGGCGGAATCGAACCTGGGTCTTGATTACCCCACTCCTCCTTGGAGCATGAACTAGGAGCACACAAAAATGAGCAAATTCTTTGCGTTCACAAAGTTTGTCAAGAAAAAGTTTTGAAACAAAAGTATTATAGAAGAACAGCAACGCTCGAACTTGGTTCAAATGTGGCAAGTGACCAGTGACAATTTGACAAGTGACCAGTGACAATTTGACAAGTGACCAGTGACAGTTTGACAAGAGACCCCAGTGACAATTTGACAAGTGATCAGTGACAATTTGACAAGGAACCCCAGTGACAATTTGACAAGTGATCAGTGAAAATTTGACAAGTAACCCCAGTGACAATTTGACAAGTGATCAGTGAAAATTTGACAAGTAACCAGTGACAATTTTACAAGTGACCAGTGACAATTTGACAAGGAACCCCAGAGACAATTTTACAAGTGACCAGTGACAATTTGACAAGTGACCAGTGACAATTTGACAAGTGATCAGTGACAATTTGACAAGTAACCAGTGACAATTTTACAAGTGACCAGTGACAATTTGACAAGGAACCCCAGTGACAATTTGACAAGTGATCAGTGACAATTTGACAAGTAACCAGTGACAATTTGACAAGGAACCCCAGTGACAATTTGACAAGTGATCAGTGACAATTTGACAAGTAACCAGTGACAATTTGACAAGTAACCAGTGACAATTTGACAAGTGACCCCAGTGACAATTTGACAAGTGACCAGTGACAATTTGACAAGTGACCAGTGACAATTTGACAAGTGATCAGTGACAATTTGACAAGTGACCAGTGACAATTTGACAAGTGATCAGTGACAATTTGACAAGTAACCAGTGACAATTTGACAAGTGACCCCAGTGACAATTTGACAAGTGACCCCAGTGACAATTTGACAAGGGACCAGTGACAATTTGACAAGTGACCCCAGAGACAATTTTACAAGTGACCAGTGACAATTTGACAAGTGACCAGTGACAATTTTACAAGTGACCAGTGACAATTTGACAAGTGACCAGGGACAATTTGACAAGTGACCCCAGTGACAATTTGACAAGTGATCAGTGACGATTTGACAAGTGACCCCAGTGACAATTTGACAAGTGATCAGTGACAATTTGACAAGTGACCCAAGTGACAATTTGACAAGGGACCAGTGACAATTTGACAAGTGATCAGTGACAATTTGACAAGGGACCAGTGACAATTTGACAAGTGACCAGTGACAATTTGACAAGTGATCAGTGACAATATTTCGGTTTTATGTGATTGAGCAACCACTTGTCAAGCCGAGAAAGAGGACAACCATTGCAGCCTTATCGATGGCCATATTTGGCGACCACTTCCTCCTCTCATCATATTCTTCAACCATAGGTAAGGCCACACACAGGTGGTCTGGCGCGGCTCTCTGATGTGCCGTCACATTAATTTGGCACTAAATTGGAATCTCGGCTTGGCTCTGCTCGTGCAATTAACGGCCTTGAGGGCCAACCCCCAAGGCACAGTGAAGTGTACATGCCTATCGATAATATAAAGTTAGGACCGCTGTACACTCCTGTGTGAGTGTGTGCCACGAGTCGTTATTTTACGATTAGGTAATTTACGCGTCAGTAAAAATCCTAAGTGACTTTATAGAGTTTTCAAAGACGCACAGCAAGAGGAAGTACACACGGCAGACACTGTGTAATTCTGCTGGGAATCAGATAGCTTGCCACACTGCCAGACTAAACCTGCAGCCAATGAATTGTATAAACAGAACATCTTGAAGGACGTTTTGACTTAAAGAAATTTTAGCAAGATTGATGGACAAGCAGAGGCTCTCTTTTCTCTGGGAACTGACGCCAAGGACTGGGAAAAACAAAATTAGACCAGTCTTTCTGTGTTCTTTGTTTCTGCTTTTAACGTCACAAGTGCAGATAAAGCGGGCCCCAGTTGCATTGAGCAACTCTCTCTTGCCTCCCAAACTTTTCTATGTTCGTCTTTTTCTGACATCACTCACCCCTCATTCCCACACACTCTCTTCCCTCTATTCGCTCTCTTCACTCTCTTCTACCCTATCTCTTCACTCTCTCCTCCCCTCTCTCTTCACTCTCTCCTCCCTTCTTTCTTCACTCTCTTCTCCTCTCTCTCTTCACTCTCTTCTCCCTCTCTCTTCACTCTCTCCTCCCCTCTCTCTTCACTCTCTCCTCCCCTCTCTCTCTTCACTCTCTTCTCCCTCTCTCTTCACTCTCTCCTCCCCTCTCTCTCTTCACTCTCTTCTCCCTCTCTCTTCACTCTCTCCTCCCCTCTCTCTCTTCACTCTCTCTCCCTCTCTCTTCACTCTCTCCTCCCCTCTCTCTTCACTCTCTCCTCCCCTCTCTCTTCACTCTCTCCTCCCCTCTCTCTTCACTCTCTCCTCCCCTCTCTCTTCACTCTCTCCTCCCCTCTCTCTTCACTCTCTTACCCTCTCTCTTCACTCTCTCCTCCCCTCTCTCTTCACTCTCTCCTCCCCTCTCTCTTCACTCTCTTTTACCCTCTCTCCTCTCCCCTCTCTCTTCACTCTCTCCTCCCCTCTCTCTTCACTCTCTTTTACCCTCTCTCTTCACTCTCTCCTCCCCTCTCTCTTCACTCTCTTTTACCCTCTCTCTTCACTCTCTCCTCCCCTCTCTCTCTTCACTCTCTTTTACCCCTCTCTCTTCACTCTCTCCTCCCCTCTCTCTCTTCACTCTCTTCTCCCTCTCTCTTCACTCTCTTCTCCCTCTCTCTTCACTCTCTCCTCCCCTCTCTCTTCACTCTCTCCTCCCCTCTCTCTTCACTCTCTCCTCCCCTCTCTCTCTTCACTCTCTTCTCCCACTCTCTCTTCACTCTCTTCTACCCTCTCTCTTCACTCTCTCCTCCCCTCTCTCTCTTCACTCTCTCCTCCCCTCTCTCTCTTCACTCTCTTCTCCCACTCTCTCTTCACTCTCTTCTACCCTCTCTCTTCACTCTCTCCTCCCCTCTCTCTCTTCACTCTCTCCTCCCCTCTCTCTTCACTCTCTCCTCCCCTCTCTCTTCACTCTCTCCTCCCCTCTCTCTTCACTCTCTTCTCCCCTCTCTCTTCACTCTCTCCTCCCCTCTCTCTTCACTCTCTTCTCCCCTCTCTCTTCACTCTCTCCTCCCCTCTCTCTTCACTCTCTTCTCCCCTCTCTCTTCACTCTCTTCTCCCCTCTCTCTTCACTCTCTCCTCCCCTCTCTCTTCACTCTCTCCTCCCCTCTCTCTTCACTCTCTCCTCCCCTCTCTCTTCACTCTCTCCTCCCCTCTCTCTTCACTCTCTCCTCCCCTCTCTCTTCACTCTCTTTTACCCTCTCTCTTCACTCTCTCCTCCCCTCTCTCTCTTCACTCTCTTTTACCCCTCTCTCTTCACTCTCTTCTCCCCTCTCTCTTCACTCTCTCCTCCCCTCTCTCTTCACTCTCTTCTCCTCTCTCTCTCCACTCTCTCCTCCCCTCTCTCTTCACTCTCTTCTCCTCTCTCTCTTCACTCTCTTCTCCTCTCTCTCTCCACTCTCTCCTCCCCTCTCTCTTCACTCTCTTCTCCCCTCTCTCTTCACTCTCTCCTCCCCTCTCTCTTCACTCTCTTTTTCTCTCTCTCTTCACTCTCTCCTCCCCTCTCTCTTCACTCTCTTTCCCTCTGTCTTCACTCTCTCCTCCCCTCTCTCTTCACTCTCTCCTCCCCTCTCTCTTCACTCATTCTTCACCTTTCTCTTCACTTTCTCTATCTTATCTTATTCCACCCCTCTGTCAAAACGGCTCTGCAAGTGCCACACTTTATACACAGTGGATTGGTTTCCTATACTCAGCAGAGCTCAAATTCGCAATATCGCACCATATTCCAGCTAGTAGACAGAATGTCCGACAATAAAATTTTATCCAGCTTTCGGCGGATTAATGGACTGGCCGGGCAGACATGGGAGCGTCTGCAACCAGCCAGGACTGCTTTCTCGCATGCGGTAGATATTCAGAGGGCTATAAATAGACTGATAGCATTTGTCAGGGAACTGACCTTGCCGCGGTAAATTGGAAGAAAGTTATGGACGGGACTGTCAAATTAGTGCAAAAATTGGCGAAGATTAATTGGTGCACTGTTTTGCACTAATAAATCATATATTTATATTAGATGTGCCTTGGATTGGCTTCATCACTGCCGTTGCTGGCTTCACCTTTGCACTGCAATGTTGTTAGAATAATTTGAAATGGGTGATTGCGGACCGTTCGGGTTTGGGTGTCTTAGATATAGGGTTCAGTGTCTTAGATGAAGGGTTCAGTGTCTTAGATGAAGGGTTCAGTGTCTGAGATGAAGGATTCAGTGTCTTAGATGAATGGTTCAGTGTCTTAGATGAAGGGTTCAGTGTCTTAGATGAAGGGTTCAGTGTCTTAGATGAAGGGTTCAGTGTCTTAGATGAAGGGTTCAGTGTCTTAGATGAAGGATTCAGTGTCTTAGATGAAGGGTTCAGTGTCTTAGATGAAGGGTTCAGTGTCTTAGATGAAGGGTTCAGTGTCTTAGATGAAGGGTTCAGTGTCTTAGATGAAGGGTTCAGTGTCTTAGATGAAGGGTTCAGTGTCTTAGATGAAGGGTTCAGTGTCTTAGATGAAGGGTTCAGTGTCTTAGATGAAGGGTTCAGTGTCTTAGATGAAGGTTCAGTGTCTTAGATGAAGGGTTCAGTGTCTTAGATGAAGGGTTCAGTGTCTTAGATGAAGGGTTCAGTGTCTTAGATGAAGGGTTCAGTGCTTTAGACGAAGAGCTTGATTATTTTTTCAAGGAAATCAAGTTACCAGTCAGCTGTTTTGAGCAGTTCCTCCCAAAATGAAAACTGTTTCACCATTATTCTCAGTTAATAGCGGAACCTCACGGGCAGAGGGTAGGCACTGTCTAATTTGCACGAAGAAAAAAACACATTTTTTGTCTTTAAACTGGAAAATTGGATTTTCTGCTAATGCGACCACTTCACGCGGAGCAAGTGGGTAGGTGTAGACTGGGTAGAGAGGGGATGAGAGGAGAGAGACAGAGAGTTGCTGTTTGAGCTGACAACAAATCTGCGTTCTTTTTTGTCTAGAGTTTCTCAAGCGTTTTTTTAAGCTGAAGTGTTAGTTTTATGAAATACTTTTCCCGCACCACGTAGAGGGCCTTCAGCTAGCCTGCAGCGCTTCTCAGCCAATCAGAATCGTCTAGGGAGAGAGGGCTTGCAGCTCTGGCCGTACCGAGATTAAAGGTTGATTCAACTCGCTGCAAGCTCCGGTCCCGCTTGCTAGCTCAGCTATTGAGGAGCAGTTTGTCTCAGGAAATCGCCCGTTCCAGACCCCCCCCCCCTAGACCTGTCTTAGCAGTTGGCAAGAAGGCTTGGCTAGGAAAAGCTTCACACAGCCCCTGTTTTGGCGACAGAGTTAGCAGAGGATCAAAGCGAAGGTGAGCATTTTTTAAAAGTTGGATTCCCTATTCTCGGGTTTCTGGTCGATTTAGATTATAGCAGTTGATTGACCGCAGATTGGGGCATTGTCTTGCGCCACTCCGCTTGGCTCAGTGAAGAATCAGTGGAATATACCAGAGGTAGAAGGTGGTTCTGGGGTAGAGAGAAAGAAAAGGATTGAAAAGAAAGAAGACATAAACAAGATAAAAGATAGAAGATAAAAGATAAAAGACAGAAGAAAAATGATAGAAGATATAAGATAGTATCAGTAGATAGCAGTTAGAATATAAAAGATAGAAGATAACAGATAGCAGATAGAAGACAGAAGATAGAAGACAGAAGATAGAAGACAGAAGATGGAAGACAGAAGATAGAAGATAGAAGACAGAAGACAGAAGATAGAAGCCAGAAGACAGAAGATAGAAGATAGAAGACAGAAGATAGAAGATAGAAGACGGAAGATAGAAGACAGAAGATAGAAGATAGAAGACAGAAGATAGAAGATAGAAGACAGAAGACAGAAGATAGAAGACAGAAGATAGAAGACAGAAGATAGAAGATAGAAGACAGAAGATAGAAGATAGAAGATAGAAGATAGAAGACAGAAGATAGAAGATAGAAGATAGAAGATAGAAGATATAAGACAGAAGATAGAAGACAGAAGATAGAAGATAGAAGACAGAAGATAGAAGATAGAAGACAGAAGACAGAAGATAGAAGACAGAAGATAGAAGACAGAAGATAGAAGATAGAAGACAGAAGATAGAAGATAGAAGACAGAAGATAGAAGACAGAAGATAGAAGATAGAAGACAGAAGATAGAAGACAGAAGACAGAAGACAGAAGATAGAAGACAGAAGATAGAAGACAGAAGACAGAAGATAGAAGACAGAAGATAGAAGACAGAAGATAGAAGATAGAAGACAGAAGATAGAAGACAGAAGATAGAAGACAGAAGATAGAAGATAGAAGACAGAAGATAGAAGACAGAAGATAGAAGACAGAAGATAGAAGATAGAAGACAGAAGATAGAAGACAGAAGATAGAAGATAGAAGACAGAAGATAGAAGACAGAAGATAGAAGACAGAAGATAGAAGACAGAAGATAGAAGATAGAAGACAGAAGATAGAAGACAGAAGACAGAAGACAGAAGATAGAAGACAGAAGATAGAAGACAGAAGATAGAAGACAGAAGATAGAAGATAGAAGACAGAAGATGGAAGATAGTGGCAGCTGTACCAAGCTAAAATAAAGGTGCTCAAAGAATGAGAACATGCTGAGTTGAGGCCAGAGTTGATAAGCCGTATCACAAAAAATATATCCAAATAGAGGCTGTAAACTATAATGAGAAGCAGTGAAGCCAAGAAAGCAATTGATTTTATGCTGAGTTCAGGCCAAAAGCAATCCATAGGGGGCTAAAGAGATCGCTAGAGAGGCGCAGAATTTTTTTATTTTTCCCTTTGCTTTAGAATCGGCTTAGACTTCGATTTAAAGCCAAAGGAGAAAAGCAAGAGACTCTAGAGAAGGGATGTGAAAGTTACATCAATTATCTGCTCAATTGCCAATTGATAAAAATAATAATAAAGGGAACTCAATGAGTGGCAGTGGCACACACGGATCAAAGGTATTGATAACATAGGTGTGGCAAGACAAGTTATTCTGCTATTCGTGTCCCTTGTTTGGGAATGAAAAGGGAGACAGAGGGGGGCAGGGGGTGAAGGGAGAGTGAGACACAGCTAGCAGAGGGTGAAGGGAGAGTGAGGCACAGCTAGCAGAGGGTGAAGGGAGAGTGAGACACAGCTAGCACAGGGTGAAGAGAGACTGAGACACAGCTAGCACAGGGTGAAGGGAGAGTGAGACACAGCTAGCAGAGGGTGAAGGGAGACTGAGACACAGCTAGCAGAGGGTGAAGGGAGAGTGAGGCACAGCTAGCAGAGGGTGAAGGGAGACTGAGACACAGCTAG
Source organism: Macrostomum lignano (assembly GCA_002269645.1). NCBI lineage: Eukaryota > Metazoa > Platyhelminthes > Macrostomidae > Macrostomum > Macrostomum lignano. The sequence goes on from NIVC01000956.1 coordinate 46,206, forward strand.
TAGAGGGTGAAGGGAGACTGAGACACAGATAGCAGAGGGTAAAGGGAGACTGAGACACAGCTAGCAGAGGGTGAAGGGAGACTGAGACACAGCTAGCAGAGGGTGAAGGGAGACTGAGACACAGATAGCAGAGGGTAAAGGGAGACTGAGACACAGCTAGTAGAGGGTAAAGGGAGACTGAGGCACAGCTAGCAGAGGGTGAAGGGAGACTGAGACACAGATAGCAGAGGGTGAAGGGAGACTGAGACACAGCTGAAGAGAGAGTGTAGCTAATGTTGAATCTGCTGACCAAACATCAATAGCGATTACGTAATGAGACTTGCAACAGTTCTCAAACTTAGAGCCGCTCCCGGATAGCAAAGTGGATTTGTGCTTCGATGCCGGGGTAGAAAGAGTATTTGTTGGGAGAATTCTCCAGTGGAAGGAGAGCAGTGCAGCAAAAGAGGGGGGGGGCAAGCTGCGGTGGCCAGGACTGGTAATTTAGCGAAATGAGCTTTGCTCAAAGATTGAGTCCGGAGCTGTGCCAAGCCAGGAAGCAAGATGAAAGACAAATTTCTGCTCAGTCCAGGAACTTCGCTGGTTTCGTTCGGCTGGTTTCTCCTCAAGCTCGAAGATTGCTTCAAGTCGTCCCTCCCCTTTTTGGCGGCGGTCGCGCTTCGCCAAGTGAGGCGCGGGTGCATGGGAGAGATAGAGATGGAAGGGAACGAGGAAGACATACTGACTGATGATGAAGTCCCGGCCGGGGTCTCCCGGGCGATTCTCCCTTTTTTGATCAAAGACTTGGAAAGGAGGAGCTTCTCTGTCTCGGGTCCGGCGTGCTCCGCTGCTCCTGTGCACCGCGGCGTGCTTTATGGCTGCGCCTGGCTTGAAATTGCAGTCCTCGCTTGATTGCCCTGTTTGTGTGTCTTTTCTCCCCTTTGCCTCTCCTCTCCTCTCCTCTCCTCTCCTCTGCTCTGCTCTGCTCTCCTCTCCTCTCCTCTCCTTTCCTCTCCTCTCCTCTCCTCTCCTCGCCTCTCCTCTCCTCTCCTCTCCTCTCCTCTCCTCTCCTCTCCTCTCCTCTCCTCTCCTCTCCTCTGCTCTCCTCTCCTCTCCTCTCCTCTCCTCTGCTCTCCTCTCCTCTCCTCTCCTCTCCTCTGCTCTCCTCTCCTCTCCTCTCCTCTGCTCTCCTCTCCTCTCCTCTCCTCTGCTCTCCTCTCCTCTCCTCTGCTCTCCTCTCCTCTCCTCTCCTCCTCTCTCCTCTCCTCTCCTCTCCTTTCCTCTCCTCTCTTCTCCTCTCCTCCTCTCTCCTCTCCTCTCCTCTCCTCTCCTCTGCTCTGCTCTCCTCTCCTCTCCTCCTCTGCTCTGCTCTGCTCTCCTCTCCTCTCCTCTCCTCTCCTCTGCTCTCCTCTCCTCTCCTCTCCTCTCTCTCCTCTCCTCTCCTCTTCTCTCCTCTCCTCTCCTCTCTACTCCTCTCCTCTCCTCTCCTCTCTCTCCTCTCCTCTCCTCTTCTCTCCTCTCCTCTCCTCTCCTTTCCTCTCTCTCCTCTCCTCTCCTCTGCTCTCCTCTCCTCTCCTCTCCTCTCTCTCCTCTCCTCTCCTCTTCTCTCCTCTCCTCTCCTCTCCACTCCTCTTCTCTCCTCTCCTCTCCTCTTCTCTCCTCTCCTCTCCTCTCCTCTCCTCTCCTCTCCTCTCCTCTCCTCTCCTCTCCTCTCCTCTCCTCTCCTCTCCTCTTCTCTCCTCTCCTCTTCTCTCTACTCCTCTCCTCTCCTCTCCTCTCTCTCCTCTCCTCTCCTCTTCTCTCCTCTCCTCTCCTCTCCTTTCCTCTCTCTCCTCTCCTCTCCTCTTCTCTCCTCTCCTCTCCTCTCCACTCCTCTCCTCTCTCTCCTCTCCCTCCTCTGCTCTCCTCTCCTCTCCTCTCCTCTTTCTCCTCTCCTCTCCTCTTCTCTCTCCTCTCCTCTCCACTCCTCTTCTCTTCTCTCCTCTCCTCTCCTCTCCTCTTCTCTCCTCTCCTCTCCTCTCCTCTCCTCTCCTCTCCTCTCCTCTCCTCTCCTCTCCTCTCCTCTCCTCTCCACTCCTCTTCTCTCCTCTCTCTCTCCTCTCCTCTCCTCTCCTCTCCTCTCCTCTCCTCTCCTCTCCTCTCCTCTCCTCTCCTCTCCTCTCCTCTCCTCTCCTCTCCTCTCCTTTCCTGTCCTCTCATCTCCTCCACTTACTTCAATAACCTTTCTTATCCTATGCTTTTTTCCTTTTATCTCCGTTCAACCCAGACCGCACTCTTGTCAATGCGTTCTTTATCTTATAAGCGTACCGATACTGCCAAATCTTAAAGGGACAGCAGATAAAGATAAAGAGAAAGGTAAAAACACTGACAATTTACCTTGCAAAAAGATGTACTTTTTTAGCTAATCAAAGTACCGGACTCCATTTTTGAGCGGTAGTTATTGCACTTTCTAGTAGCTAAAAAGGCGTACTATAACCACCTGCATGCATTATGTGTTCAGGAGTCAGCACGATGGACAGGCTTTGCGCCAGGGTGCCCAAAAGTAATTTGTAATTTAACTGTTAATATGAAAATTAAGGAATTAATAAACAAAATTTTCCAATTGTGCGCAGGATAGAAGAGCCAAGCGATGCTGCTGCTGTCTCTGCTGTCAGTCCTGGTGCTCAGTCTCGTGCCCGACGTCTCCGCTTCGATCTACGGTACGCCGAGGCACCACAGGCTGGTGTATACCCTGTACAGCACGGACCACCCCAGCTGCCAGCACGCGGACGAGACTCCGCTATCCGTTGACGGATCCCTGAAGCTGACCACAGCTGCATCTGGCGGTTCCGGCTACAGACTCTGCTCAACTCCGGTGGTTCCGTTTGGCGAGCTGATTCGCGACCCTCGTGGCATCCGGTTCTGGTACCTGCGCATCCGAGTCACTAAGCTGTCGCCCGGTCAGGAACTCGTGGTCGTCTCCATGGAGAAGCAGGACATGAGCCCGGGCATAGTTGACAATGACAAGCACCACAGAGTTACTAGCGAAGCGAAGACAATTCCAACTGAATTCCAGCTGCGCTACAGGTATGCCCGGCTGTTCTGGGTGGAGAGCAGCCCGCCGGGGCCGCCAGTCAACATCACGGTGTCTCGCTATGCCAGATTTGATGAACAGTTCAACTACACAAGCCGGCGGCTGTTCTGCGAACGGTACGGCAACGTCTGGTGCCAGAAGAAGGTCAAGGATGACGGTGGCAGCGACGATGGTGGACTCTGCGTAGCTCCGGGAAGCTGCAGCCTCCGTGCTGACTGCTTCGACCTGTTTGAAGAGCCGAACAAGTGCCCGGACGGCCCATTCTGGCTTGGCGGTGTCGGCAGCTCCAACCGGTCGAATCTGCTGCACCCGACTCACAGCTCCTGGCTGTCTAGAAATTTCCCCTGGCTAGCCTTTGGCGCCGTGCCGATTGCGTTGGCGTTCGCTCTGGCAAAAATTTGCGCTCAAAAACGCGAATTGGATATTGACGACGACTACGACTATAAGTTGAGCTGCTCGGAGAGGGGCGGTCGGAGAAGCGACGAGGAAGAAGGCGATGGGGATGAGGCAGGCTCCGACAGTTTCACATTCGGTGGCGGTCCCAGACAGTCCGCTCTGGCCAGGTGCAGACCTGTTCCTTTGATTTACCGCCACTCTCTGTTCCCCTTTGATCTACCGCCACTCTCTGTTCTCCTTTGATCTACCGCCACTCTCTGTTCTCCTTTGATCTACCGCCACTCTCTGTTCCCCTTTGATCTACCGCCACTCTCTGTTCTCCTTTGATCTACCGCCACTCTCTGTTCCCCTTTGATCTACCGCCACTCTCTGTTCTCCTTTGATCTATCGTCACTCTCTGTTCCCCTTTGATCTACCGCCACTCTCTGTTCCCCTTTGATCTACCGCCACTCTCTGTTCCCCTTTGATCTACCGCCACTCTCTGTTCCCCTTTGATCTACCGCCACTCTCTGTTCCCCTTTGATCTACCGCCACTGTTTCTTCCCCTTTGATCTGCCGCTAACCCTTTCAGTACAATAATTATCAAGTCATTTCGATAACACAGTTAACATTTATTTTGCACTCCTTCAGAAGCCCCTCTGCGAACCCAACGCCAGATCCTGAACCTGCCATCAGTCGGCACGCACACCACTCGGGCAGTCTGAATCGGGACAGCCAAATTCGAGGAAAGCATCAAACGAAAGCGCCGCCTCCACCGCCTCCGCCGCAGCCCTCGTCGAAGTCGTCTCCGCCCCTGCAGTTGGATTTCAAAGCCAGCGCCGCAAACGATAAAGAGCCCACACCGCCGACGCCTCCACCCCGACGGTGGGACCGGGCCTCGCTGCAGCTGAGGGCTCCTCAAGACTATGAGGGCAGCTTCGAGGGCAACAGCCGGCCGCTGCTCTGCCAAGTGGACGCCCCAGCGACTGGCTTTGACGGAGGAGCCGAGCGGGAGTCGGTTGAGCTCACGGCCATCGCCCAGCAACCGGCGGGATGCGCGTGACGGGATTGCTAATCTAGCCAATACACGGGTGCAGGAATAGAATGGATTGCTAATCTAGCCAATACACGGATGCAGGAATAGAATGGATTGCTAATCTAGCCAATACACGGATGCAGGAATAGAACGGATTGCTAATCTAGCCAATACACGGATGCAGGAATAGAATGGATTGCTAATCTAGTCAATACACGGATGCAGGAATAGAATGGATTGCTAATCTAGCCAATACACGGGTGCAGGAATAGAATGGATTGCTAATCTAGTCAATACACGGATGCAGGAATAGAATGGATTGCTAATCTAGCCAATACACGGATGCAGGAATAGAATGGATTGCTAATCTAGCCAATACATGGATGCAGGAATAGAATGGATTGCTAATCTAGCCAATACACGGATGCAGGAATAGAATGGATTGCTAATCTAGCCAATACACGGATGCAGGAATAGAATGGATTGCTAATCTAGCCAATGCACGGATGCAGGAATAGAATGGATTGCTAATCTAGCCAATACACGGATGCAGGAATAGAATGGATTGCTAATCTAGCCAATACACGGATGCAGGAATAGAATGGATTGCTAATCTAGCCAATACACGGATGCAGGAATAGAATGGATTGCTAATCTAGCCAATGCATGGATGCAGGAATAGAATGGATTGCTAATCTAGCCAATGCATGGATGCAGGAATAGAATGGATTGCTAATCTAGCCAATGCATGGATGCAGGAATAGAATGGATTGCTAATCTAGCCAATACATGGATGCAGGAATAGAATGGATTGCTAATCTAGCCAATACACGGGTGCAGGAATAGAATGGATTGCTAATCTAGCCAATACACGGATGCAGGAATAGAATGGATTGCTAATCTAGCCAATGCACGGATGCAGGAATAGAATGGATTGCTAATCTAGCCAATACACGGATGCAGGAATAGAATGGATTGCTAATCTAGCCAATACATGGATGCAGGAATAGAATGGATTGCTAATCTAGCCAATGCATGGATGCAGGAATAGAATGGATTGCTAATCTAGCCAATGCATGGATGCAGGAATAGAATGGATTGCTAATCTAGCCAATACATGGATGCAGGAATAGAATGGATTGCTAATCTAGCCAATACACGGGTGCAGGAATAGAATGGATTGCTAATCTAGCCAATACACGGATGCAGGAATAGAATGGATTGCTAATCTAGCCAATGCACGGATGCAGGAATAGAATGGATTGCTAATCTAGCCAATACACGGATGCAGGAATAGAATGGATTGCTAATCTAGCCAATACATGGATGCAGGAATAGAATGGATTGCTAATCTAGCCAATACACGGATGCAGGAATAGAATGGATTGCTAATCTAGCCAATACACGGATGCGGGAATAGAATGGATTGCTAATCTAGCCAATACACGGATGCAGGAATAGAATGGATTGCTAATCTAGCCAATACACGGATGCAGGAATAGAATGGATTGCTAATCTAGCCAATACACGGGTGCAGGAATAGAATGGATTGCTAATCTAGCCAATACACGGATGCAGGAATAGAATGGATTGCTAATCTAGCCAATACACGGATGCAGGAATAGAATGGATTGCTAATCTAGCCAATACACGGATGCAGGAATAGAATGGATTGCTAATCTAGCCAATACACGGATGCAGGAATAGAATGGATTGCTAATCTAGCCAATACACGGAATGCAGGAATAGAATGGATTGCTAATCTAGCCAATACACGGATGCAGGAATAGAATGGATTGCTAATCTAGCCAATACACGGATGCAGGAATAGAATGGACTGCCAATCTAGCCAATACACGGATGCAGGAATAGAATGGATTGCTAATCTAGTCAATACACGGATGCAGGAATAGAATGGATTGCTAATCTAGCCAATACACGGATGCAGGAATAGAATGGATTGCTAATCTAGCCAATACACGGATGCAGGAATAGAATGGATTGCTAATCTAGCCAATACACGGATGCAGGAATAGAATGGATTGCTAATCTAGCCAATACACGGATGCAGGAATAGAATGGACTGCCAATCTAGCCAATACACGGATGCAGGAATAGAATGGATTGCTAATCTAGCCAATACACGGATGCAGGAATAGAATGGATTGCTAATCTAGCCAATACACGGATGCAGGAATAGAATGGATTGCTAATCTAGCCAATACATGGATGCAGGAATAGAATGGATTGCTAATCTAGCCAATACACGGATGCAGGAATAGAATGGATTGCTAATCTAGCCAATACACGGATGCAGGAATAGAATGGATTGCTAATCTAGCCAATACACGGATGCAGGAATAGAATGGATTGCTAATCTAGCCAATACACGGATGCAGGAATAGAATGGACTGCCAATCTAGCCAATACACGGATGCAGGAATAGAATGGATTGCTAATCTAGCCAATACACGGATGCAGGAATAGAATGGACTTCCAATCTAGCCAATACACGGATGCAGGAATAGAATGGATTGCTAATCTAGCCAATGCACGGATGCAGGAATAGAATGGATTGCTAATCTAGCCAATACACGGATGCAGGAATAGAATGGATTGCTAATCTAGCCAATACACGGATGCAGGAATAGAATGGATTGCTAATCTAGCCAATACACGGATGCAGGAATAGAATGGACTGCCAATCTAGCCAATACACGGATGCAGGAATAGAATGGATTGCTTAAGAGGTTAAGATAAATCCAAGGATGGTGTGATCAGAGCCAACGGATTCACTTCCGTGCTTCCAATTTTGTTCAAACATTTAGGAGTAGTTTTACTTCTCAACGCAGGGTTAAGGCGCGCTCTGAACTGCTACCCCATGAATATTTGAGTAGAAATGTGAATTTGCCGTGTAAATGTAAAATTCATCCAGTTCACTCAGTCCTCAATTTGATGACCACTCTGTGTGATTCCTTGTGCATAGAAACTGCTAATGGGGGTCACGCAGTCTGCGGATCAATGGGATTCAATGAGCAGCACTTCTCAACCCAACAGTTCTCCCCGAGCTGTGAACAGGCGCACCTACGTGTATTGAGCCGGCTAAATGCATAAACTGTATCTCCTCGCTACTATCGCAATTTGCAATTAGCAATTTGCAGCAAGAATCTGCCGCGTATGTTTTTTAAAAATCTCCAATAGTCATTTATACTCGTACGAGTAGATTACCATTGCATTGGCCTAATTGTGCATGTGCGCGTTGTTTGTACTGACTTTTTTCTCATCTACTCCAATCCATTCTGATTGTAAGCTAGACTGTCAGCACAGCATTGAACCTGTGCTGTACTTGCTTTACTACTTTTGTTCATTGCCGGTCTTTTTTCTTGAGGCACCGAGAGGTGCCAGGGCTCCAGGGGCGCCAGGGTTCCAGGGGCGCCAGGGCTCCAGGGGCGCCAGGGCTCCAGGGGCGCCAGGGCTCCAGGGTCGCCAGGGCTCCAGGGGCGCCAGGGCTCCAGGGGCGCCAGGGCTCCAGGGGCGCCAGGGCTCCAGGGGAGCCAGGGCTCCAGGGGCGCCAGGGCTCCAGGGGCGCCAGGGCTCCAGGGGCGCCAGGGCTCCAGGGGCGCCAGGGCTCCAGGGGCGCCAGGGCTCCAGGGGCGCCAGGGCTCCAGGGGCGCCAGGGCTCCAGGGTCGCCAGGGCTCCAGGGGCGCCAGGGCTCCAGGGTCGCCAGGGCTCCAGGGGCGCCAGGGCTCCAGGGTCGCCAGGGCTCCAGGGGCGCCAGAGCTCCAGGGCGCCAGGGCTCCAGGGGTGCCAGGGCTCCAGGGGCGCCAGGGCTCCAGGGGTGCCAGGGCTCCACGGGCGCCAGAGCTCCAGGGCGCCAGGGCTCCAGGGGCGCCAGGGCTCCAGGGGCGCCAGGACACCCGGAGGCACCTGAGAAGGACCAAACAGCATAGCACGCACGTAAAAATATGCGACTGATAGGGCCAATTTAAAAGTGCAAATCACACGGTCTACTGAACAAAAATACACTAATTATTATCAAGATATTTATAAAATTGCTTATTCAGTCGTAAGCTCTTGCTAAAGTTTTTTTTTCATTCAAAGCATTTCCATCGCAAAGTTTGATTCAGTCTATATTTAGTCAAAGTTTTTATACACAAGGCGGAGAAAATCACAGCCTCCAGAACGAGTTATGAAGAGTCCTACAATGAGGGCGGCACCGGACACTGAGCGCCAGTGTTACAGCAATTCTTGAATCGAATCCCGAGTGGAATTTGAATTGGCCACACGCTCAGATTGGTCAGGACAATGCGGTCAGCTGGTGAATTGCGGAAGAGAAGGCAGGGAGAAATTTAGAGGGAGAAGTTCGGTCGATGAGCGGGACTCAACATTTTTTTCTAAAAAATAACTTGTCCAACCTTCCTTGGGTCTTATTTCGCTTCAGCTGCACCTGCCTCTGCTGACAAGCAACCCTTTCACCTTAGCCAGGGAGTCCTTGAACCAGAACTTGGACTGGAAGAAAACAGTTGACGAACCTAGTGAAATTTAAGTCTTGTGTGAAATTTAGGTCCAGAGAAATTTAGGTCTAATGAAATTTAGGTCTAATGAAATTTAGGTCTAGTAAACGTTAGGTCTAGTGAAACTTAGGTCCAGAGAAATTTAGGTCCAATGAAATTTAGGTCTAGTAAACGTTAGGTCTAGTGAAATTTAGGTCCAGTGAATTTAGGTCTAGTGTGAAATTTAGGTCTAATGAAATTTAGGTCTAGTGAAATTTAGGTGCAGTGAAATTTAGGTCCTGAGAAATTTAGGTGCAGTGAAATTTAGGTCCTGAGAAATTTAGGTGCAGTGAAATTTAGGTCCTGAGAAATTTAGGTGCAGTGATATTTAAGTGCAGTGAAATTTAGGTGCAGTGATATTTAGGTGCAGTGAAATTTAGGTGCAGTGATATTTAGGTCCTGAGAAATTTAGGTACAGTGAAATTTAGGTCTCGGTAAATTGTGTATAAAATGATGCCTTTAGGAAGCACTGCCGCTCCAGATTCCAGTTTGGGGATCTCCATGCTAACAGCCGAGTTAATAAGGATTGGAGCATTGAGGGAAGAGCTTTCGCAAAATGAGGGGCTGCCTATGCAGTAGTGACTGGGCAATGAAAAGCAGCCTTACAAAAGTAGTGCAGTTGGACAAAGGAAAAATCGAACGAAAAGGTGAAACGACCGAAAGAGGAGAAGCTGGAAAATGATGATGAGGAAGGCTGGCTTCAAGCTTCATCGAGCCCGCTAGACCGGGGCTCTATCGAGCGAGACAGCTGAGGCAGATGGCTCTGCAGGGTTTCAAGGCTAGAGAAAAAATGATGAGTAAACAGAGAAATTGAGTAGAACACAAAAGAATGCGCTTGGACATCGATATGGGGGATATTTAATTCTCAAAGATGCTCAAAGATGCTCCCAGCGTGGTATTCTGAATTGGTTTGCACACTGCTTCAAGTGGGTGGCAGAACTCAGGGGGGTAGTTTCTGGTTAGAAGGGTCTCACAGATTCTCGGGAAGGTTCTCGAGGCGACTCTCAAGAGGAGATTCCCAAGGGGAGACTCTCAAGCGGAGACTCTCAAGGGAACATTCTCAAAGGGAGACTCTCAAGGAGAGATTCTCATGGGGAGACTCTCAAGGGGAGATTCGCATGGGGAGACTCTCATGGGGAGACTCTCAAGGGGAGATTCTCATGGGGAGACTCTCATGGGGAGACTCTCAAGGGGAGACTCTCAAGGGGAGACTCTCAAGGAGAGACTCTCAAGGGGAGACTCTCAAGGGGAGATTCTCATGGGGAGACTCTCATGGGGAGACTCTCAAGGGGAGACTCTTAAGGGGAGACTCTCAAGGGGAGACTCTCAAGGGGAGACTCTCAAGGAGAGACTCTCAAGGGGAGACTCTCAAGGGGAGATTCTCAAAGGGAAACTCTCAAGGGGAGATTCCCTAAGGAGATTCGCAGGGTTCCTAGGGGGGATTTCCAACGGTAGATTATCGGGAAGATAATAAGAAGGAATTCTCAGAGGAATCCTCAAGAGATTCTGAAGAAAATTTGTCGAGGTGTGATATCATAGGGAAGATTTTCATGGTGGAGATGTTCCAAAGAAGATTCTATTAAAAAAAAGTGCGTGTGCTAATCATAATAAAAGATCTGCCGTTGAAGTATTTTAATTTCCTCGAAATAAACTTTCTAGTAATCCTACTATTAGTAGCTAATAAACCCTCTGAGATCCAAGCGGTTGATGGGAGTTTTAGCATTGGCCAATGGCAGCCCGCGGTCGATTTCGATAGAAATATTCAGCCAGAGCTTCGGCTAGCAGAAAAATTGGCAGCATCAGCAACAGACAATGGCAATCAGTCTGCTGTTATTGTGGCTCCTGCTTCAATTGCAAATCACTGCTGCTGCTGCTGCGGCCAGCAACATCGGCTCGTCCAGAGGGGCCGCTGCGGCGGCCGCCGCTGCGTCGTCGGGTCGTCATCAGGACGGCTCCGGTGGCGAGCTCGGCGGCGGCGGAGGCTCAGGCCGGCTGGCATCGATGACGGACGGTGGCGGCGGCATGGGGCGCCTGTGCACGGATCACTGCTCGGAAGGGTTGCGCAATTGCTCAGCTGAGCAGCGGGCCAAGGAGACACTGCTGTGCGGCTATGATCGGACGTCCAGACCGGTGCTGCAGGAGGATAGCCAGATTCGTGTGCACATCGCTGTGGCTCTGTTTCATATTCTGGACGCGGTGAGCCTTTGATTCTGAGCGTTTGACTCACCTATCGAAAGTTGAAGATAAGATTGGTCTTTCCTGGGCTTATGAGTGGGGGAGTGAAGGTTTATGGCTCTCAGATCTAAGATCGATAAAAGAGTGAAGGTTTATGCTCTCAGGTCAAAGATGAGCGATAAGAGATTGAAGGTTTATGGCTTTCAGATCTAAGATAATCGATAAAAGAGTGAAGGTTTATGGCTCTCAGGTCTAACTGATAAGAGAGTGGGGGTTTTGGTTCCCTGGTCTAAGATAAGAGATAAGGGAGTGAGGGTTTATGGCTCTCAATTCTAAGATAAGAGATAAGAGAGTGGGGGGGGTTATGGCTCTCATGTCTAACTGATAAGAGAGTGGGGGTTTATGGTTCCCTGGTCTAAGATAATCGATAAAAGAGTGAAGGTTTATGGCTCTCAGGTCTAACTAATAAGAAAGTGGGGGTTTATGGTTCTCTGGTCTAAGATAAGAGATAAGAGAGTGAGGGTTTATGGCTCTCAATTCTAAGATAAGAGATAAGAGAGTGGGGGGGGGTTATGGCTCTCATGTCTAACTGATAAGAGAGTGGGGGTTTATGGTTCCCTGGTCTAAGATAATCGATAAAAGAGTGAAGGTTTATGGCTCTCAGGTCTAACTAATAAGAAAGTGGGGGTTTATGGTTCTCTGGTCTAAGATAAGAGATAAGAGAGTGAGGGTTTATGGCTCTCGGTTGTTTTTCTTTGCTGTTTAAACGTGCGCCAGTACATTTTCCCCCACTTCGTTTAACTTTTTGGAACGACAAAAATTTAAAGCGCATACGAGCACAACAGCAGACGAGAGAAAATCCAAAAATTCACCCAACCTGCTTCGCATGGCAACCGGGCCAATTTCCTGTCCGAATCTACAATTACACACTCGCAAGCGAAAGGGGAAGGAATGCGATAGACAGATGCTCCCCTCCCCGGCTAAGCGAGAGTTGCAAAACTTCCCAACCCAGAGAGAAACGCTGCTTCGGGATCATAGGTGGGATTTTTGGATTTGACAAAATTTTGTTACGAATTCTCCTAGGCAGAGGAAAATTGCATTAAATTCTGGATGCAGCGTTGCTTTGCTCGCATTAATGCGAAAAAGAGAGAAGGAAACAGACAGACAAACAGACAAAACTCTACTGGGATGGAGGGGAGAGTTTTGAGGGAACTCAAAACACAGTCCAGCTGAAGCTTTAGGAATAATCCGTAGAATATTGAGCAGCAACTGAATGCTGGAGGCTGACTCGGAAGGATTCCTGTAGATTAATGTAAGAGGCCTGAAGCTTATTGTGGACGATTTCAAGCTTTTTGTAGAGAGCCCGAAGCCTACTATAGAGACCCTGAATATTACTGTCGAGAGCCTGAAGCCTACTATAGAGACCCTGAATATTACTGTCGAGAGCCTGAAGCCTACTATAGAGACCCTGAATATTACTGTCGAGAGCCTGAAGCCTACTATAGAGACCCTGAATATTACTGTAGAGAGCCTGAAGCCTACTATAGAGACCCTGAATATTACTGTAGAGAGCCTGAAGTTTGCTGTGGAAATCCTGAAGTTTAATGTAGAAAGCCTGAAGCTTGCCGCTGAGAGCCTGAAGTTTTCTTTAGGTTCCTGAAGTTTACTGTAGAGAGGCTGAAGAGCCTGAAACGTTTTAGAGAGCCTGAAGCTCAAATAAGACTTGAATTTTTGTTCAAAATTTCTAAAGCGAAACTATCCTTCCATCCGTTGCGACAACCCTGAGGGCCTGAAACTAGTTATAGACAGCCTGATGTCTTGAAGTGAAACTTGATGAAGTGTCTCAATCCTTAGATTACATCGTTTCAAATGCTAGCTTAGAATAACTTTATACGTAGCTAACAGAGGTGCTAAATATTTTAATTGCAAAACACTTCAGGACGAAAAGCATCAAACTTTGACGATACTGCTGTCAATCCGATTGGTAATTGATGATTTCGAATCACTTTTCTGGCACATGTTTTATTGCAACCGGCCCGCGAGTACTTTACCGATTTTGTACACGCTTATTTTCAGCGGTGGACAGACGAACACCTGATTTGGCTGCCGGACGAGTTCAATGGCACCCAGTCCATACATATCCCATCTGGCTCGATATGGACTCCTGATATTGTCATCTCCAACAGGTGCGTCTGCCTGTCTGTCTGTTGTCTGGCGGTTGTCTGTTGTCTGTCTGTTGTCTGTTGTCTGTCTGTTGTCTGTCTATCTGGCTGTCTGTCTGTTTTCTGGCTTTGCCTGTTGTCTGTCTGTCTGTCTGTCTGTCTGTCTGTCTGTCTGTCTGTCTGTCTGTCTGTCTGTCTGTCTGTCTGTCTGTCTGTCTGTCTGTCTGTCTGTCTGTCTGTCTGTCTGTCTGTCTGTCTGTCTGTCTGTCTGTCTGTCTGTCTGTCTGTCTGTCTATCCGTCTGTCTGTCTGTCTGTCTGTCTGTCTTAGTGTCTTAGTGTCTGTCTGTCTGTCTGTCTGTCTGTCTGTCCTACAGTGAGTAGAGCTTGACAGTAGAGGGTCAGCATATTTACTAAGTTATGCTTACTAACCTATTCGGTACAATCCAATTTCGGGCCCCAGAAAGCTTTCAGCAGCATCAGTTGAATCCAATCAGTTTTTCAGCTTCAGCGATCCGACAAAATTGGCTCGGATCGGCGGTCAAAGAAATGAATTGATTAAAACTGGCTGCCCACTAGAATTTTGGAGGGCAGGCTTTGGTAAAAAATAAATAGCAGGGTGGGCCAACGCTTGGCGTCTGCGTGTCTCTGTGGCTGCGACTCCTTCAATCTTGGCTTAAAATTTTCCCGATTTAAAAGTACAAAGTATTAAACATAAAATGAATTACATTAACCCGTTCAATTTCATTATTCGTTTCAATTGTTTGCCTTGGCTTTACAAAAATTCGCATTCGCGGAGAGAGAAATGCCTTGAGGCGATGCTTTGGGATTGGAAATTCTGAATAATTGGAGCTTGAAAAACAATGAATGCGCGGAATTCATTGTTGCCATTATCGACTGATGAGATCGAGGAATCGAGGGCCTGACTGCTGGCCTTCTCGCTGATTTATGGCAACTAAACTGAAGCCTACTGCTGGCACTAATCCTTAGCTGCCAAGGACCGCTGTAGCATAACAGGATCAAGGACCACTGTAGCATAACAGGATCAAGGACCACTGTAGTATAACAGGATCAAGGACCACTGTAGCATAACAGGATCAAGGACCGCTGTAGTATAACAGGATCAAGGACCACTGTAGCATAACAGGATCAAGGACCACTGTAGCATAACAGGATCAAGGACCACTGTAGTATAACAGGATCAAGGACCACTGTAGTATAACAGGATCAGGGACCACTGTAGTATAACAGGATCAAGGACCACTGTAGTAAAACAGGATCAAGAACCGCTGTAGTATGACAGGATAATTAAAGAAATGGTAATTTTAACTCACCCAAATCAAATGCAGTCATTGATTTTGTGATGTAAAAAATGTTTCTTATCTCGCAGTGTCTTTTTTTTCCAGGATATTTGGCCTCCAAAAAATCGCAAAATCTTTGAGTTTTGAGTTGCACCTCGTACGTCCTGTATACTACAGTGGTCCTTGATCCTGTTATACTACAGTGGTCCTTGATCCTGTTATACTACAGCGGTCCTTGATCCTGTTATACTACAGTGGTCCTTGATCCTGTTATACTACAGCGGTCCTTGATCCTGTTATACTACAGTGGTCCTTGATCCTGTTATACTACAGCGGTCCTTGATCCTGTTATGCTACAGTGGTCCTTGATCCTGTTATACTACAGTGGTCCTTGATCCTGTTATACTACAGTGGTTCTTGATCCTGTTATACTACAGTGGTCCTTGATCCTGTTATGCTACAGTGGTCCTTGATCCTGTTATGCTACAGTGGTCCTTGATCCTGTTATGCTACAGCGGTCCTTGATCCTGTTATACTACAGTGGTCCTTGATCCTGTTATACTACAGTGGTCCTTGATCCTGTTATGCTACAGTGGTCCTTGATCCTGTTATACTACAGTGGTTCTTGATTCTGTTATACTACAGTGGTCCTTGATCCTGTTATACTACAGTGGTCCTTGATCCTGTTATACTACAGTGGTCCTTGATCCTGTTATACTACAGTGGTCCTTGATCCTGTTATGCTACGGTGGTCCTTGATCCTGTTATACTACAGTGGTCCGTGATCCTGTTATACTACAGTGGTCCTTGATCCTGTTATACTACAGTGGTCCTTGATCCTGTTATGCTACAGTGGTCCTTGATCCTGTTATACTACAGTGGTCCTTGATCCTGTTATACTACAGCGGCCCTTGATCCTGTTATGCTACAGTGGTCCTTGATCCTGTTATGCTACAGTGGTCCTTGATCCTGTTATGCTACAGTGGTCCTTGATCCTGTTATGCTACAGTGGTCCTTGATCCTGCTATACTACAGCGGTCCTTGATCCTGTTATGCTACAGTGGTCCTTGATCCTGCTATACTACAGCGGTCCTTGATCCTGTTATGCTACAGTGGTCCTTGATCCTGTTATGCTACAGTGGTCCTTGATCCTGTTATGCTACAGTGGTCCGTGATCCTGTTATGCTACAGTGGTCCTTGATCCTGTTATGCTACAGTGGTTCTTGATCCTGTTATACTACAGTGGTCCTTGATCCTGTTATGCTACAGTGGTCCTTGATCCTGTTATACTACAGTGGTCCTTGATCCTGTTATACTACAGTGGTCCTTGATCCTGTTATGCTACAGTGGTCCTTGATCCTGTTATACTACAGTGGTCCTTGATCCTGTTATGCTACAGTGGTTCTTGATCCTGTTATGCTACAGTGGTCCTTGATCCTGTTATGCTACAGTGGTTCTTGATCCTGTTATGCTACAGTGGTCCTTGATCCTGTTATGCTACAGTGGTCCTTGATCCTGTTATGCTACAGTGGTCCTTGATCCTGTTATACTACAGTGGTCCTTGATCCTGTTATACTACAGTGGTTCTTGATCCTGTTATGCTACAGTGGTCCTTGATCCTGTTATGCTACAGTGGTCCTTGATCCTGTTATACTACAGTGGTCCTTGATCCTGTTATGCTACAGTGGTTCTTGATCCTGTTATGCTACAGTGGTCCTTGATCCTGTTATGCTACAGTGGTTCTTGATCCTGTTATGCTACAGTGGTCTTGATCCTGTTATGCTACAGTGGTCCTTGATCCTGTTATGCTACAGTGGTCCTTGATCCTGTTATACTACAGTGGTCCTTGATCCTGTTATACTACAGTGGTTCTTGATCCTGTTATGCTACAGTGGTCCTTGATCCTGTTATGCTACAGTGGTCCTTGATCCTGTTATACTACAGTGGTCCTTGATCCTGTTATGCTACAGTGGTTCTTGATCCTGTTATGCTACAGTGGTCCTTGATCCTGTTATGCTACAGTGGTTCTTGATCCTGTTATGCTACAGTGGTCCTTGATCCTGTTATGCTACAGTGGTCCTTGATCCTGTTATGCTACAGTGGTCCTTGATCCTGTTATACTACAGTGGTCCTTGATCCTGTTATACTACAGTGGTTCTTGATCCTGTTATGCTACAGTGGTCCTTGATCCTGTTATGCTACAGTGGTCCTTGATCCTGTTATGCTACAGTGGTCCTTGATCCCTAATCTCCCATTGCAGCGCAGACGACAGTAACAAACGCTTCGCCAGCACAAACATTGTTGTTCAGCACAACGGCTCCGTGCTGTGGATGTTCCCAGCCCTGGTGAAGGTCACCTGCAACTTGGCTGTCAAGTATTTCCCATTCGACTCGCAGCGCTGCAATGTCACCTTCATCAGCTGGACTTATCACCTGTACCAGGTGGACCTGTGGCACGACGAATCAGTGGACGCCAACAGAAACTACTTCTCGGAGGCCAGTCAAGAGTGGAATGTGACCAGCATAGCCTATTCCCGCTCTACCGGGGTGTACGCCTGCTGCAGTGAGCCCTGGCCGGACATCACCATCACCATCGACATGACTCGACGATCACTGTTCTACGTGTTGAACCTGGTGTTCCCCTGCGCCCTGATGTACCTTACCAGTTGGCTCGGCTTCTTCTTGCCCGCCGAGTCTGGCGAGAAAGTCAACTTGGAGCTGACCATCCTGCTGGCTCTGGTGGTGTTCCTCATGATTGTTGGCGACACTCTGCCGCCTACACCCGATGCCATTCCGCTTGTGGGTGAGTAAGGGGATGCTGGGGATGAGGCTGGGCGAATTGCTGGGGGATTTTAGTGCTTAACCCTTGTAGAATGGGATTTAAATGCTTAAGGATGTGTTTGGATATTTTCAAGGGGATTTGGATGTTTAGGATGGGATTTGGATGCTAATGATGGGATTTGGATGTTTAGGGTGAGATTTGGATATTTAGGATGGGATCTGGATATTTAGGATAGTATTAGAATATTTAGGGTGGGATCTAACTGTTTAGGATGGGATCTAACTGTTTAGGATGGGATCTAACTGTTTAGGATGGGATCTAACTGTTTAGGATGGGATCTAACTGTTTAGGATGGGATCTAACTGTTTAGGATGGGATCTAACTGTTTAGGATGGGATCTAACTGTTTAGGATGGGATCTAACTGTTTAGGATGGGATCTAACTGTTTAGGATGGGATCCGAATGCCTAGGATGGGAGTTGAATGCTTGGGATGGGATCTGGATGCTTAGGATGGGATTTGTATGTTTAGGATGGGATCTGGATATTTAGGATGGTATTAGAATATTTAGGGTGGGATCTAACTGTTTAGGATTGGATCTAACTGTTTAGGATGGGATCTGAATGCTTAGGATGGGATCTGCATGCTTAGGGTGGGATCTGAATGCCTAGGATGGGAGTTGAATGCTTGGGATGGGATCTGGATGCTTAGGATGGGATTTGTATGTTTAGGATGGGATCTGGATATTTAGGATGGTATTAGAATATTTAGGGTGGGATCTAACTGTTTAGGATTGGATCTAACTGTTTAGGATGGGATCTGAATGCTTAGGATGGGATCTGCATGCTTAGGGTGGGATCTGAATGCCTAGGATGGGAGTTGAATGCTTGGGATGGGATCTGGATGCTTAGGATGGGATTTGTATGTTTAGGATGGGATCTGGATATTTAGGATGGTATTAGAATATTTAGGGTGGGATCTAACTGTTTAGGATTGGATCTAACTGTTTAGGATGGGATCTGAATGCTTAGGATGGGATCTACATGCTTAGGGTGGGATCTGAATGCCTAGGATGGGAGTTGAATGTTTAGGATGGGATCTGGATATTTAGGATGGGATCTGGATGCTTAGGATGGGATCTGAATGCCTAGGATGGGATCTGGATGCTTAGGATGGGATCTGGATATTTAGGATGGGATCTGGATGCTTAGAATGGGATCTGGATATTTAGGATGGGATCTGGATATTCAGGATGGGATTTTTATGTCTAGGATGGGATCTAGATATTTGGGATTAGGATGGGATTTGAATGCTTTTTAGGGATTTTTAGGATGGTTTCAGACGGTTTGGGACTGATTAGGACTTGGAAACTAGAATTGGCGTTGAAGTATTTGAGTAGTGATATCATTACAATGAATATCGACTGTGATGTTTATTAAGCGTATCAAAAATGGTAATGGAAACTCTTTAAATGCAATACTTGAGCCAAAAACGGTACAGCTCGAAGCAAATTGCCATGTCCCCCAGCTTCTCACCTGAGTATTCGAAGTAGCTCAGCATTGATGCAAAAACTCCTTGGAGCGAAGCAACGACTGAGCACTACTACTCATAGTTATCAAGACGGGCTTGACTACACACTGGCTACTTGTTGGCCTATAGAAGAACTCTGAAAAAGAAATTGCAGCCCGTTCAACTATACTGACTATGGTTTGAATAATAATCTTTGTTTACAGTACGAGATTTATAATAATTCAATTTATTTTCTTAGAATACATGCATGATTATTTCTCAATATCTCACTTTGCTGTGTTTGGCTAGAAGCTCTGATCTCTGGAGAGGGGAGAGAAGAGAGAAGAGATGAGAGAAAAGAGAGGAGAGGGAGAGAGGAGAGAAGAGAAGAGAGAAGATAGGAGAGAAAAGAGAGGAGAGGGGAGAGTGGAGAGAGGAGAGTGGAGAGAGGAGAGAAGAGAAGATAGAAGAGATGAGACGGGGAGAGGAGAAGGGAGAGAGGAGAGAAGAGAAGAGAGAAGAGATGAGAGGGGGAGAGGAGAGGGAGAGAGGAGAGAAGAGAAGATAGAAGAGATGAGACGGGGAGAGGAGTAGGGAGAGAGGAGAGAAGAGAAGAGAGAAGAGATGAGAGGGGGGAGAGGAGAGGGGAGAGAGGAGAGAAGAAAAGAGAGAAGATAGGAGAGAAAAGAGAGGAGAGGGGAGAGTGGAGAGAGGAGAGTGGAGAGAGGAGAGAAGAGAAGATAGAAGAGATGAGGGGGGAGAGGAGAGGGGAGAGAGGAGAGAAGAGAAGAGAGAAGAGATGAGAGAAAAGAGAGGAGAGGGGAGAGTGGAGAGAGGAGAGGGGAGCGAGGAGAGAAGAGAAGATAGAAGAGATGAGAGGGGGGAGAGGAGAGGGGAGAGAGGAGAGAAGAGAAGATAGAAGAGAGGAGAGAAAAGAGAGGAGAGTGGAGAGAGGAGAGAAGAGAAGATAGAAGAGATGAGACGGGGAGAGGAGAAGGGAGAGAGGAGAGAAGAGAAGAGAGAAGAGATGAGAGGGGGAGAGGAGAGGGGAGAGAGGAGAGAAGAGAAGATAGAAGAGATGAGACGGGGAGAGGAGAAGGGAGAGAGGAGAGAAGAGAAGAGAGAAGAGATGAGAGGGGGAGAGGAGAGGGGAGAGAGGAGAGAAGAAAAGAGAGAAGATAGGAGAGAAAAGAGAGGAGAGGGGAGAGTGGAGAGAGGAGAGTGGAGAGAGGAGAGAAGAGAAGATAGAAGAGATGAGACGGGGAGAGGAGAGGGGAGAGAGGAGAGAAGAGAAGAGAGGAGAGGGGAGAGTGGAGAGAGGAGAGTGGAGAGAGGAGAGAAGAGAAGATAGAAGAGATGAGACGGGGAGAGGAGAAGGGAGAGAGGAGAGAAGAGAAGAGAGAAGAGATGAGAGGGGGGAGAGGAGAGGGGAGAGAGGAGAGAAGAAAAGAGAGAAGATAGGAGAGAAAAGAGAGGAGAGGGGAGAGTGGAGAGAGGAGAGTGGAGAGAGGAGAGAAGAGAAGATAGAAGAGATGAGACGGGGAGAGGAGAAGGGAGAGAGGAGAGAAGAGAAGAGAGAAGAGATGAGAGGGGGAGAGGAGAGGGGAGAGAGGAGAGAGGAGAGTGGAGAGAGGAGAGAGAGAAGATAGAAGAGATGAGACGGGGAGAGGAGAGGGGAGAGAGGAGAGAAGAGAAGCGAGAAGATAGGAGAAAAAAAGAGGAGAGGGAGAGTGGAGAGAAGAGATGACAGGGGACAAAAGAGAGAAGAGAGGAGAGGGGAAGAGAGGATAGGGAGAGGGGAGAGAGGAGAGAAGAGAGCTGAGAGAAGAGAGCTGAGAGAAGAGAGCTGAAAAGAGCTCAACAAACCTTGAGCGGGCCGGATTGCTATTGTGAAGTTTCAAGGGACCCGAGGGCCGGATAGAGAGGCTTTGCGGGCTGCATGTGGCCAGTGGGCTGGAGTCTGCCGACCTCTGGCATGCTAACAAATAAAATAACAAAGTACACCCTGCACTTCAAACAGGTCTACTCTTCGGCTCCACAATGCTAATGGTATCTCTGGCTCTCCTGATGGCCGTCGCAGTGACCAATATTCACGTGAGAAAGTTCACCCGCTCAACTGGTCGAGTGCCCGACTGTCTCCGCCGCTACGTGTCCAGATTTCACTGTCAGCAAAGCTGTCGCTACCGGCGACGCCCAAGACGCAAGGAGCAACAGCCGGCAGTTGTTAGAGAACTGGGCAGCGATGAAGCAGAGATGGCTGGGGATAGCGTTGCCAGAGGCAAGCCGCGAGGAGGACTGCATAAGGAAGAATTGAGCAGCTGCCTGTGCAGCAGCCCAGAAGCGTGGGTTGCTCTGGCCAGATCGGCTGACAGAATTCTGTTCTGGCTGTTCTTGGCCATCAGCGGTGTGGCGATAAGCGTTATTTATCAGAGCGTGCCCAGCAGTGCGCTGAATTTTAAATAAAATTTCCGAATTAATATACTTCATCAGGAACTACGACACTACGCGCAAAAAAAATTTTCCTTGAAAGAATGAACGAGCAATAAATTATTCAATATATTTTGGACAAGTGTGTAGATTGTTTCAGCGTCATACTGGCATAAAGATCTTCCGCAAGGCTCTACTACAATAGAAACCAATAAAGTGGGTTGGCGGTAGCACCTTAGAAATTAATACTAGTAATAATATCACGCCAGCAAAAAGTACGAATCGGAATGGAATTCAGTTATAAAAAACGTTGTTGGCTGCTCGAATATAACTTTACAAGCCTCATAAAGATTCGATTTGCATATACTAGTTAGCTTAGTACTAAAGCTGCGCCTCTGGTGGCTGTTGGGATCGAATTTCGATTTTTGGCTGAATGAATTTTTTATGCCTGAATCGAGCCAAAATCGAATTAAAGCAGGCCACATCATGTCGTCCGCTTGCAAAAACAACTTTGTTAGTTTAGTTGATCATAAAATGGTGAATTGTCGTTTTCTGGCACAAATCGAAGACTGAAAGGGAGCTCAAGCAGATACGAACAGCTCGGTACGATCTCCTGATCGATTCTGTTTCTATCGCTGACAATGTCGGCAATTTCTTCCTGGCCGGACTCCCCAGAGCATTGTCCAGGTCCCGGATGATGTCATTCTCTTTGCGCCCTTGCGCATCTTCTTCAATAGAGTAGAAGCTTTTGAGCGGCTCCTGTGTAGTTTCACAACAATTATTGTTTTAATAAGTATTGGCTACAAAATGTAGTTTAATCTGGAATCTGTGTTTTTATTATCTCGCTTTTTTACTCACGTACTCTGGCATCTTCAATTCCTCGTTTCGAACCTTCTGACGGACGATCTCTACAGTGGGAATATTGAGCAGCATGTACAACTTCATGTCACCTTGCTTCACAGCTTTGCCAAGATTGAGTAGGCTTGTTTCTGTCAGCACGCGGGCTTCCTTTTGCTCTCCGGTTGTTCTGAAAAAGAGAGTTTCAATTTTCAGACCTGTTGAAATACACAGGGCTACTTGATCTGTAAATCATTTACATTCCAGGGATTCCACAATTCCACTAAGCAAAAATTACACTGCGCAACCAATTTTTGTCTCACAAGCCCTATGTGTAACCCCTCCAATGACGTATGTGACCCAATCGGCCAATTCGACCCAACCCGGCCCGGTATAAAATGGTGATTACGACTCTGAAGGAATAGGCACTTCTTGCTTAAGTTTTGTAAGAAATCATTAGACCTTAACCACTTGGTGCCCACTTCTTTAAATTAGTCATGGCCTGCATACTGGGTCATACAGTGGCCATTCTGGGCAGTTGCGTTAGTGACTGGGGATATGGTTTTTGATGCTATAGATATTTTTGAATCTCTGGGCTTTTGGGCCGTTTTGGTATGGCCTGCAGTGCAGCCCTTTGGCTTCCAAATGGTTAAATAATCAAGTAATATAGATTCGATTTGTGGATAAAAAGACGTACTGTACCTGTTTGTGATTCCATTCTCGCTAGACAGGATGGAAATTGTATCAAGACTTATGATGAACAAGTTTCAATTGTTTGAATAAGTTACAGTTAAAAAATTATTCAACTATTGCAAATTAAACTTTTAGAGTCGTCGTTGGTTGGTTAGAATCAAACGATATAACAATTTCATTCTCATAAATTAAAGAAAAATAAAAACTATCGACAAAGCTAAGCGAAGCTTGAAGGAAAAGGCTGTTTTAATGCTAAATATAGTTCATATTTCATTCACGCAGTAATGCATTCGCTTTACTCAGCTGAGTCCCGCGTGACTAAAATTTTCAGAAGTTTAACTGATCGAACATTCTTATTTTTTTTGTCATCAGAATTTTTATTCAATTGTTTTTTTTCACAGTTGCATTTATCCCAACCAAACTTTATTTTACTATTTTGCCATAACCTAACTATTGCTATTGCCTATTACTTTGAACTTTTATACGCTTATAATACTGGCGGAGGCTTGAAAAGTACAAGGAGAGCCATAGGCATATATTAATTGTAGCTTAGATATCTAGGTGTTTCCTGAAAATATCACGTTATATCCAGGTTTTCATTTTGGGGTGCCAAAGTCTTACTGGGGTGATTGTGTATCCAGAGGTGTTCATGTATTCAGTCCATGTATTTTAGGGACTGGTAGGGTTTTAGGGGACTGTGTAGCCTTTTTGGCTGACAGATGGAGGGTAAATTTTACTAGGGGTTTTACTGCCCCATGGGGTGTCAGATATCAGAGGCAAGTATAATGAAATATGCAATTGCAAGTAAATATATTGATTATTCTTATTGGTGTTATCTTGGAAAAATATAGGCAATACTGATAGATTAAATTCTATCAAGCTATTTAATTTATTAAAATAATGTGTATGAATAGTATAAGTATAGTATTCTATAGACTATAGAGTATCATATGTCTATGTATTGTTTATAGTGTTTTGCTAATGCCTGTTATGCCTATTTTTTAATTAGCTGAATATTTAAAATAATTAAGTTTTAATACAATTGGCAATTCCATATAATTATGGTCGTACATGACAGGCTATTTTTACTCTATAAATGAAATCTAATATAGAATACACTAAACCATATTTTAAATGAAAGATTTTTTGTAGAATATTTTT
>NIVC01000957.1:0-182500 GCA_002269645.1 Macrostomum lignano
AGCAGCCTCTCACCGCTGACGGAGGCCCTGATGGCCAGGCACTCGTACGACAGGTCGGGCAGCGGACTGTCCGGGTCGGCCGACATCTCACACGATTTTCCTCACCAGCTGTCGTGATCCACCTGTGTGAGAGAGAGATTGGCACGCGATGTTGCATGCGTTCATTTAAAGAATTCTCCCGAGTCTCCGAGCCAGCGAACGTAAAAATTTAGCTCGAAAAAGTGCGTGGGTGGAGTTTTGATTTGCGTCAGCAACTGCGGCTGTGCACCCGCTGTGCTATCTGTTGAGCGACCTCTGGGCGCCAGGTGCAGTTATCGTGAAGTCTCGCTTGAAAAGCGCTGATTACTAGCATTTTCTGTCTGTCCGCACCCCCCCCCTAATGCACTCTTTCATTCAAGCAGGTCGCTGCGTTATCAAACACATGACGCTTTTGCTTCACTGCAGATCTTGTTTCGCCAATTCGAAATCTTGAAATCTTGTCAATTTGAATACCGAAACCCACTGAGTAACCCGCAGCTCACCTTGATCATGCGAACTCCGTTTCGCAGCAGGCGGACACCAGCAGGGAGAAGAAGGCCCTGTGCAGCGGGTTGTTCCACAGATTCTCGGGCAGGATGCAGAACAGCAATGACTGCGGGCTGAAATTGGTAGCAGGTTCAACCAGATTAAGGCAATGAAGTTTGATGTCAGGATGATTGCAATAAATTTAGGTTTAAGTTCACAAGCATCCGGTCCAAGGTTTGCATCGATTTTTTAATCGTCATCAAATCCTGATAGAGTCCGAAGTGACCCGACCGAATCTGGTTGAAACTTGCAATCAAAGTCCTGATAGGTTCTGTCAGGATTCTATAGTCTATTGCCGAATGATAAACCAAGTGGTGTCGAACACCAGTTCAGGTTCTCATTGAGGTTGCTCAGATTGATGGAGTTTGCAACCGGGTATCAAAGCGAGTACCAGAGCCAGATGATTGTGAACATCTACCCAATCATGTAGGCGCAAACTTACTCGTTCTGAACGGCGTCGATGACGTGCTTGAAGCCGCCGATCAAGCGGCCGTCCAAGTTGGCCCGCGCGAGACTCTGCTGCATGAACGCGTTGACGTCGCTTGAGTGAGCCACACCGTCGTTCACCATCGAGCTGCAGAGCATTTGAAAGCGAACTCGAATATTAAATTCAGTTCGAGCTTGCATTTAAAAAGCTCTCCTAATAATCGGTGTCGCGGGACTTTTACCTCGCTAAAAATGGTGGCACTTACCCAGATCTGTCGGGCCACAGGTAGAACATGTTGCTGGCTGTATCCGCGCCGCCGGCGGCCTCGCCCATAAGATTGAGTCCGGAGAACGATACGCAGCGGATGAATCGGCTGAGCCTCATGCAAGATTGGCGTTGCAGTCGGTTCAATGCTAGCAATAGTCTGCCGCTAATGCTAAGCTTGCGAACTTCTCGATTAGCCAAAGCTTCTCCGTGTCTTCGAGCAGAGATGATGAGCTGGCAAGGCTTGTTTAGTTTTGTTAAGGTTTGCAGGAACTTGACTCGTTAAGAAGCGACCCACCGGGAGCAGGTGGGCGTCTTTATTTAGTCGCACAGTTCTCGGACTTTCCATGGCAACACGCAGCGACTGCGCGTACACTGCCGGGCCTGGGGTGGTGGCGGAGGGACAGCGGAGAGCGGCCCTCGCTAGGACGAGATTTTAATCTGGGGGGGGGGTTGCAATAGGGAGAGAAAATACTCTGGATGTGAGTGGGGGTGGGTGGGTTTGAATTTCTCTCTCTCCCCTAAAGCTTAATGTACATTTTGCAGTGCTGACGTGGGCAATACGTTGCAGCGCTGATTCTCTCAGCTCTGTGTCCCTGGCCCGGACATCAGGGGGGGGGGGGGTGAGGCTTATCTGTAAACTGGAGCCTGGTGTACATTTATCTGCAAGTCTGATCCGTCCACGCTGTCTCGCTGAGCGTTTCAGTCAGTAGACATTGTGCGCTCTAAATTAGGAAAATACGTATCTAGCAAGTCATAACTTGCTTCTTCTGCTTCTACTGCTTGCTTTTCTAGCAAAATGTTTACGGCAGTTAGTGAACTGCACTGCACTTGGGCTTGAGTTTGCGGCGTACACCGGCCCCAGACACAGACTTTTAGCTGGATTACGCCACGCTGGAGGAAAATGAGTCACCCACAGGCTGCCGCTGCCAGTGTACGCGACTGAGTACTAGCAAGGCAGCAGCCCGAGCCATTGAGCAGTTCCTGAGCGATGAGTCATCACTAGCTCTAAATAGTGCAGGCAAGGTCGCAGGGAAAGAGGAATGTCTACGTGCACGCGGATATCAGGCATGCCAGATCCGTTTGAGGTCAAATATTTTGGCCAATTTGTGCTTTAAGCAGCACCCTTCCCCTGTTCTTAGCGCTTTTTTCTGTCCTTCTCGCGCCACGCTCAATTTCCTGAACGAACACAAGCGCACCACTCGATGCTTAATGCTCGTAGCCGAAAGTTCACATTTCTGGTTTAATAAACAAGCAGCATTGTTTTTGTTATTCCGCTGTTTTATGTTTTTCATTATTATTCAATGTGGCTACCTTTTGAAGATTGGCCCCTTGACTATAGTTAAGATATTAAGGATGTTTAAGAGAGTTTAAAAGTGTTTAAATGTCGTTTAACAATGTCCCCGATGTTGTTCGGATTTTAACAACTTGATGACTTAACTCGAGTGAGCTTTGATGGAACTTATCAAGTGTACCCTATGTCACAACAAAATTAAACTAATCATCTGAGTTTCACACGGGACTCAATAGAGGACATAACAGTTCTCAATGCCCTCATTCCGATTGAAAGCGACTAGGCTGACCCACCCGGATATGAGTCCATCTGCATCCGCGTTTGAGTGAACTTTTTGGGGCTTCATATCGAGTGGACATAGCAGGCGCCACTGTTGCTCATACAAAGCGGTCAAATATTTACCTAAGAAGGTTCGTGTACTGAGCTGAGCACGGTACGAGCCCAAGTATACTCAAAGTCCTTGGCTGATCCCAGCTTCCGTACAAGCAGGATATTCGAGTTCTGACGGACTTCCATTGTATGGACTTTTAAAATTGATCTGCTGAATGGCACTCCGAACTCAAGTTGCTGCTTCCTTTTCCACAAATAATTTTACAATCATATAAAAGCGTGAGCAGGACCGCAGAAACTTGCAGAATTCAATCGGGCCCTGGGAAAATAACAACAAGAGCGAGCGAGCGTAACAGTGTAGACAAAAGCGGTGTAAACCCGACTCCGTCACTGACTTCTAAATTAGGCAATATGCGCGTAAAATTTTACTTTTGCTCGATTCCATATATGGAAGTGGACAGCTGATGCTAAAAATAGCATTGAAAACAAAACAAGTCTCGAGATATCTGACGCCGCTAACTACATTCTAAGCATGGCGAGAACTTCGCTTCGCTTTACTTTATTTTCGACCGAAAGTAGACGAAATATGTCTGAGTTTTCACAGCATTGAGAAATGCGACTTCATTTTAAATTGATACGAATTTTCAATGTCAGAAATTAGGTAGGCTCTGGGATAAAATTATGTTTTAGGCAGTTTTGATTATAGGAAACGTTAGCTCAACAACATTATGGTAGACAGGGGTTATTGGCGTCACTCAATCAACGGACAGGGATTATTGACGTCACTCCATCAAATGACCTTGGGTTTAGTGACGTCACTCCATCAAATGACCTTGGGTTTAGTGACGCCACTCCATCAAATGACATTGGGTTTAGTGATGCCACTCCATCAAATGACCTGGGTTTAGTGACGCTACTCCATCAAATGACCTGGGTTTAGTGACGCCACTCCATCAAATGACATTGGGTTTAGTGATGCCACTCCATCAAATGACCTGGGTTTAGTGATGCCACTCCATCAAATGACCTGGGTTTAGTGATGCCACTCCATCAAATGACCTGGGTTTAGTGATGCCACTCCATCAAATGACCTGGGTTTAGTGACGCCACTCCATCAAATGACCTGGGTTTAGTGATGCCATTCCACCAAATGACCTGGGTTTAGTGATGCCATTCTGTCAAATGACCTTGGGTTTAGTGACGCCACTCCATAAAATGACCTTGGTTTAGTGATGCCACTCCATCAAATGACCTGGGTTTAGTGACGCCACTCCATCAGATGACCTTGGTTTAGTGACGCCACTCCATCAAATGACCTTGGGTTTAGTGATGCCACTCCATCAAATGACCTCGATTTAGTGACGCCACTCCATCAAATGACCTTGGTTTAGTGACGCCACTCCATCAAATGACCTCGATTTAGTGACGCCACTCCATCAAATGACCTGGGTTTAGTGACGCCACTCCATCAAATGACCTTGGTTTAGTGACGCCACTCCATCAAATGACCTCGATTTAGTGACGCCACTCCATCAAATGACCTTGGTTTAGTGATGCCACTCCATCAAATGACCTCGATTTAGTGACGCCACTCCATCAAATGACCTTGGTTTAGTGATGCCACTCCATCAAATGACCTGGGTTTAGTGACGCCACTCCATCAGATGACCTTGGTTTAGTGATGCCACTCCATCAAATGACCTGGGTTTAGTGACGCCACTCCATCAGATGACCTTGGTTTAGTGACGCCACTCCATCAAATGACCTTGGGTTTAGTGACGCCACTCCATCAAATGACCTTGGTTTAGTGACGCCACTCCATCAAATGACCCCTTGGTGTAACCTCTTGAAAGAACACAATAATGCAATGTACACAGAAACTTTAACATGCATCATTCTACCGAGAACAAACTATCTGAGACTGATCTGTATAAAATGCAGAGTGTATTTAAAAAATATTGTTGCCTCGCTCCTTTGTTTTGCTAATAATTGTAACACATTATAAGTAGCTAAAATAGTGTAGCTCGAAATTTGATATTTACTCGTAAAAAGTCCGGTTATTAAAACCATTGACGACTGTGATTTGCGCTTGTACATGTAATGCCAGAAGTGATCAAGTTACTTTGAGTACTATAGAAAAGTGCAGAAAAGGTGCAAGAAAAAGTGCAGCGATAGATTCTTCAATTATACAAGATAAAATAAGAGACATCCAGGAAACAAGAAATACTGTCTGTTTCTTTCGTGACTAGCAGAAGTTGCATACAAATTCGTTATCATAAAGAAGTTAAAAATTGTTGCGAATCAACAGAGGACAGACTCTGATTTGTGAATTCGAGCTGTCCTGTTCAAATTGGAGCTGATGGTCGGCTGCTTTGCTTCAAGCGGCCTCCTGGTCCTGCAGCGGCTCCTTGTGGCAGTAGGCGTTCTTCCAGATCTCCGAAAGACAGACGGTGGAGTGAAACCGGAAGAAGATGATCATGGGCAGGGTGGTGTACTTGATTATTTTCCAGCCCTTGGCGCCGAAATAATTCTCGTAGAAGTTGACGGAGATTCGCCGCTTGGATTCGAAAATGGCGGCCACCCACATGGCGAGGTTGGCGACCAGCAGCGCGATGATGATGCCCCTGGCCGGCTTCCGGCCCTGCAGGTAGAGCCGGCGGCTCAGCTTCCGGCGAGAGAACTGCGCGATGAAGAAGGTCTGGGAAAGCGCCTGGGCGCCGTCCAGCAGCGATTTGAGGCCGTTGAGCTTCGTGACGACCCCGCTGCGGCCAGTGCCGAACAGGCAGTGGTCCGAGCCCTGCTGGGCCGTGTGCTCGTCCATCAGGCAGGAGGCGGAGGACACGACGACAAAGAGGTTGTAGCAGAGCAGGCCGGACAGGCCCACGAGCAGCAGCTTGCCGTCCAGGTCTTCCCGGCCCCTGGTTTTGTCTACTGACAGGCTGCTGAGTGATCTGCGGATTGGAGAAGCGGAAGTGGAGGATTACCTAAAGCGGGTCGCTTTCACAAGATCAAGATTTCATAAGCTCGGTATCGACGAATTCTTTCAAGTTTTGAGCTTGCGGAAGTAACAAACAAGAGTTCTGGACGGTATGAAGTTTCGAGCTTATGAAACTCCTCTCTCAATAAAACTCACTGCTTACCTACTTATGTCTCTTATAACAGTAGGATGTCTAGAGCGTCTCAGACTGAATTCTAAGTGTCAACATTACGAGATATTATTGTCTGCGCGCTTCTGCCGTTGAGCGGAATGGGCGTCCGCGCCTTCCCGCTGTGTCCCCTCCGGCACAGCCCTGCAGCGCTTCTGCAGTAGTGGCTTGGGGTTTCTCTCGCGAAATAAAGACCTGGCGCAAGGTGCCACTCCATCAAAGTTCGTTCGTTATTGAAAGTGTCTGGACTAAAAAAACTTTTCTTTGTTCATTAGTTCGCCCCACTAGTGCGAGCCTCCTACTCCCAAGGCACTCCCCAAGGCCTTGTTTTTACTCAAACCTGCAGGCGCCAGCACAGCAGAGTGCAGCGGTGATGAGCAGCACGGAGCACTCGGCCGCCAGCACGGCGATGGTGTAGGCGTCCCGCCTGTCCTTGTCGGGCTTCGGCAGCAGCACCAGCGTGGCCAGCGGTACCACGATCAGGATGACGATGAGCAGGCCAAAGAACAGGCCCTTGTGCGACTTGTGACACGTGGTGAACATCTTGAAGGATCGGACGGCCTGCGGCTGGCGTCGGTGCAGGCTCAACCGATTTGAGCAGGGGGCGCCAACTTTGCGGAAGAGTTTAAAGCAGACGGCGGCTGAGATGAGGCCGTATTCTACCGCGCACGGATACAGGAAGGGGCTGAGTGCGTGCGAAGAGCCGGCGTAGGCGGCCAGGGTGAGGGCGCACTCTGTGGAGAGGACATTGTCCGAACAAGCATCTTATTTCTCTGATTCCCATTGAGATCTATTCTCTCTCCTCTCTCCTCCCCGAGGCTCTCTTCTCGTTGCGAGTGACCTCAGATAGAGAAATTACTGCCGACTAGAGATACGAGTATCTTTCCACCCAGCCTGTTTGCTGTGCTGTGCAAGCAATAGCAAGACTCAGTCATCTTTAGTTTCACCTTTTTGCTGGCTCAATAACTTGCATTACTCGTTAAACACCCTTCCCCAGAATAAGTCAACGCTTTGTCTATAGAAAACACTTTACTGATGATTATGAAGTCTCATATTAAATGAATAATTAAGAAGTCTTATCCTCTGCAGCACCTGTCTGCGACGAAGAACGCAGGGCTGACCGGTTCTGCCAGTCGCGACCATCTCCGCCGGCGGAGCCGTTGCCAGCAGCAACCGCATCAGGCTGCTGCGTCACGCTGAGAGCCATCTTCACCTCGTAGATGACCGCTTTCATCCAGATGCACAGGTTGGTGACAACCAGGTGGGCCAGAGCGAAGCGCACAGCGCTGGTGTACACTGTCACGACAACCTGCGAATTTTGGGGTGAATAGAAGTTCAGGGAGGTATAACATTGTTCCACCAGTACAAGCACAGGGGATTTTGTCACGTCATCAAAGGACAGGTGACATGACGTGACGGGTTAGTGATGTCACTCCATTAAAGGACAGGGGGTTAGTGATGTCACTCCATTAAAGGACAGGGGGTTAGTGATGTCAATCCATCAAAGGATAGGGGGTTAGTGACGTCACTCCATCAAAGGACAGGGGGTTAGTGACGTCACTCCATCAAAGGACAGGGGGTTAGTGACGTCACTCCACCAAAGGACAGGGAGCTAGTGACGTCACTTGCACAAGTGTTGCAGAAGTTTTTCATCAGCACTTAAAAATCAACGTTTGTACGTTTAAGTAATATGCGACGATTTGCATGAACAATTTAGCATATTAACCACAATACCACCATATCCAAATTTCACCAGCGCATCACCCCAGCTTCTCAAATTAGCCTCCAATCAAGGACAACTTCATGCTAGATGCCTAATGTAGCCAGGTAGGCTTAAGTCGTCCTTGCCTCCCACCAGCTACTCACCCGATGATTCTTAAACAGATGAAACGTCTGCAGCAGGATGAACAACAGGTGCACCAGCAGCTGCAGCTGCCACATCACACTGCGACAGTCGGCGCTGCTCGGCTGTTCAACCGTGTCCGCCAGCTTGAAGGCATCGTGGATCATCACGCCGAAGCCGAAGACTGCGAGGCGCGGAGGAGATAAGGACAAAGCGAGGAAACTTCAACGTTTTGATTTGGCAGTGCGGGTCAGTCAAAGGAGATCGAATGACTGCCCCAGAACGAGCATACATGTACTTGATTTACCAGGCACGGCCCAGCCTGCTTCTTCAGCCGTGAATGCACAGCCTTTACTCGAAACAGGCTCGCCTACCTCGGCCCCAACCTGGATCTCTCTGACGCTTTCAGGCCTAAGGGCTACCGTGCGAGCGACCATTCACGACTGGACCTACCGGACCGCAACAAACGCTGCTCTTGATCGCTAGGGGTCGGCAGAATGGGCAGCGTGACACCTCCCAAGCTGCACCCGAAAGAACCGGAGCCCCCTGCTGCAAAAGCATAGCCACATCGATAGCCCGTCTACCCTGCCGGTCCTTGAGGTATTTAATACTTGAGATTTCTTAGAAATTGAGACTTCCGTCGAAAGACTGCATCACTAGCTAGCTCAGGACACTCACTGATTGCCCCCAGCCGCAGGTAAAGGTTGACTGCATCACTAGCTAGCTCAGGACACTCACTGATTGCCCCAGCCGCAGGTAAAGGTTGACTGCATCACTAGCTAGCTCAGGACACTCACTGATTGCCCCCAGCCGCAGGTAAAGGTTGACTGCATCACTAGCTAGCTCAGGACACTCACTGATTGCCCCCAGCCGCAGGTAAAGGTTGACTGCATCACTAGCTAGCTCAGGACACTCACTGATTGCCCCCAGCCGCAGGTAAAGGTTGACTGCATCACTAGCTAGCTCAGGACACTCACTGATTGCCCCCAGCCGCAGGTAAAGGTTTATGCCTTCCACCGACACCCAGACGGCAGGCTGCGGTTCGTAGCCACCGCCAGTCGCCTCCGCCGCATCCGCCGCCACCGCCGCCGGCTGACCAGTGGCGACGGCATCAAAGCGAAGCGGCTTCAATTTCTGTTCCCTCCGCAGTCGGCCGTCACTGTTGTTACTGCTGCTGCCAGCTGCTGCTGCAAGGAAAGACGGGTGTCGCTTATCTTACTGCTTTCAGTAGGAAATTCTGTATGTCATTCTTAGACTCGCATTAGATAGTAACTTTTATACTTTTTTCAATATAGAAACACGATTTCTTCCATGTTGATATAACAATGATAATTAATTACACCTGCCCTACTGGCCAGATGTGCAACCGACAGCTCAGCCGCAGCTATTGCGCGGCGCATCTGAAGGCTGCGTACGGCTGTTCAGTTCAAGGACTGGGGGGTGGGGGGGGGTCGCCACACACACCCTCAATTACCCCAGCTAATGCTGGTGCCCATTTTACAGATGGGTGAACTGAAGCAATGCAGAGTTAAGCGTCTTGCTCAAGGACACAAATTGTTCCGAGTGGGGTCGAGAATCGAACCTCCGACCTTTCAGTCATTAGTCCGACGCTCTGACCACTAGGCTACAACCCCCTATATTGCTGTATATCCATATTGAATGCATATCAAATACTCTTTTTGTTATAAACATGGCAGTTTCACTGCTCGACCGATTTCATTTCAAAAAAGATTTTGCACCGATTGTCTGAATCCTAACAATTCAGAATGGCACAGTTTAAATTTTGTTGAATTTACAAACTTTTAGAGCTGTGCGCACCCTGCTGAGACCTGCAGTGGTGGTT
This sequence comes from Macrostomum lignano, assembly GCA_002269645.1. NCBI lineage: Eukaryota > Metazoa > Platyhelminthes > Macrostomidae > Macrostomum > Macrostomum lignano. The sequence continues at coordinate 9,712 of NIVC01000957.1, forward strand.
GCCCTGCCGAGGCCCCAGGGCTGCCAGGGGCATAGCCTCCTCCCCGTCTGGCACGGGCAGATGCGCCGTCAGCGCCACGCGAGCCTCCGCGTCTCCCTCTTCACTGCTACCGCTGCTGCCGCTGCAACCGTCGGCCTTCTGGAGCGTCGCGTCGGTGTTCAACGCGCGGCGCGGCTCCTTGAACCGGTAGATCACCAGGCTGATGAAGGCCAAGAAGACCAAGCCGGCGAAATGCATGTACAGGTAGAAAATCTGTGGGGTGCAATGGGGGCGCAACTGGGATATTTGTGCTCGGTTCACAGGTGCCAAGGGCTGTGGCTTTCGCTCCTGTCTCTTGGTGGGCGCCCCTGTCTCTTGGTGGGCGCCCCTGTCTCTTGGCGGGCGTCCCTGTCTCTGGTTGGGCACCTCTGTCTCTTGGTGGGCACCTCTGTCTCTTGGTGGGCACCTCTGTCTCTTGGTGGATACCCCTGTCTCTTGGTGGTCGCCCCTGTCTCTGCGTTGGCGCCCTTGTCTCTTGGTGGGCGCCCTTGTCTCTTGGTGGATACCCCTGTCTCTTGGTGGGCACCCCTGTCTCTTGGTGGATACCCCTGTCTCTTGGTGGGCACCTCTGTCTCTTGGTGGGCGCCCCTGTCTCTTGATGGGCGCCCCTGTCTCTTGGTGGGCGCCCCTGTCTCTTGGTGGGCACCTCTGTCTCTTGGTGGGCGCCCCTGTCTCTTGATGGGCGCCCCTGTCTCTTGGTGGGCGCCCCTGTCTCTTGATCGGCACCCCTGTCTCTGGGTGGCACCTCTGTCTCTTGGTGGGCACCTCTGTCTCTTGGTGGGCACCTCTGTCTCTTGGTGGGCACCTCTGTCTCTTGGTGGGCACCTCTGTCTCTTGGTGGGCACCTCTGTCTCTTGGTGGGCGCCCCTGTCTCGTGGTGAGCGACGAGGACGCGAGTAGACCCACCGTCTCCGTGCCTTCGGGTTCAAGCTTAAAGAACTGAAATCCGCTATTTTAATGATTTGCCTACTAATAGTAGTTGTGAGATCCTGCGCACGTGACTAAAAATAAGATTCGAACTAATCGCGATGCCGAATTCTTCTCCGTCAGCTGGTCTAACAACCCCCGAGGCAGCAGCCCCAAAAATCAATTTTTAAGTCGCTACTATTTAGCAGCAGTGAGGCAGTCAAGCTACTAATAGTAGGTCAATTTTTGCAGATTTTCAGTTCTCAATCAAAACAAACCCCATCCTTCGCCAAGTAACGAAATGTCAATTGTCAAAGTGAAACCGGTTTTTGCTGCGGGAAGCCAGTGAGTGCACTGTGTGCGACTGAATCCGATTTCCGCTTTACTTTGTAATTGTAGCAGAAGCAGGAAAAATTTCCGGATTATCAAAAATGTTGAAGAGAAGAAAGTTTGACTAACTAGACTAACCAGGTGGGAACAACCGTCTCAGAGATGCTCTGATAATCCATAAAAGTCCGCGATATGAGCAAATAAAACCCGAGGCTAATCCAGAGAGCTGCTCTGCTGTTCCCTGCCCGACTCAGGTCTCCAGCCCTCCCGGCGCTGTCCCATCTCACAACGACGCTAATAAGTACACACTCGATGCCCCTCGAGCCCAGAGAGATTCGCTCACCTTCCCACTTGGGTGTCATTACCTCCGCTCGAGTCCTATCTTACATCTCCCATCTTAGAGGAATCTGCCCCGATGTTTCCCTGGCCTGGCCACTCATCAAGTTCTCATCCTGCTCCCGCTGCAACTCAGACTTCGAGCTCCGGTCTTGCGCTGCCTCGAATTCGGAGACTGTTTTTGCACTGTTGTGAGCAACTGTTGCGGAACCGCAGTTGAGTATCTGTGAGATGGAGGATGAAGAGAGTTCCAGTTCGGAAGTGGGGGATGCAGAGAGTTCCAATTCGGAAGTGGGGGATGAAGAGAGTTCCAGTTCGGAATTGGGGGATGAAGAGAGTTCCAGTTCGGAAGTGGGGGATGAAGAGAGTTCCAGTTTGGAAGTGGATGATGAAGAGAGTTCCAGTTCGGAAGTGGGGGATGCAGAGAGTTCCAATTCAGAAGTGGATGATGAAGAGAGTTCCAGTTCGGAATTGGGGGATGAAGAGAGTTCCAGTTCGGAAGTGGGGGATGAAGAGAGTTCCAGTTTGGAAGTGGATGATGAAGAGAGTTCCAGTTCGGAAGTGGGGGATGAAGAGAGTTCCAGTTTGGAAGTGGAGGATTCGGCAACACATTCAGGAAACGTTCGGGAAACATAGGATGAGGAGAGTTCCGATTGGGAAGTTGGAAAGAAAAGAGAGTTCCAGATGGGAAGTGAAGTCAAATTATAATTGCAAGGAAATCCACCCAAAATCATGAAAAAATTGAAGTCTAATATGTATATACATACATACTAGTACATAGAAAATTTGAGATTTATTTATATAGATTTCTAATCAATTTTCGACAATAATGTTTGGGCAAAAAAGTTCTGAGGAAGAGAGGATTGAGTAGAGGAGAGAGGCGAACGCGCGAGTGAGTGATCTGGAAGCGCATCGTTACGAAAAATATCAGCAATAGAAAAACGAAAAAAAGAGCACATCGAGCACAGAAACTGCTCTGTCCTGTGAAAGACATCTGAGCAGCTTCAGATTTACTACAGTATTCAGCTTCTGCTCTGAAACTGGAATGCCAGGGACACCTAGAGAGACAGAATCTGGAATGGAATGCCAGGGACTCCTAAACAGGCAGAGAATCTGGAATAGAGTGCCATGGACTCCTAGAGAGACAGAGAATCTGGAACAGAATACCAGGGACTCCTAGAGAGACAGAGCATCTGGAACAGAATACCAGGGACTCCTAGAGAGACAGAGCATCTGGAACAGAATACCAGAAACTCCTAGAGAGACAGAGAATCTGGAACAGAATACCAGGGACTCCTACAGAGACAGAGAATCTGGAACGGAATACCAGGGACTCCTAGAGAGACAGAGAATCGGAAACAGAATACCAGGGACTCCTAGAGAGACAATCTAGAACAGAATACCAGGGACTCCTATAGATACAAAGCATCTGGAATGGAATTAAAGGGCTAATTAGATAAGAATACTGTTATTTCCAGGAGTTGGAAAAGCAGAAAAGCTTGAAATCAGCAGGAGAAAAAAGAGCACATCGAGCACAGAAATTGCTCTCTCCTGGGAGAAACATTTGAGCAGCTGCAGATTCGCTATATGATTATTCGAGTTGCCGGGAGTAAAATCCCCCGTTCTGCTTCTGTCCCAGCCAGGGCAAGGGGCATATCGATCCTTTTCAGAACCAGAAAAAGTCTGGGCCTGGTCGATTAAGAGGCCTCAGGTCTTCCCTGCCGCTGTGAGCTCCTGCCGGACCCAATTCTCGTCTCGGTAATGTTGGCCATCCTTTTCCCTGCAATATTAGTACTTGTGCAGTAGTAGCGCGGGGTCCTAAGGCAGGACTGAGTTCCATTAAATTCCGAGCTGAGTAATTAAAAGGATTAATTACTACTTGAGCAGATCTTTGTAGATCAGGGAGGCAGTAGTAGCATCAGGGAGGGAGTAGTGGCATCAGGGAGGGAGTAGTAGCATCAGGGAGGGAGTAGTGGCATCAGGGAGGGAGTAGTAGCATCAGGGAGGGAGTAGTGGCATCAGGGAGGGAGTAGTGGCATCAGGGAGGGAGTAGTGGCATCAGGGAGGGAGTAGTAGCATCAGGGAGGGAGTAGTGGCATCAGGGAGGGAGTAGTAGCATCAGGGAGGGAGTAGTGGCATCAGGGAGGCAGTAGTAGCATCAGGGAGGGAGTAGTGGCATCAGGGAGGGAGTAGTAGCATCAGGGAGGCAGTAGTAGCATCAGGGAGGGAGTAGTGGCATCAGGGAGGGAGTAGTGGCATCAGGGAGGGAGTAGTAGCATCAGGGAGGCAGTAGTAGCATCAGGGAGGGAGTAGTAGCATCAGGGAGGGAGTAGTGGCATCAGGGAGGCAGTAGTAGCATCAGGGAGGCAGTAGTAGCATCAGGGAAGGAGTAGTAGCATCAGGGAGGGAGTAGTGGCATCAGGGAGGGAGTAGTAGCATCAGGGAGGGAGTAGTGGCATCAGGGAGGGAGTAGTGGCATCAGGGAGGGAGTAGTGGCATCAGGGAGGGAGTGGTAGCATAAGGGAGGGAGTAGTAGCATCAGGGAGGGAGTAGTGGCATCAGGGAGGGAGTGGTGGCATCAGGGAGGGAGTAGTGGCATCAGGGAGGGAGTAGTGGCATCAGGGAGGGAGTAGTGGCATCAGGGAGGGAGTGGTGGCATCAGGGAGGGAGTAGTAGCATCAGGGAGGGAGTAGTGGCATCAGGGAGGGAGTAGTGGCATCAGGGAGGAGTAGTGGCATCAGGGAGGGAGTAGTGGCATCAGGGAGGGAGTAGTAGCATCAGGGAGGGAGTAGTGGCATCAGGGAGGGAGTAGTGGCATCAGGGAGGGAGTAGTGGCATCAGGGAGGGAGTAGTGGCATCAGGGAGGGAGTAGTGGCATCAGGGAGGGAGTAGTGGCATCAGGGAGGGAGTGGTGGCATCAGGGAGGGAGTGGTGGCATCAGGCAGGGAGTAGTGGCATCAGGGAGGGAGTGGTGGCATCAGGGAGGGAGTAGTGGAATCAGGGAGTAGTGGCATCAGGGAGGGGGAGCTCTAGTCCATCTACAGGACACAATCCGTGAAAGAGATTCGCTTCGATTTCAGCTCGATGTCATTTGCAATTAGTTCACCAGCCCAGTTGTCAGCCCCCATTGCTCTCCTACGAGTAATCGGATTCGAGAGTCAGCCCAGCAGAGCAGACACTGGATAAGAGCGAGTCAACGTCAACGATCACAGTCAACTTAAATTAACTCAATCAACTCCAGCTGTTTAGGAAAACAGCTTTGAGTCCAGCTGATTCGGTTAAAAACTTGATAAATCCAATGAATAATCCTAGGGTTAGATTGCGAGTACACGTGCAAAAGTACACGTACACCTCAGGGGAAAGCCAGTACAGGGACTGCTAGAGAAACAGGGAATCGGGATGCCAAGGACTCCTAGACAAACAAAGAATCTGGAACGGGATGACAAGGACTCATAGAGAGACAGAGACTCTGGAACAGAATACCAGGGACTCCTAGAGAGACAGAGAATCTGGAACAGAATACCAGGGACTCCTAGAGAGACAGAGCATCTCGAACAGAATACCAGGGACTCCTAGAGAGACAGAGCATCTGGAACAGAATACCAGGGACTCCTAGAGAGACAGAACATCTGGAACAGAATACCAGGGACTCCTAGAGAGACAGAGCATCTGGAAAAGAATACCAGGGACTCCTAGAGAGACAGAGCATCTGGAACAGAATACCAGGGACTCCTAGAGAGACAGAGCATCTGTAACAGAATACCAGGGACTCCTAGAGAGACAGAGAATCTGGAACAGAATACCAGGGACTCCTAGAGAGACACAGCATCTGGAACGGAATACCAGGGACTCCTAGAGAGACAGAGCATCTGGAACAGAATGCCAGGGACTCCTAGAGAGACAGAGCATCTGGAACAGAATACCAGGGACTCCTAGAGAGACAGAGCATCTGGAACGGAATACCAGGGACTCCTAGAGAGACAGAGCATCTGGAACAGAATACCAGGGACTCCTAGAGAGACAGAGCATCTGGAACGGAATACCAGGGACTCCTAGAGAGACAGAGCATCTGGAACAGAATGCCAGGGACTCCTAGAGAGACAGAGCATCTGGAACAGAATGCCAGGGACTCCTAGAGAGACAGAGCCTCTGGAACGGATCCTAGGAACAGATCAGAATATTGCTATTTCTAGAAGTTGGAAATTCAGGAAAGCTCGCTGCTGTTTCCAATCCAGAATCCTAGGTTTAGGCGTCCTAGTCTTAGTTGCTCTGCTAGACTCAGGGTTACCTCCTAACCGGGCATCCGGGAAGCTCACAAATATATTTTCGCATTAAAATCCCACAGTTGAGCTGCCTCGCCAGCTTTTCTACAAGAGGAGAACAGCACAGCGCCCTGATTTATGCCGCCTGCCGCAACCGGAAGCGGAACCGGAAGCAGGCGATCGAATCGGACGACTCACCTGGTCGTAAGTCTGATGCCGGAGGGTGCCGCTGGCCAGCCCGTCGCTGACGGGGATCACCACACCCAGCATGGTGAGGCTGATGCTGTACAGAATGATGAGGGAGCTCAGCACATGACGCCGTGGGCTGCCCGCACCTCCGTCCTCGGCGTCCTCACCGACACCGTCGGCAGCTGGCCCGAGCGGCTTCTCAATCAAGCAGTCGGAGCCGGGCCGGGCGCTGAGGTGTGGGGGGGGGGGTTTAATAGGCCTGAAAAATGTACTACTCTGTAAACTGAATATCCTGCACATGACACACGTCAGTTGTTTAATAGCTTTGCAAATATTTATATTATTCAATTCGTTAAACTTCCCATTCCTTCAACACCCATTCCTTAGATATCCCATGCCTTAAGCATCCCATTCCGTAAACATCCCAAAAAGGCATTGATAAGAGTCAGTTGCATATCAAGTATTGATATCAAGTCTCCGTGCTGATAGCCTAATTAACATCTCATTAAGGTATTTACAGCTACCAAGCAAGCTCAGGGGCTCGGCCTACTCGTATAAACAGTTTCAGAAACACCTGTCAGACAAATGGAATTGAGGATGAGGAAGCGAATCCCCAGGCAGACTGTGCCCCCCCCCCAGCTAATCAATGCAGCCTGGCAGAGCGCGCTTTCCATTTGGCTCTCCGTCATTGAATTTTGGTGCGGCCCAGCCAAGCGTATGAAGAGGAAGAGGCTGGGCCAGCGCCAGGTTCCCACGGTGCAGCCTCTTGAATGTTTCATGACTGCCCGCCCCCTTCACCGATCGGGCCGGGGCAGCTGCTGCTGTCCTTAAAAAAATTTGGGCGCCAAGCGGCGGATGCGGGGCGTCCAGCCAGCCTCTGAGCTGCATCGCGAGAGAGAGAGAGAGAGAGAGAGAGAAGCGCAGTCCGACAGCCAAGGTCTTTTGTCTCCGGTGTGAATGCCCCATGCATCCCATTGTGCTGGCCTGAGAGTTTCATGTTTCTCCACCTCTCCGCCTGTTTCCGTGGGCGCACACACACGACAGTCACAGAAGGTGCACACTGCGGAGTCTGAGCAGTGTGCTCAGGGCGCATGGCTGCTGGCCTTCTGGCTGGCTGCGGGCTGACTTTTGCGTGTGATCTATGCGCAGTCCGAAGTTCTGCGGGGTCAAAGTGCACCCAAGGACTTCTAGACTAGCTAGTCTAGAAGTCCTTGAGTGCACCCCCTCCAGTCTGAGCTAACTCGAACGAGCAAGTCCTGGGGTGCAGTCTGTGTGCTTCCCACTCGCATTCCGGGTGGCACGAGAGCAAATCTAATTGAGATGCTTCGAATCTTGCGGCCCCAACAGTTTGTTTTATCTTTGCCGTTGCGAGAGTTGCAGATCTCTCTGGCGCACAAGCTCACTTGGCTCGGAGTAGACAGGCTCAGATGAAGGATCGATGGAGGCTGGCATTCAGCTTTAGCATTCAGCCAGCACTGCCGATTCTCCCAGCCATTCCCCAGATTGACTGCCTGTGTGCTCGGCACTTCAAGGACTTGGGGCAGGCCGCGCGGATTAAAGTAGGGATTTCAGTTCCGCAGCCTGGGATTTTATGACGCTGAGGAAATCGGGAACAGAAGCGGTTTCGAAGGAGGGTTTGGAGCAGAGTGGCGCCGAAACCGTTCTCTTATGACATATGGTTACCGGGCTCGAATCCCGATGCGGCGAAATTTCAATTTAGGTTAGATAAAAAACCATGGCGTGTCAAGGATTGCCAGTTTAGGAGTGAGGGTTGCCACTCTGAGAGTGAGGGTTGCCACTTTAACAACCAGGAGCCCCTTAAAAGAGCTAATCATCAGCCATCGGAGTTCGGTTTGAATCAGTTTAGCTCCACATCAATCTGTAGGCATCAAAGCCAGCAAGTTGGCTTTGTCGGCTTGCTTTTTGACCGGCAGCGACTGATCGATCAGCCACCTGAAAGCCAATCAAGCAACTGCCTGCTTTAATCAGCCTGTCGTCAGGCAGTGCACACAGGAAACTGTTGAATTGCACGCGACAGTCTGAATTTTAATTGAATTGCCTATTAAACACGAAAGCAGGCAAAAATTCTGATTTGCTTGGATCACTAACATGGAAAGGCATCACACATCTGTATGATGACCGTGCCTGACTGGAGATAACCCTGCTTAGTACTCAATGCCCCCCCCCCCCAATAACCGGCAAGACCCTGTCTGACAATAAATGACCCCCAATTACCCAAAATGACCGGCAATGACTCTGTCTAACACCAAATGACCCCCAATGACCGGCAATGACCCTATCTGACACCACATGATCTCCAACGACCGACAATGACCCTGTCTAACACTCAATGACCCTGTCTAACACTAAATGACCCCAGTGACCGGCAATGACCCTGTCTAACACCAAATGACCCCCAGTGACCGACAATGACTCTGTCTAACACCAAATGACCCCAGTGACCGGTAATGACCCCGTCTAACACCAAATGACCCAAAATGACCGGCAATGACCCTGTCTAACACCAAATGACCCCCAGTGACCGACAATGACCCTGTCTAACACTAAATGACCCCAGTGACCGACAATGACCCTGTCTAACACCAAATGACCCCAGTGACCGGCAATGACCCTGTCTAACACCAAATGACCCCAGTGACCGGCAATGACTCTGTCTAACACCAAATGACCCCTAATGACCGACAATGGCCCTATCTGACACCACATGATCTCCAACGACCGACAATGACCCTGTCTAACACTAAATGACCCCAGTGACCGACAATGACCCTGTCTAACACCAAATGACCCCAGTGACCGGCAATGACCCTGTCTAACACCAAATGACCCCTAATGACCGACAATGGCCCTATCTGACACCACATGATCTCCAACGACCGACAATGACTCTGTCTAACACCAAATGACCCAAAATGACCGGCAATGACCCTATCTAACACCGAATGACCCCAATGACCGGCAATGATTCTATCTAACACCAAATGACCCAAAATGACCGACAATGACTCTGTCTAACACCAAATGACCCCAGTGACCGGCAATAACTCTGTCTAACATCAAATGACCCAAAATGACCGGCAATGACCCTATCTAACACTAACTGATCCCCAACGACCGAAAATGACCCTATCTAAGACCAAATGACCCAAAATGACCGGAAATGACCCTATCTAACACCAAATGACCCAAAATGACCGGCAATGACCCTATCTAACACCAAATGACCCAAAATGACCGGCAATGACCCTATCTAACACCAACTGATCCCCAATGACCGGCAATGACCCTATCTAACACTAACTGATCCCCAACGACCGACAATGACCCTATCTAAGACCAAATGACCCAAAATGACCGGCAATGACCCTATCTAACACCAAATAACCCAAAATGACCGGCAATGACCCTATCTAACACCAACTGATCCCCAAGACTCAAATGTCTAGCAAGCAACTCCCAGTTGAATCAGAGAAAAGCTCAACTCACAGTCTGTCATTCAAGTCGGACTCAGCAGGCGCCAGCTCCTGCGGCAGCGTCATCTCCAAGCGTTCGGCGGAGGCGAGCTCTCAAATCCCTGCGAGCTGCAGCGGCAGAGCAGCGACCACGAAGGAGTCGAAGGCTTCTCCGGCGGTATAAAATTGGCAAAGCAAGACACAGCAGGGAGCAAATTGAGAAACCGGTTGAGCAGGGGGGGGGAGGTGGAGCTCAGCGGCCTTCATTGGCTGGCCCAATGCTCTCCAAGCCCTCTCCGTACAGCAGCGCTTCTGTCGGAGCTAAAAGTACACCGGGTTTTTTATCCGCGCGTTCTTTGATTGTCATCCGTCATCCGAGGACAGAGTATTGGAGTTGGGAGGGGGGGGGGGCAGGGCGATGGAAGCACAGGTTGGTTTGGTGTCGGACAAGAGGCTCCAGAGTCCAGAGTAATGATATCCGCGTAGATATTGGAGACCAGGGCTTACTGGAGCTTGAGAGCGTAGTGAGGTGTTCCGTTTCCCGATGCTAATCTGAGGTGCAAATCGATGCAAAGATGAGGAATGAGGCGCATGCTTACGGCGAGGGAGGAAAATTTCCATTGGCCTTTGAGGGCAGCAAAAAAACTCACAACTGACAGGTAAAGGGAAAGCAGAAAATAGTGGGAAGGAGAGGAAAAGGAGACCGAGGGATAAAGATTGCAAAGTTGGATTAAGAGAGTGAGAGTATAGGGAAAGGGGAGAGGGAGACGGAGGGAGAGAGATGATAGGGAGAGGGAGAGTACAGGGGAAAGTAAGGAGAGCACAGGAGGGAGAGCACAGGAGAGGGAGGACAGGAGAGGGAGAGCACAGGGGAGGGAGAGCACAGGGGAGGGAGAGCACAGGGGAGAGAGAGCACAGGAGAGGGAGGACAGGAGAGGGAGAGCACAGGGGAGGGAGAGCACAGGGGAGGGAGAGCACAGGGGAGGGAGAGCACAGGGGAGGGAGAGCACAGCAGGGGAGGGAGAGCACAGGGGAGGGAGAGCACAGGGGAGGGAGGACAGGAGAGGGAGAGCACAGGGGAGGGAGAGCACAGGGGAGGGAGAGCACAGGGGAGGGAGAGCACAGGGGAGGGAGAGCACAGCAGGGGAGGGAGAGCACAGGGGAGGGAGAGCACAGGGGAGGGAGGACAGGAGAGGGAGAGCACAGGGGAGGGAGAGCACAGGGGAGGGAGAGCACAGGGGAGGGAGAGCACAGGGGAGGGAGAGCACAGGAGAGGGAGGACAGGAGAGGGAGAGCACAGGGGAGGGAGAGCACAGGGGAGGGAGAGCACAGGGGAGGGAGAGCACAGGGGAGGGAGAGCACAGGGGAGGGAGAGCACAGGGGAGGGAGAGCACAGGGGAGGGAGAGCACAGGGGAGGGAGAGCACAGCAGGGGAGGGAGAGCACAGGGGAGGGAGAGCACAGGGGAGGGAGGACAGGAGAGGGAGAGCACAGGGGAGGGAGAGCACAGGGGAGGGAGAGCACAGGGGAGGGAGAGCACAGGAGAGGGAGAGCACAGGGGAGGGAGAGCACAGGGGAGGGAGAGCACAGGGGAGGGCGGAGAGCACAGGGGAGAACACAGGATACACGTACGCAGCCAGCTAAGGCACAAGGACTTCTCAAGTAGAAGGACGTTACACTCAAGTTATCGTGTAAATTTTTTTGGCGGCCGATTGTTTTGAAGTGCTGTAACTTTTTAAGTATTGCATGTAGAAGGCTAATTCTTTCGCTGATTTGTTCAGAATTTATTCCTCTTTAAAATAATGCTACATTTACGGCTGTATCTGCACGAGGGCGGAAGCAAAGTACAGTAAAGTACATGTACCTCATTATTTCTAAAAGCAAAATTTATAATTTAAGCACGCTATCTGATTTTTAGTTACTAGGAGCGTATAAAAATGTAGCTATATAGCTACATCCAAGGCATAAAGTGATTAAAGAACAATTGAACAAAGATACACGCATCCTAGGGCCACTGCATGGCTTGACACGGGAGGCTCTAGCGAAGACTGACGATTGATATTGATTGACATTATAAAAAGGGAAAATTCTTGATGCTGCTGCAGCTATATTTCAAAACCCTGAAGCAAAAAAACAAAATAAAAGATTTAGAGCGTAGACGGACAATAGACACAACACATAGTGTCGACTTTGAACGCTTGAAAGAAACGCTTGTCGAGGATTGTTGACTGGATCACAAGCAGCCTGCAAAGTTTCTATAAGTGCTTGTCTAATTCAACAGACTGCACGACTTGTGCATGCTTCACCCTGTTCAACACAGCTTCCAACTGGCTGAACCGCTTAAGTCGGTTTTGAAAACCCAGCAGATCCGTGATGTGCACTGATGTATTGCATCGGTGAGCGACTGCTGTTAAGTTGCTTCTTATGGAAACATAGGCATCCACAGTTCGATCAGTAACTTTCAGTAGGTTCACATGGTCCGACTCCTGCTGCACCAGCCATCCATCAGTAGAGATGCAGTTCATTTTACTAACATGCTCAGTGAACATCTGCCACGAACTAATGCGGTCATGTGCATTAAACTCTTCTAGTTCATCTGGGATTGCAGCTCGCTCATTCAAAAGCACGCGACGTCGGGACACATCCCTTGATTTCCCTGAGAGGTTCAATGATATCAAAATATGACTTTGGCAATGCAAAATCTCCAGCGAGTTGTCTAATGCCAAAGGACGCCAGAAATCTCACTTGGTACAGTCTGACGCAATGTGCTGGATGCAACAGATGGGAATATACTTGGTGGATCAGCAGGCCATAGAAAGCGCTTCACCTTCATCATCCTTGCATTTTCAGGCCAATGCTTGACACAAATCCTTGTCAAGTTTGTTATTCTCTGTGGAAAATAAGTATAATATTGACATTATAATGTAGAGAACAAGCATGGAAAGGTTTTAATGCACACAAAATATCTACCTTAACTGTGGTAGGCAAGGCTTTTTTCCATGCTTCATAGTCAGCTGTAGACTTTGGGAAACTATAAACAGTAACTTTAGGCCCAGTAAGGTAGTTTCCTTTGCAGCCAGGAATGCAGCACTTCAATGGCATGAAGACTAGCTAGAATTAGGTTTAAGATAAATGTAAAAAATTGTTTCTTTTAATATATAACAGTTTTAAGGCAATAATCTAAGTAATAATAGAACATAATATAATACTATATAAAATAATAATAAATTATACACTAATACACTCATAGAATGTTGGTAAATAAACTTGATAAATTTGTACCAGTTGGTATTAGTCATATTGAAGAAATAGGTTGTGTCATATTGTAGAAATATATGTGTAGGCTATAGTCTTTAATTGTCTTTAAATATTACTATAGTATATAGTGTGAAAGTTTTGAATACCATTAGTTTATACATTTGACGTTGTAGCTTTTTCTAATTTAAAATGACTAACCAGATGGCTCAGTTTTTGTAGTATTTGTAGCTAGTAAGTTATATACTTACCTACCTAGTCAATATAGTCATATGCATATTCCTAGCCAAGATAAGACCAATACTTCTAAAAACTAATATGAGCAATAAGAGTAAAAACAAATATTATGCCTCTGCCTCTTTGTATTCATTTTAAGTATATTAGTGAAATAAAAAACTATTTTGGTGGTTCCCTTCTCTTTGTCTAATATTACAAAAAGAGTAAACTGTTTTCATTAATTTTTACTAAAGAAAAAGTCACAAAAATAGCATAAATACAAATGGCATGGACCCAGTCAAATTAAAAAGTAATACAATATGATATTTGTGTTTACAAATTGATGGGATGTTTTAAAGCAAGGCCGCAATCAAGCACAGCACTTAATTTAGATGAAAAACGTGAAAATTTCCTATCTCGCAAATGCATTTTACGGTGAAAATCGGCCGTCTAAAAAATTTCCACGAAAGCTGAGTGTAACGTCCTTCTACTTAAGATGTTCTTGCTAAGGCATCTGAGAATGTCGTGCACTTTTACGAGACAGCCAGTCAGACGAAGATGCCTACCTTCTAAACACTGGTCACGGCAGCATTAGCTGGTGCGGAAAAATCAATTACCGCAACTCCTCCATCTAGGCTGCGCTGCCCCGCAATTTCAAGCAGCGAAGCCACCTGCCTCAACTGCCTCTGGGCAAGGAGAGCTCAAGTTGAGCTTTCGGCACATTGAAAAGCAAATGTACCGATGCTTGAGTTGAAAAACTTTCAATTTTGAGAGTTCTGCGATCACAGTGAAAATTTAAAACACAGACAGACAGACAGACAGACAGAAAGACAGGCAGACAGACAGACAGACGGGGAGACAGACAGCCAGACAGACAGACACGGACAGACAGCCAGACAGACAGACAGACAGACAGACACTAAGACAGACAGACAGACAGACAGACAGACAGACAGACAGACAGACAGACAGACAGACAGACAGAAAGACAGGCAGACAGACAGACAGACGGGGAGACAGACAGACAGACAGACAGACAGACAGACAGACAGACAGAAAGACAGGCAGACAGACAGACAGACGGGGAGACAGACAGCCAGACAGACAGACACGGACAGACAGCCAGACAGACAGACAGACACTAAGACAGACAGACAGACAGACAGACAGACAGACAGACAGACAGAAAGACAGGCAGACAGACAGACAGACAGACAGACAGACAGACGGGCGAACAGACAGACAGACGGACGGACAGACAGAGAGACGGGGAGACAGAAAGACAGGCAGACAGAGTGAAGGACTAGAGACTGAGCATAGCAGAAGCCTGACAGACCAACGAGGTGAGCCCCAAATCGCAGAGGAACTCTCTAATTATAATTGCAAGGGCCGGCAGCACACGGATAGATCTCAGATAAAAGCCGTCACCGCATGCGCGAGGTTGGAGATGGGCATCGAGTAAAAAGGGAGCCGAGGAGATGCAAAGAAAAGTTAGCACTGACCAGCACGGATTACGAGCTAACCAGCAGTAGAGCTTGTACTGAACGTCAGACCATACTCGTACTTGCAGGCCTTTCTATGAAGCATACAGGTAGCCGGGAGCTGCATTAAACAGACATGGCAGTCACGTGAATTTCCAAATGCTTTGTTCTAAGACCGACAAGCCTTTCAAATTGATTAGCTTTGGCAATTGGCATTTAAATTTTACAGTACCAATATGTGCAATGTAAAAAATGAAATCCGCCTACCTGTTTAACAGACTGAGGACTCAGTGACGGCTCTGGCTGACACCCTAAAACCGGCAATGATCCAGAGTCCGACACCTAAAACCAATCAAGACCCTGTCTGACACCCTAAAACGGATGGAGACCCTGTCTGACACCCTAAAACGGATGGAGACCCTGTCTGACACCCTAAAACGGATGGAGACCCTGTCTGACACCCTAAAACGGATGGAGACCCTGTCTGACACCCTAAAACGGATGGAGACCCTGTCTGACACCCTAAAACGGATGGAGACCCTGTCTGACACCCTAAAACGGATGGAGACCCTGTCTGACACCAAAAAGCCGCAATGACTAAACCATAAGATAAGAATTAACTAAGTAAAAGATAATTAAGAAAAGAAAATGATTAAGAAAAGGCAAATTCACTGCTGATGACATGCACTCAAGTGCACTGGAGTGCTGAAAGCAAATAAAGTACAAGTACATAAAAGAAGAGTTTATTCTATCTGCTCAAAATCTAATCATTTACGCATCGGTGCACAATACCTCATAGGCTATATATAAAATATAAACAGAACAATAAAAAAGTTAAGCAAACACGAAGAAAGCAAATCAGGAGGGAAAACCCGGAGCCACCCAAGGGCTTCCCTGGTTGTTGGAATTTCGGTGAAGATCTTCGGTGAGGAGAAGCGCCCTCTCCGTCATGTAGTTCAAGTAGTAATGTGCGCGTAAACAAGGCTTAATAATGAAAAAGCTAAGAAGCGCAAGGAGGCTGCAGGATGAAGATTGAGTACCAGTCACCAAATGGTCCAAGCCAACCGCATCAGAAATGATACACAGAAAAACAACTGGTCCAGTTTTGAAAGCACAGACAAAGATTCGCATTATCGATATTGGAAAACAATTAAACTATGCAAATAGGAGAAACCTGCTTCAGTCTATCATAAAGAGCTTGGAAATACAAAAGCAGAAAAACAGTTTGAGAAGAACAGCACGGTGCTTGACAGCCAGAAACAGCTTAAAAGTTCAATCTATCAAGTTATAAACCGAACAGCCGTTTAGCACCAAACAATTTTATCCAATTGATTGATTAATTAATTATTCAGACGCATACATCAACCTCTAGACAGTTTTCAATAACCAAAAACCAGAGCTAATAATCGCATTTAGCAAAACATGATTAACTATAAAATTATATATTATATTAACGCAGAAAAACTTACAGGCCGAAACGCCGACTAGACACAAAACAGTATCGAAAGTTGAGCAAAATAATTTCTTGGTAAAACTAATTTTGCCAACTCTAGGAAGTTAGCTTAGAGTGAGCTTCACTTTCAACCGGAAATCACTATAGCAACAGAATAGCAACGCCATGGCAACAGCATAGCATCGTCATAGCAACAGCATAGCATCGCTATAGCAACAGCATAGCATCGCCATAGCATCACTATAGCAACAGCATAGCATTACCATAGCAACAGCATAGCATCGCCATAGCAACAGCATAGCATCGCCATGGTAACAGCATAGCATCGCCATAGCAGCAGCATAGTAACGCCATAGCAACAGAACAAAATCGCAGTACAAAGAACATAGCATAGCTTTAGCAACAGCATAGTAACCCTATCGCAACGCCATAGCAACACAGCTTAGCACCACCATAGCAACAACAAAGCGTTCAAAAAACTATAAACCACTATGTTGCTACGGTGTTGCCATGGCTCGCAAGCCTTACAGTTTGAGCTCGTTAGCAATCCTGCTGGCAATGTTTTTAAATCCAATCGAGGTGCCGCTGATCCGCTTGAACCGGACGCCATTCAGTGACAGGCGGGGCAGCTTGCAGACCTCCATCTCCCACTGCACGATGCTGTCAGAGTGCGGGTCGCCGTACACGCAGAACAGCAGGTACTTCTCCCTCAGCTCGTAGTCGCACTGGTTCCGCTGCAGCACAGTAACAATCTCCGACATCATCGAGTTCGGGTCCATAGACGAGGTGGTTTTCATCGACCAGGTGAATCGAAGCGAGCGCGGCTTCACCGCCGACCGAGGATCCTCGCTGGCGCCTCCGCCGCCGCCGCCGTGGCTGCTGGTGTCGTCTGGCAGCGAGGGCACCGCAGTGGAGCCGGAACTCGGAGCTTCGCCGAAATTGCCACCGCTTGGCGAGCTGAATATTTGGAGGGTGGAAGTGGGAAAATCCATGATAACTCTGTTAAAACCCCAGAGTGGTTGCAGGTAACACAGGTATAATAGGAAGAAGTGAATCTAGACGACTCTTGAGGCGCTATTTGGGGCGCTTTTGTCTGCGACTTTGACACGAATCTGTAGCTGTAGAGTCACTGAGTTGTGTCTAAAGCGCATCTGCATCACTTCATGACTCAGAATCGCACTTTGCATTGATAAGCACACTATTTAGCCTACTTGAATTAGTAGAATGTCAAGCGCTTACAAAACAACTCTTGGGCGACTTCTTTGCGACTTTTATGATTCTAAAACTCACGTGATGCGTTTGTAACTCAACAGTCGCCTCTCCGTCGCATTGCAGCAGTTTGAGTCGGTTAAAAAGTCACAAGAGTTGCCACATTTTTGCAACCATTTTTTCGCAATTCTTGTCTCGGCAACTTTTAAACGGGAAATGTTTTTTTTAATTTGCTTTTACTTTACTATGAGTAGTTTAGCTCTCAGCTCCTCAAGCCGTCAATAAACCAAACCTTCTATATCTACAGACTTGAAGAGGTCATAAAAAACACCGAAGGACCCACCCCGAAATCTGCTGCTGCTGTCTGAAATTGACGCCCTGAAATTTCTTGGTCAGCTTGGACAGGATGGAATTGTCGCCAGCGGCAGCCGCGGCAGCAGCAGCAGCGGCCGAACCGCTGACTGACAGGCCGGTGATGTTGGCGGCGCCGGAGTGCCTGCCGGACTCCATC
Organism: Macrostomum lignano; assembly: GCA_002269645.1. Lineage (NCBI taxonomy): Eukaryota > Metazoa > Platyhelminthes > Macrostomidae > Macrostomum > Macrostomum lignano. The sequence goes on from NIVC01000957.1 coordinate 27,371, forward strand.
TGGTTCCGCTCTGGCATGCCGGTGCCCTGCACAGTCCGCCTGGCTGACAGGCCGCGCAGGAAGTCGCCGCTGGGGCCGCTGCTGGTTGATGCGGGAATTCTTGGCTGCTGCTGCTGGCTGCCGGTGCTACTGACAGTAGTAGCTGGCGTTGCTGCCGATGAGGTGTACAACGGCCGGGTGCGGTTCTCGCGCATGGATTGTTGAAGCCAGGTGTCCCGACCGCTGCAGTGTTGGGATGAGGTGAGTGAATGGGATTTGAATGTTGACGGAGTGGGATCTAAATAGAACTCAAGACAGAATGAGCCATATAAATTATCTGAATAGGATAGATTGGGATCTGAATAGCACAGATTGGGATTTGAATAGGACAGGTGGGATTTTAATAGGACAGGATGGGATCTGAATAGGACAGGATGGGATTTTAATAGGACAGGATGGGATCTGAATAGGACAGGGCGGGATCTGAATAGGAGAGGATGGGATTTGAATAGGACAGGGTGGGATCTCAATGTGACGGCTGTGCACAGTCAAAGGCGGTGCGCTCTCACCCGGTCACAAAGCCGCCAGTGGGGTCGTCAGCAAAGGTGACAGGAGCAGCACCGGCAGCGGCGGCAAACGAGGTCCGCTGTCGGGGAGGCCCGGCAGGACGGCCGCTCATTGGGCCGCCGCCAGCCGACAAAGGCGGAGGCGGCACCTGCGGCGGCTGCTGAGCCGGCGTGCCTGACGCCGGAGTCGAGTTGAACACAAGCGGCGAGGGCGGGGCTGCCGCCGCCGCCGGCTGCTGCTGAGGAGTTCGCCGAGTCGTGGAAGGTGCACCGTTTCTGCCGCTGCCGGTTCGTTGAAATGGCACCGGCGGCTGGGCCGGCGCTGGCGGAGTCGGCGCTGGTTTCGCCGACAGAGATCGATTGGGACGGAGCGCCTGGCCGATTGGCTGGCTCGGCTGCTGCTGCTGAGGCTGCGGAGGCGGCTGGTTCAGCGCTCGGCCGCTGCCGTCGGCACCGGCGCCGTCACGCCGGCCGCTCAGCAGCAGGTAGGTGGCCGTCACGTTGTCGAATTTGGCGTTGCGCAGCGAGTCGCTGATCTGGTCGCGGGTGAAGCCCAGGCTGAGCATCTGCTCAGTGACCGAGGGGTCATCGTAGTTGGGCTCAGACTCCACGAATGGCACTGCGGATGGGGGGGACAGGTGATGCCTGAGATTGCGTAAATCTACCCTGAGATTGCCCAAATCTACCCTGAGATTGCCCAAATCTACGGTCCTGAGATTGCCCAAATCTACCCTGAGATTGCACAAATCTACCCTCAGATTGGCCAAATCTACCCTGAGATTGCACAAATCTACCCTGAGACTGCACAAATCCACCCTGAGATTGCACAAATCTACCCTGAGATTGCACAAATCCACCCTAAGATTGCACAAATCTACCCTTAGATTGCACAAATCCACCCTGAGATTGCACAAATCTACGCTGAGATTGCACAAATCTACGCTGAGATTGCACAAATCCACCCTGAGATTGCACAAATCTACCCTGAGACTGCACAAATCTACCCTGAGATTGCACAAATCTCCCTATCCAGCCCTTAATCTTTCTCCTACCCAGCGGAGTCTCCTCAAAGCCGATGTTCATCCACTTGTCCTTCATGACGGCGTCAAGCGAGTGCCTCTTGGTCGGATTGAGCACCAGCATCCGTTTGAGCAGGGCCTCGCAGTCGGTGCTCATGTAGAAGGGGATCCGGTATTTGCCGCGCAGCACCCGCTCTCGCAGCTCCTTGAGGTTCTGGCCATCAAAAGGCAGGGAGCCGCTGACCAGGGTGTAAAGGATGACGCCCAGACTCCACACGTCCACCTCGGGGCCTTCGTACTTCTTGCCCTGCGGACCGCGGTTAGGGGTTACTTTGAAAATGTTTTCGGGTAAACGGCGAGAGTAACTATTGCTGTTTTAAAACAATAAAATGACTCGTCAGCTAATTAGTGTCCACAAGGCATAGTAGTCTTTGGCATTTACCTGGAACAGCTCGGGAGCTGCGTAGGGAGGCGAGCCGCAGAAGGTGTCCAGCCTCTGTCCCGGGCTGTACTCGTTGCTGAACCCGAAATCGGCTATTTTAATATTCAAATCCGCGTCAAGAAGCAGATTCTCGGCCTTGAGGTCGCGGTGCACAATGCACTTCTGATGGCAGTACTGAACAGCGCTGACAATTTGACGGAATTTCACGCGGGCCTCCTTCTCTTTAAGGCGGCCGTGGGCAACGAGGTAGTCGAATACTTCGCCTGTGGGAAATTTGGGATATTGTAATGCTTATGGGATATGTTAGTTGCTGCCTGTGCACAGGGATATGTCAGTTGCTGCCTTGCACAGGGATATGGGATATGTCAGTTGCTGCCTGTGCACAGGGATATGGGATATGTCAGTTGCTGCCTGTGCACAGGGGAGATGGGATGTCAGTTGCTACCTGTGCACAGGGATATGGGATATTTTAGTTGCTAACTGGGATATGGGATATTTTAGTTGCTAACTGGGAGATGGGATGTCAGTTGCTACCTGTGCACAGGGATATGGGATATTTTAGTTGCTAACTGGGATATGGGATATTTAAGTTGCTAACTGGGAGATGGGATATCTTAGTTGCTACCTGTGCACAGGGATATGGGATATTTTAGTTGCTAACTGAGAGATGGGATATCTGAGTTGCTACCTGTGCACAGGAATTTGGGATATGTTTCGTAGCACATCGATTAACATTTTTTAAGCTCAATTAAGCTTAATTTTTTTCCTTTAAACCATAAAAGGCGCAACACACTACTAAATAGATATTTAATCAGCAGTTTAATGGGGCATAAAGCAATAATAACAAATTAAGAGTTTAATCTCACCTCCGCTTGCGTACTCCATCACCAGGTACAGAGTTTTCTCCGCGGCGATGACCTCGTAGAGTTTCACTGGAACACGCGGAAATTAAATAAATAAATAAATAAATATAGATGTCAATCAATTAAATTCACGGAGCCCCGTCCTGTGCCAATGTCTGCAATATCTGCTGCTTACCAATGTTAGGGTGATCCAGCGTCTTCATGATCTTCACCTCGCGATGAAGCTAAAAAATTATTGAAAAATCAATATTTACAAACTATCTGCCGATTTCAAATCATATACGTAAGACGTAAGCCAATTTTAATAGAGAAGAATTTTTTGTAAAGTGAAGATGAGGCTTGATATGAAAAGGAATCCCTTCTCAGACACAAGGAGCTGAGTCACAATTAACATTGCCTCAATTTCATTCCTTTCATTCAAGGGAAGTTCACATTTTCTAGACTACATTTTATAGATTCTTCTAGATTTCTATATTACACATTTCCTAGATTACACATTACACACTATACATTACATATTCGTTAGATTACATATCTACGACTACGCATTACATATTCGTTAGATTACACATTTCCTAGATTGCACATTCCCTAGATTACATATTTTAGACTACGCATTACATACTCGTTAGATTACACATTCCTTAGATACAAGTTCCTTAGATTACACATTCCCTAGATTACACATTACACACTACGCACTACATATTCGTTAGAGTACACATTCCTTAGATACAAGTTCCCTAGATTACACATTCCCTAGATTACATTTTCCCTAAATTACACATTCCCTAGATTACACATTCCCTAAATTACACAGTCTCTAGATTACACATTCCTTAGATACACGTTCCCTAGAATCTAGATTACATGTTCCCTTGATTACACATTTTTAGATTATACACTTCCTATACCACAAATTCACATTACCCACATTAACATTCGCATATTCCCTAGATTACACATTCCCTACTTAACTTTCCGATTTCCTAGATATCTCCCAGACTCAATAAATTTGAGATCTCAGGAATTCAGAGAATACAAAAACTCAGAGACGTGAGTTGAAGCATTAGGCTGTCAGCGCGGCGAAAAAGCCAACCTAGCGAAAAGATGAAGCGTCAGAAAAAAATTAGGCCAGGAGCATTCGCTGCACTCATGCAGCCGCTGCTGAGCAGTGCAAACTCAAAAAGCAGACAGGCCTGGGTGGGCAGGCTGAGACACAATGAGAATCTAGAAAAGCAAATTAACCGGTAAATTGGCTGTCAAAAACACACTCAAGCAGGTAATATGGCTCGAGGGCACACGCGATTCAAACACACCGAGAGCAGATGCTCAGGATTCAAACTCAAACCGCTGTGAAGTAAATGCTATATATAAAAATGCATCACATGATATATAAAATTCGCTTGTTCTTCAGACTTGTAATTACAACACAGTCGGATGACAGAGAGAGATAAGGGGGGGGAGGCTGGCCCCAGACCGAGACGCCAAGGAACTCTGCAGACTGGAAAGAAATTGGTACGCAGGTTTCGCTCTCTAGTCCAGTTATTTAGAGGTCCCTGGCCAGCCGCCAGCCCGCCGCGCCGCGCAAAGTAAAAAGAGAAAGACAGAAATCTGCGCAACCAGAAGCAAGCAGGTCAGAGAACTGAGCTGCAGTGCCGTTTACAACACGCCGAGCGAATAAGAGAGAACATGAGAGGAAAGTGTGAGAAAGAATAATTAAAGCTGAGATTGCGTGTGCAGAATTCTGTGAGAAGCGAATCATCAAATGCCATTCAGTGCTTAATAAAGAACTCAGAATTATGGGTGTTAACTACATGTTTTGTTACATTAAATTTATTAGCTAGAATTTTATGTTTTCTTAGGTAGCTTTGATAGTCATTAGTTTAGACAGCCAGTCAGTGGGTTGGCGGGTCAGCCAATGAGTCGATAAGTGGATCAGTCAGTGGGTAAGTCAGTGAGTCAGTCAGTGAGTGGGTCAGGCAGTAGGTCAGTCAGTCAGTGAGTCAGTGGGTCAGTCAGTTAGTGGGTCAGGCAGTAGGTCAGTCAGTCAGTAGGTCAGTCAGTTAGTGGGTCAGGCAGTAGGTCAGTCAGTCAGTAAATCAGTCAGTCAGTGGGTCAGTCAGTCAGTGGGTCAATGGGTCAGGCAGTAGGTCAGTCAGTCAGTGGGTCAGTCAGTTAGTGGGTCAGGCAGTAGGTCAGTCAGTCAGTAGGTAAGTCAGTCAGTAGGTCAGTCAGTCAGTGGGTCAGTCAGTCAGTGGGTCAATGGGTCAGGCAGTAGGTCAGTCAGTCAGTGAGTCAGTGGGTCAGTCAGTTAGTGGGTCAGGCAGTAGGTCAGTCAGTCAGTCAGTCAGTCAGTGGGTCAATGGGTCAGTCAGTTAGTGGGTCAGTCAGTCAGTCAGTCAGTCAGTCAGTGGGTCAGTCAGTCAGTGAGTCAGTCAGTCAGTGGGTCAGTCAGTAGGTCAGTCAGTCAGTAGGTCAGTCAGTCAGTGGGTCAGTCAGTCAGTGGGTCAATGGGTCAGGCAGTAGGTCAGTCATTCAGTGGGTCAGTCAGTCAGTGAGTCAGTCAGTAGGTCAGTCAGTCAGTAGGTCAGTCAGTCAGTGGGTCAGGCAGTAGGTCAGTCATTCAGTGGGTCAGTCAGTCAGTGGGTCAGTCAGTCAGTAGGTCAGTCAGTAGGTCAGTCAGTCAGTAGGTCAGTCAGTCAGTAGGTCAGTCAGTCAGTAGGTCAGTCAGTCAGTGGGTCAGTCAGTAGGTCAGTCAGTCAGTATGCAATCAGACCTTAGAGCAAGCTAAAAGAAGCGCACCTTCTGAAGGCTGGACGAGTTCAACTGGGTCTTGTCGATGATTTTGACGGCCACCTCCTTGCCAGTGACGACGTGCTTGGCCAGCTTGACCTTGGCGAAGTTGCCCTTGCCGATGGTCTTCATCAGGCGGTAATTGCCGATGTGCGGCTCCTCGAAGGAGCCGCCGCTGCTGCTGACGCGAGGTCGGCCAGATGACGAGCGATGGGTAGAAATTGCTGCTCCGTCGCGGCTGTCCAGCGGCAGCTGGGAGAGTCAAGATGGAGAGTTTTGCGTGAAAAAACCGACCAATTCTAAGTACTAAAGAAGCGGATTCTTAAAAAATGAGGGGCGGATTCTCAGGACTGAGGGGGCGGGTTCTCGAAAACTTAGGAAGCAGATTCTCAAGGACTGAGAGGTGGATCAGGGGCGGATTCTCAAGGACTGAGGGGTGGATCAGGGGCGGATTCTCAAGGACTGAGAGGTGGATCAGGGGCGGATTCTCAAGGACTGAGGGGTGGATCAGGGGCGGATTCTCAAGGACTGAGAGGTGGATCAGGGGCAGATTCTCAAGGACTGAGGGGTGAATCAGGGGCGGATTCTCAAGGACTGAGGGGTGGATCAGGGGCGGATTCTCAAGGACTGAGAGGTGGATCAGGGGCGGATTCTCAAGGACTGAGAGGTGGATCAGGGGCGGATTCTCAAGGACTGAGAGGTGGATCAGGGGCGGATTCTCAAGGACTGAGAGGTGGATCAGGGGCGGATTCTCAAGGACTGAGAGGTGGATCAGGGGCGGATTCTCAAGGACTGAGGGGTGGATCAGGGGCGGATTCTCAAGGACTGAGAGGTGGATCAGGGGCAGATTCTCAAGGACTGAGGGGTGAATCAGGGGCGGATTCTCAAGGACTGAGAGGTGGATCAGGGGCGGATTCTCAAGGACTGAGAGGTGGATCAGGGGCGGATTCTCAAGGACTGAGAGGTGGATCAGGGGCAGATTCTCAAGGACTGAGAGGTGGATCAGGCAGGGACAGATTCTCAATGACTGAGCCAATGTAAAATGAATTGCTATCAATGCAGAAATTAGCAAAAGAGCTTACTGGATTTTTAACAAAGCCTTCATGCACAGTGCCCAGCATCTTAGTGCCAGATGACATTCAAATAGAATGTGGCGGAATTCAATTAGCCTCCTAAGCTATTGAAATCAAAGCAAGGTTTGAATTATTGCTACTTTGTTCCAACAATGCTTGCACTTGCAGCTCACTTTAATAGCTTCATTTAATCATCAATAGCTTCATCGCAAAGACTGAAAAATGTTGAGGCATTTTGAAAATAATCAGATTTTCATAAATACTATTGTTTTCATAAATATTATAAATAAATTAATAGATATAGATATTTACCCTGCAATTTTGACAACTGTGTGTATACAATGATACAATAAGATAGCTATTATTAGCATTAGAATTATATCTAGTGATATGTTTAATTTTCTATTATTACTAGATCCTGATTAAGAACTTCATCAGATAAAATACAAAGTTGGTACTTATCAAAGAAAAATTCATCTACTATTCATATTTTTCAAATTAAGAAATTTTTATCTATATCTATACCATGGTGTCTAATTTAGTTTGTATAGAACCATAAATCTTGGCAAGAGGCACAGATAGAAACTAAATATACAAAAAATTAGCAATTCAGATATACTAAATAAAATGGTTTACTAAAACTAAAAAATACCAAGCAGGTGCCAATATGGTTGCCAAATCATATTGCTATAACAGATAATGTGGCACTGCTTGGTAGTGCTCATTAACTATTTGACTTGCATTGCATATTTAGACACTTAACATCTATTGTACTCATTGCCAATGTACTTAGTGAGGAGTCCATTGTGATCAAAATTGTACATAGACAGACAAACAGTTTTGATTTTTATAGGTATAGAATATCCCAATAAAATGGCCAAAAAGTGCAACAACTTAGCAATCTAAAAACAATATAAAAGTTCAATTCAAAGCCTTAATGTATAATATATCTATTATAACATGAAATCATTAGATACTTCTAGTTATTTTATCATTTTCCTCTGTATTTATATTATTTGTTGCATTGTATCAACTCTTTTCTGTTTAAGAGAGCTCTTTTTAATTGTATTATTTTTAAGTTCTTTTATTTTAAGAGAATATAAGACTTCAACTGATAGCCAAACCAGCCTTTATATTATCTTGAAAATGACCAATGGCAACATGTTGCCTACAATACTAGTATTAGTACAGTGCGATCAAACCATTCCAAGCTTTAGCATATAGATAGATAGAAAGATACAACATGCCATGCGTGCAACACTTCACTTTTACTAATCCTTGTTACATTTGACACAGACAATCTTCAACTATTTTGACACAATCATGTACAATTTTGAGTCTCAAAGTTACGCTTGAATAGTGCTATGTGCTTTTAAATTTAGGCTGCTTTTGTTAGCAAGGCAGCCACCCTAACCTCTACTTGTCTCTCTTTCCTAATCTAGGCCCAATGTGTAAAGGGGCTTTTAAAATTGACTAACTTTTGGCTGCCATTAGTTTGCTCCACATAAAGTGATTGACTTCAAACTTGACAAAATATTTCACTGACTCATTTATTGTCTAAATAGTCTCAACTTTGTAACTCAATCAAAACAGAAACTGCAAGTGTGTGAAGTTTGTCTGCTTTTTATGTTGTTTGTGCCACTCATTCACTCATTCCCACAAAGCCAGACCAAGGGTTGGGTGATAGGGCTAAATGTACATAGCAATGAATAGTGTTTTGGAATAACTTTTTATCACCTCTATACCCCTATGGCGAGGCTAATGTTTAACGTCTATACTCCCAGTACCAGAACCAGTACCAAAAAAGAAAATACAAAATACCAGTAAAAAACGAAAAAATAATCAAGAAAAACGTCTAAAATGGTAAAAATCAACTCCAGCAATTATTATAAGCGTTACCACAGCGTTCAACATATTTCGTTTCAGCGAATTACATTACAGCATAACTTAATGCCTATTAAAATTGTACAGTACACCTTAATTTCGTAATTTAAATTGGTGCCAACTCGAGGCGTGTGTTAAGTAAAGCAAAGTAATCGCATCGCAATGTAATAATACTCGTATATGTTCGTTTCGTTCAATACTTTATATTCGTAACTTTATATCAGCTGAATTTCATCGCCTTAGCTCGATGGTGAGTCCAATAAATGCTGAATCATAGCTCGAACTGTTACTGGCTATGCTTTAGAGTGTGCCTAGTAAGCAGGCAGCTGTGCAAACTTGTGATTGGGCGGTAAAGGCTCAAAGTCAAATTTAGTGTCCTGCCTCCGTTCTTGCTACATTTGGCGACCACGCCAGGACGAATTTCTTCATAGCAATAAAAGACCGAAGGATCAACGTGAGGCAGAAGAGCCTCAACGGCTAAGACTGAGAAATCGCGATATTTTACGTCCGACCGCTGCGGCTACGGCTAACACCTCATCGTCAACCAGTGAGCCAGAATCCGAACGGGAGGCGAACTGGCGGCGCTATCAAGAGGCAAGAGCTTCGTGACCTGGATCCTGTGCAAATCTCTGTCGATGAAGCACGCTGCTGTCAGTCTCAAGTGCCAGTGCCCCCCGGGCTTGGCCAACCGTCAACGAACTACATGGAGACGGGAGACTCATTCCTGCTGGACACCAGGCCTTCCGCGGCAGCTGCGGCAGCTGCAGTGACACATCCACCAAGACCCTCTGTGCACCGTATGGCCGAACCATGGGCTCCGTTGCTCCAAAGCGGATCTCACCCTGGCGCTGGCGCCCGCAACCTGTGCGCACCGGTATATCAACAAGCAATCCAGCTTCCGTCGGTGCCGAAGCCGGCGCCCTTCAACGGATCCGAACCGTTCGATGACTTTCTGGGTCGAGTGTCTTCATATTTAAGCCGGCACCAAGGACTGAGTGACTACAGCAAGATCAACACGCTCAGCAGTTACCTGGGACCAGCATTCGCTACCTACGAGGTCTGGCTCTACCAACTGTGCGCGCAGCATGGACAGCCCGTTGGGACTTCACTGCAGTTCCTGCCAGGTGCCCGCTATGAAGATCTCCTGCAGCACCTTCGCGCTCGTCATGGCGGTGCCACCAGCACTGCGCTACTTCGGCGCGAGCTTCACAGCCGGTGCCGGGGCAGGGACGAGAGGTTCGAGGATTTTCTGACTGCCCTCCAGCGACTCGCGTTCAAGGCCTACCCAGAGCTCGGTGCTCAAGACTGTCGCCAGCAGACTGTGCTTGAGCGGTTCATTCAAGGGCTGAACGACAACTACGTGACGGAGCGGCTGCTTAATATGCAGCTGCCTCTTACTACACCGGATCAGGCCCTGCACTATGCCCAGCAAGTGCGCGAGACCCGGCAGATAATGAATTCCCAGTCGCAGCACCACAGCGCCGAGGCGTCAGCTCCAGCGGCACCAGCTCAGTCAACACCGACAGGAACCCGACCGCAGCATGGGCCATGGCCCATGCAGAAGCCATGCCACAGACGACACAACATCACCAGCCAGCGGCTCATCGAGCGCAGACAGCCCCAGCGCCACCATGGAGATCAGCTGACGCCGCTGCACATCAACAGCAGCAGCCTAGGGCGGTGCCCATCTGCTACGGCTGCCATCAGCCTGGCCACATCCGCCGGAGGTGCCCAAACGCTGGGGGGGGGGGGCTGGTCCAATGGGCCAGCACCGGCCCTCTCAGCACTAAGCAGTTCGGCCCAGCCCCCACGCCCCAGCTGCCAGCCCGACCAAGTGCGCTTCATCACCTCGCGCATGCTCAGAAAACGCCGGCCGTGCATGATCGACACCGGTGCCGAGATCTCCTGCATCAACGGCGACATCGTGCACTCGGCCAGGCTCAGGCGGCAGCTGAGACCCAGCTCAACAACCATCTATGGCGTGGGCGGCAATCAAGCAACAGTGCTGGGCGAAATTGAGATAAGTTTTTTTCTTGGTCCGCTTCATTTTCGACACAGATTCCTGGCGGTGACCTGCCTCAGCGCACCGGTAATTCTGGGCTGCGACTTCCTAAACAAATTTGACATTTCGATTCACCTGAGATCAGGCATTCTCGAGTTTAACGGCCTCGGCGTCACCTTGCCAATGCGGACATCCAGGCAAGCGGCCCAGACTTGCAAGCTGGCAGCGGCGGCCACGGTTCGACTGCAGCCAGGCGATGGCTGGATCATTCCGGTGCGGCCAGCGAGCGCGGCAGCGTGGACGAACTCGGAGGCACCAGGCGTTGTCTGCGGTAGCAAGGCGGCCAAAGTGATGATCGGCCGCAGCGTGTCCAAGCTAGTTGACCACGGAATGGGGGTTGCTGTAATCAACACCAGAGATGAGACAGTCGAGATCAAGGAGGGCGACATCGTCGGCAACTTTAACCCGCTGTCTGGCCAAGCCCTGGCGCATCTACAAGCCGGAGGATCTGGTGATGGCAGCGAGGCAGATCCGACTACTGCAACGACCTGGCAGGACGAGGTGCAAATCGCCGATGACATCCCAACCGAGGAGCGGCAGCAAGTCGAACGCCTTCTGCTAGAGTTCAGTGACGTATTCACGAGCCCCAGCAACCCAGGCCGCACCCAATTGTTAAAGCACGAGATCGACACAGGCAACGCCAGGCCAATTCGCCAAGGACTGCGGCGCCTGGCTCCCACAGCGATCGCACAGCAGAAGGAGCTGGTTAACGAGATGCTGGAAAAGGGAGTCGTCCGACCATCGTCATCACCTTGGGCATCTCCGATAGTTCTGGTTCGCAAGAAGGATGGGTCGGCCAGATTTTGCTTAGACTACCGCCTGCTGAACGCGGTGACCAAGCCCGATGCATTCCCGATGCCCCGCATCGATGACACTCTGGATGCCCTCGAAGGAAACAGCTACTTCTCAGCGCTGGATCTCGAAAGTGGCTACTGGCAAGTCGAGATGAATGACCGGGACAAGGAGAAGACGGCATTTGTGTGCCATGAAGGCCTGTTTGAATTCAACGTGATGCCGTTCGGACTACGGAATGCACCAGCCACCTTTCAGCGGCTCATGCAGCTGGTGCTCCGGGGACTGACGTGGCAGGCCTGTCTGGTGTTCATTGACGACGTCATCGTGATGGGCCAGACCATCGGCCAGCACAACGATCGGCTGCGTTCAGTTCTGGAGCGACTGCGCGAGTTCAACCTGCGCCTCAAGCCGTCAAAGTGCCGATTTGCAAATACCAGCATGTTAGTCCTGGGCCACCGCGTCAGCAAGACCGGCATCACCGTCGATGAGGGCAAAACCGCGGCTGTGCGGGACTGGCCGGTGCCCCGGAGCTCGAAGGACGTCAAGAGCTTCCTCGGCATGACCTCCTACTACCGAAGATTTGTGCGCGAATACGCCAAGATCGCCGAGCCTCTGCGCCGCCTTACACTGCCGACGCCCTTCGAGTGGACGCCAGAAGCCGAGGCGGCCTTCAACCAGCTGAAGCAAGCGTTGCTGTCAGCTCCGATCCTGGCGTTCCCGGACATGAGCGAGTCGGGCTCCGAATTCATCCTCGTCACCGACGCAAGTGACTGCGCAATCGGCGCGGTGCTGTCGCAAGTGCAGGCGAGCGAAGAGCGGGTTATCACCTACGCCAGCCGCGCCCTGTCAAGAGCTGAGCGCAACTACTGCGTGACGCGGCGCGAGCTCCTGGCTGTTGTCGAGTTTGTTAAGAAGTTCCGGAGCTACCTGCTGCCGCGCGCCTTCACCGTTCGAGTGGATCACCAGGCGCTCACCTATCTGCTGGCATTCAAAGAGCCCGAAGGCCAGCTGGCCAGATGGCTGCAGCTGCTCGATGAGTTCAACTTCAAGGTCGTCTTTCGCCGAGGCCGCCAACACGGCAACGCAGACGCCCTCTCTCGACGAGAGCAAAAGTGCACCAGCCAGTGTCGAGTCTGTCGGCCAGGGACGACAGCGGTGGCGCCAGCCGAGACTTCAACAGCCGCCTGCCAGACGGAGCCGACGGTCGAGGCGCCAGTGCCAATCGCGGAGCCTGCTGGCCGGGTCGACACAGTCAGAGTCAACTCCGTGCAAACCAACGCAGCGACATCAGCGCCGGCTACCTCTGCGGCTGCCCAGACCAACGCCGAGCCGGAACGTCAGGGCACTTCAAGGCGGAAGCAGCAGCTTCAACCGCGGCCAAGCGAGAGCGAGGACTCCTGCGAAGACGAAATCAGCGACGAGGCCATTCAGGAAGGCGAGGCGCTGTCAGATGCGTCTCAGTCACTGCGTGAACTGCAGCTCCGTGATCCAGACATCGGCCCGGTGTTTCGCCTGCTGTCCAACGGCAAGACAAGGTTCAGCGCCAGCAGACGTGACCGACTGTCGCCTGAGAGCCTAATTCTGGCACAGAAGATCGGCGAACTGTGTTTCGTCGACGGCGCCCTGAACAAGCTGGTGAAGTCCAAGCCGGTGCCTGTGATTCCGCGCTGCAGACAGGAGGAGTTCATCGAGGAGGTCCATGAGCTTGGGCATCTGGGCGAGGACAAGACCTTGGCAGCCCTCAAGCAGCGTTGCTACTGGCCGAAAATGGCGGAGAGCGTTCGCCTAGCGGTCAGGTCCTGCCAAGTGTGCCAGCGCGCTAAGACACCGAGTCAGCGCCGAGCTCCACTGCAGACTATGGCCAGTGGATTTCCTATGCAACGCGTGGGCACTGACGTGGTCAAAGTTGGACTGTCACGGCGGGGCAACGATCGGTTGCTCACCATTGTCGACTACTTCACCAAGTGGGTCGAGCTGGTGCCACTCCCCGACGAGAAAGCGGCCACCATCGCCAAAGCACTGTTCGACAACTGGGTGACGCGTTTCGGAGCCCCGCACATTCTGCACTCCGACCGTGGCAAGGCCGTGGACGGCAAGGTCATCAGGAGCCTGTGCCGGCTGCTGGAGATTCAGAAGACGCGGACATCCGGCTACCATCCGCAGTGCGACGGCCTAGTAGAAAGGTTCCACCGCACTCTGCACCAGATGCTCCGCTGCCACCTGCAGTCAGTCCAGCCGGAGGACTGGGAAGAAGTGCTGCCGCATTGTCTCCTGGCCTACCGCAGCAGCGTCAATGCTACAACTGGGTTTACTCCTCACTGCCTGCTGACTGGCCGGGAAATGACGCTTCCAGTTGACGTCGTCTACCGGCCACCGGAGCCGCCAATGACAGTCGGTCAGTTCGCCGCCAACAACCGCGACCAGCTGCTTCGCGCCTACGACTCCGTGCGGCGATCGATGGCGACGGCACAACGGCGCCAGTGGCGGTACTACGACCAGAAGGCCAAGCGATGCAGATTCCGGGTCGGCGACCTCGTATGGGTTTTTATTCCGCCGTCGGCGCTTTCAAGGACGACTGGACTGGCTCCGAAACACCAGGCGCCCTGGACCGGCCCGTTCCGGGTGCTGCAGCGAACGTCGCCGGTGAACTACCTGGTTCGTCCTATCGATTACAAGGACGGCGACACCGGTCGGGTGGTCCACGCAAACAAGCTGAAACGTGCGCACCAACCCCGCGCTCCCGACCCGGCGCGGAGTGAGGCGACCAGCGACTGCAGCAGCGAAGTTCTTGACGATGGCTGGGTCCTAGTGTGAGTCTGACAATCTTTTTTGCCGATTTCTGCGACCTGCGCAGTTTGTGCTTGAGTTGTGCATTTGTGCGCTGTTCCAGCAGAGCTGCCTTTGCGTGTCACTTGGCTAAGTATTTTTTGCGTTTAATTCGTTTTTTAAGATCCCTCTGGTAAATAAACCAGATAACACCACAAGATAATTTGCGAATCTTGTCAGATTCACTACCGATTTCCTTGTTTGAGTTGCGAAACTGGTGAAACCACCAGATTCGTCACCAGGTAATTTTTTGTTTTCTTGTTTGACTGTTATCTGGTGAGTTATCTGAATTTCACCAGATAACATGGCCCGAATCTTGCTTAGAAATCAGATTACATGACAAGATTCGCCACCAGATAATTTTTTGTTTTCTTGTTTGACTGTTATCTGGTGAGTTATCTGAATTTCACCAGATAACATGGCCCGAATCTTGCTTAGAAATCAGATTACATGACAAGATTCGCCACCAGATAATTTTTTGTTTTCTTGTTTGACTGTTATCTGGTGAGTTATCTGAATTTCACCAGATAACATGGCCCGAATCTTGCTTAGAAATCAGATTACATGACAAGATTTGCCACCAGATAATTTTTTGTTTTCTTGTTTGATTGAATCTTGTTTGAATCGGAATTTCACAGGATAACATGGTGCGAATCTTGTTTGAAAATCAGATAACAGTACAAGATTCGCCATCAGGTAATTTTTTGTTTTCTTGGTTGATTGAATCTTGTTTGGATCGGAATTTCACAGGATAACATGGCGCAAATCTTGTTTGAAAGGCAGATAACAGTACAAGATTTAAATCAGGATAACTGTGCATTATCTAGTCTGTAAGAAACCTGTGTGAATCTGAAATTTACCGGATAACAGGATGCAAATCTGGTTTGCAAACCAGATAATGGAAAAAGATTTCAATCAAGATGCCTTTGTGTTATCCGGTCTGTAAGAACCCGTTGTACTCGTACTTTTCACCCATAATTTTTTTTCAGAATTTCGTGATCCAGGCCTAATTTAATTGATTTCCAAGTGAAGGCCCGGATCAGCATTTTTAGCCTGGAATAGCCCCTTTTTTCCGGAAATGTGATCCTGCAAAAGTTCGGCAAAAAGGAAAGCTGTTCCGGCTGCATTTTCCGAAAATTTTCACCTTGAACACTGCTAAATTCTAATTGTAGACCCAAATTTCAGGTTTTCCAAATGAAAATGTTCTGGATGAGATTTCAGGAGTTCAGTCGGAATTCCTCAGTGATCTAGACCAAGTGATTCGGCAAATCCACAGGGATCAGCTCCCATTGACTCGAATCTCGATGAAGTTATGGATAAGACTGGACTTCGCGTCTGTTGTGGCTCAAGGCAGCTCATAAGCTGACCTGCGATGGATAATCAATCCTCGCTTCTGTTGTGGCTCAAGGCAGCTCATAAGCTGACCTGCGATGGATAATCAATCCTCGCTTCTGTTGGGACTCAAGGCAGCTAATAGCTGACCTGCGATGGATAATCAATCCTCGCTTCTGTTGTGGCTCAAGGCAGCTCATAAGCTGACCTGCGATGGATAATCAATCCTCGCTTCTGTTGGGACTCAAGGCAGCTAATAGCTGACCTGCGATGGATAATCAATCCTCGCTTCTGTTGGGACTCAAGGCAGCTCATAAGCTGACCTGCGATGGATAATCAATCCTCGCTTCTGTTGGGACTCAAGGCAGCTAATAGCTGACCTGCGATGGATAATCAATCCTCGCTTCTGTTGTGGCTCAAGGCAGCTCATAAGCTGACCTGCGATGGATAATCAATCCTCGCTTCTGTTGGGACTCAAGGCAGCTAATAGCTGACCTGCGATGGATAATCAATCCTCGCTTCTGTTGGGACTCAAGGCAGCTCATAAGCTGACCTGCGATGGATAATCAATCCTCGCGTCTGTTGTGTCTCAAGGCAGCTCATAAGCTGACCTGCGATGGATAATCAATCCTCGCTTCTGTTGGGACTCAAGGCAGCTCATAAGCTGACCTGCGATGGATAATCAATCCTCGCTTCTGTTGTGGCTCAAGGCAGCTCATAAGCTGACCTGCGATGGATAATCAATCCTCGCTTCTGTTGGGACTCAAGGCAGCTAATAGCTGACCTGCGATGGATAATCAATCCTCGCTTCTGTTGGGACTCAAGGCAGCTCATAAGCTGACCTGCGATGGATAATCAATCCTCGCGTCTGTTGTGTCTCAAGGCAGCTCATAAGCTGACCTGCGATGGATAATCAATCCTCGCTTCTGTTGGGACTCAAGGCAGCTAATAGCTGACCTGCGATGGATAATCAATCCTCGCTTCTGTTGGGACTCAAGGCAGCTCATAAGCTGACCTGCGATGGATAATCAATCCTCGCTTCTGTTGTGGCTCAAGGCAGCTAATAGCTGACCTGCGATGGATAATCAATCCTCGCTTCTGTTGGGACTCAAGGCAGCTCATAAGCTGACCTGCGATGGATAATCAATCCTCGCTTCTGTTGTGGCTCAAGGCAGCTCATAAGCTGACCTGCGATGGATAATCAATCCTCGCTTCTGTTGGGACTCAAGGCAGCTAATAGCTGACCTGCGATGGATAATCAATCCTCGCTTCTGTTGGGACTCAAGGCAGCTCATAAGCTGACCTGCGATGGATAATCAATCCTCGCTTCTGTTGTGGCTCAAGGCAGCTAATAGCTGACCTGCGATGGATAATCAATCCTCGCTTCTGTTGTGGCTCAAGGCAGCTAATAGCTGACCTGCGATGGATAATCAATCCTCGCTTCTGTTGGGACTCAAGGCAGCTCATAAGCTGACCTGCGATGGATAATCAATCCTCGCTTCTGTTGTGGCTCAAGGCAGCTAATAAGCTGACCTGCGATGGATAATCAATCCTCGCGTCTGTTGTGTCTCAAGGCAGCTCATAAGCTGACCTGCGATGGATAATCAATCCTCGCTTCTGTTGGGACTCAAGGCAGCTCATAAGCTGACCTGCGATGGATAATCAATCCTCGCTTCTGTTGTGGCTCAAGGCAGCTCATAAGCTGACCTGCGATGGATAATCAATCCTCGCTTCTGTTGGGACTCAAGGCAGCTAATAGCTGACCTGCGATGGATAATCAATCCTCGCTTCTGTTGGGACTCAAGGCAGCTCATAAGCTGACCTGCGATGGATAATCAATCCTCGCTTCTGTTGTGGCTCAAGGCAGCTAATAGCTGACCTGCGATGGATAATCAATCCTCGCTTCTGTTGTGGCTCAAAGCAGCTAATAGCTGACCTGCGATGGATAATCAATCCTCGCTTCTGTTGGGACTCAAGGCAGCTCATAAGCTGACCTGCGATGGATAATCAATCCTCGCTTCTGTTGTGGCTCAAGGCAGCTAATAAGCTGACCTGCGATGGATAATCAATCCTCGCGTCTGTTGTGTCTCAAGGCAGCTCATAAGCTGACCTGCGATGGATAATCAATCCTCGCTTCTGTTGGGACTCAAGGCAGCTGCTAAGCTGACCTGCGAGGGGTAAAGTGCCATATATCAGCAAACGCTAGCGCTCGTAATGTGAGGCCGTGCCCACCCTCCCTGCAGGTGATAGCTTTGTTGGCTCTCCGACAAACTATTGCATTCTTATTGTGCTGGAGAGGTTTGACTCCCAATGGCATGTAGTCTGTCGCGGTTACTTAGTGTATCAGATTACCCTATTATCTGGTGCAGCTGGGTGTCTAGATGGAGCTGTGGCATGGTTCCAAAAGCTCCTACTGGCCCAGTTCTAAGGTAGCCTTTTTTTAAGACAGACGTTATTCTAGCTCTTGCTAGAGCATGCTCCATTGGGTTTTTTTAAAGCGTCTGCAGTGTTGGTGTATGGCCACCAGTGAGGGATAATTGAACCCCGCTTCAACCGATGAATCAAAGTTGAGCAGTTGACTGAAAATGCTGACCTACGAGGGGTAATCAAACCTCGCGTCTGTTGTGGCTCAAGGCAGCTGCTAAGAGTAGTCACTTTTATTTGACTACGCGGGTCAATCTTTAATCCGAGGGGTAATAAAGCCTCGAAATTGCAAGGTGAATTGATCTGCTTTTCGGAGGCACTGTAGCGTCCGTAATGTGAGGCTGTGCCCATCCTCCGTACAGGTGACAATTGAAAAATTGTTGCGCCCTGTTTGTGTGCGAGAGGTTTGACTACCACTGGCATGCAGTCTGTCACAGCTGCTTAGTGTGTCAACGGGCTGAATGATTCTATCGTCTTATTTGACGCTTAGAAGCATGAGTCAGCCAACCATATTGTTTGGCACAGCTGGGTGTCTAGACGGAGACTGTGGCATGGTTCCAAATAGCTCTAACTGGCCCAGTATGCAAAGCAGCTTTCCTATTAAGATAGACGCTAATCCGATTTTTTTCGGTGCATGCTCCATTGGTTTGTCTAAGGCGTTTGCAGTTGCACCAGCCGTGAGCAGAACAAGTCAAGAGAGTAGTCGTTACAGACTACGAGTGTCGGTAATCTTGTCGAGATTTAATAAATCCTCGAACAAGTCAAGAGAGTAGTCGTTACAGACCATGAGTGTCGGCAATCTTGTCAGCCACTTTTTCCGGAGGGTGTCACTGCTTCGAACGACGCAGTTGATGACGCCGTTGGACGATCGTCCATCGCACTAGCGACATCTGCAACGCCAAGTCGGTTGGATATTACCGTTGGCACACGGGATTGCGAAAACAATCAGGTAAGAGTTTCCAGCGTAGTCGGCATTTCGTGGACGCAACGAAGCCAGCGCCGCGCGAGCCGGCGCATCAGATGATACACCATTCACTTTGTCTCCGGTCTACGAGCAGCCGATCAACGAAAGCCAGTTGATTCCGGACGACGACTATGCTACGAATGACAATTCTATCGACGTATGTTCTATCACCTGTATGTACATTACTGTTTCTTTATAACTGTGTATATTTTGGAGAAACTGCCTTCCATCGCCATTTAATTTAACTTTAATATTGCAGAGTCGTTCCATTGCGCCGGCATATAATGCAAGCCCCCGTCAGTGGTCTCATTAATCGCCTTCCACGCGCGCAACCCGATCTTTCAAACGTCTGGCTCACGCATCGACTGCCATCAGAGTCGCGTCCGAGTACAGCAGGTCCGACCTGCGACTCAGCACCAGCTCGCAGCAGATCACCAATTCAGTAGTATCAATTAGTATCCACAGTATAAGTAGGTCTACTTATAACTGGACTGTCGAAACTCATACGTATGCCACGCTGTTCTCCAGAAGTTTTCGTTCCTGTTGAGCTTGTTCCTGTTCCTTGTTTAGTTTGTATAAGGCGCTCACAAAGTACAACCCGCTGTTAAATATAGAGAGGCTACTCATAAAATCTTGAATCACCAACTTCTTATACGCATCTTTACTGCGAAATTTGATGTCAATGCCTTCCGGCTTCTTTCACATGAATTACCCGACTGTTACCTGGTCAGCGAATCCTGTTTGCCAGACAGGATAACAAACAAGATAACAAACAGGATAACACGATGTTTCCCTGCAGGATTCGCACGAATTATCCGGCTGTTACCTGGTCAGCGAATCCTGTTTGCCAGACAGGATAACAAACAAGATAACAAACAGGATAACACGATGTTTCCCTGCAGGATTCGCATGAATTACCCGACTGTTACCTGGTCAGCGAATCCTGTTTGTCAGACAGGATAACAAACAAGATAACAAACAGGATAACACGATGTTTCCCTGCAGGATTCGCACGAATTATCCGGCTGTTACCTGGTCAGCGAATCCTGTTTGCCAGACAGGATAACAAACAAGATAACAAACAGGATAACACGATGTTTCCCTGCAGGATTCGCATGAATTATCCGGCTGTTACCTGGTCAGCGAATCCTGTTTGCCAGACAGGATAACAAACAAGATAACAAACAGGATAACACGATGTTTCCCTGCAGGATTCGCATGAATTACCCGACTGTTATCTGGTCAGCGAATCCTGTTTGTCAGACAGGATAACAAACAAGATAACAAACAGGATAACACGATGTTTCCCTGCAGGATTCGCACGAATTATCCGGCTGTTACCTGGTCAGCGAATCCTGTTTGCCAGACAGGATAACAAACAAGATAACAAACAGGATAACACGATGTTTCCCTGCAGGATTCGCATGAATTATCCGGCTGTTACCTGGTCAGCGAATCCTGTTTGCCAGACAGGATAACAAACAAGATAACAAACAGGATAACACGATGTTTCCCTGCAGGATTCGCATGAATTACCCGACTGTTATCTGGTCAGCAAATCCTTTTTGAATCTTGTTTGAAACAAGGAAACGTAAGATTTCGTCACGCAAACAAGATTCATACAAGATAACATTTTGCATAACCGGAATAGGGCATGTTATCTTGTTTGAGCGAATGTTATCTTGTGGTGTTATCTGGTTTATTTACCAGAGGGATTCAAATCCGCTGTCTTTTCGAGTTTTAGTCAGTTGTTGTTTCCGAGTTCCAGGCCGGTGCTTTATGTATCCCCTTATATATTAAATCGCATTTTGCTATCAAAATATTTATTTCGATTTCAACAATCTAAATATACTAAATCTCTAAGGTTTGTATGTCCATAACGCTCTACAGATTGCAATATTTTCTAAATTCAAAAAAAGTTGGTAAAATTTTCGCGTTGGAGTGAATATTGCATTTTTATTCCGCATTGACATAATTGTTCAATTTTTAGCATCCGTTAGGGTAATGTGCGTTGATCATCATCCGATATTCTATTAAATTAGACTCGAACATTTTCGTTCCGCGTTATGTTCAAATTGCATTGGTGAAGTCCTAAATTGCTGTGGTTGAAGAATTTTGCCGCTATTTTTGAAGTTGGCTTTATTTAAATTTTGCTCATACGCGATTCGATCCTTTAGTGTCCGTCTTGTGAGCGTGCATTGAACGCAACTTGTATTGTGTCAAAGAAATATTTTCATAAAGTAGATTTTGTTCGAACCGTCAATTTTCAGCGCAATGGGGACATTGTTTTTTTCGCGAGGGGGGTAGTGTAGTACAACTTAATTTCGTAATTTAAATTGGTGCCAACTCGAGGCGTGTGTTAAGTAAAGCAAAGTAATCGCATCGCAATGTAATAATACTCGTATATGTTCGTTTCGTTCAATACTTTATATTCGTAACTTTATATCAGCTGAATTTCATCGCCTTAGCTCGATGGTGAGTCCAATAAATGCTGAATCATAGCTCGAACTGTTACTGGCTATGCTTTAGAGTGTGCCTAGTAAGCAGGCAGCTGTGCAAACTTGTGATTGGGCGGTAAAGGCTCAAAGTCAAATTTAGTGTCCTGCCTCCGTTCTTGCTACAAAATGCCTATTTAAAAACTAAAAGTAAAACACCGAAATTAAACATTCTAGCTAATAAAACCTTAAAACAAATATAAATAAAACTAAAAAACCTATCAACAATTGTTGGTGATGCCATCGATACAATATAAATATACCAAAAAACTGTACATGTAATATGTTCAATTAATGTAAATTTTAACACAAAAATTACTTTAATGTACTTCGGCAGGAACCATTGTGAGTACGAAGCTGAAAACTGAGATCTGGAAGGAAACATTATCAATCTAGAAGCCTGCAAGACGCCAAGGCTCCATCTGTTCCCTACTCGAACTTACAGACTCCCAAGTCCCCCGCTGAGTACATTAATATGCAGAAAGTACTTTAGTGTACTTCGGCAGGAACCATTGTGAGTACGAAGCTGAAAACTAAGATCTGGAAGGAAACATTATCAATCTAGAAGCCTTCAAGACGCCAAGGCTCCATCTGTTCGAACTTACAGACTCTTGAATGCCCCCGCTCAGTTCATTATCCCCTCTCAGACGGCAGAGCGCTGTGTGTTGCTTCTGTTGCGGCACTGCCATTTGCGACTTCAATTGTTAATGCTTGAAATTACTTGTTGTACTAATAGATAATAGGTCTTTGTACGAAGTTGTCGCTTTTGTTTATTTTGTTTGATGTGCCTTTTGTCAGACGTTTTCGGTGTCTTTTATTGTAATACTTATATATTTCGTCTGATGCTGTCAATGTGCTCTGTGCCGTCTTCTGTCTGTTTTTATTCCCTCTTAGTCTCTGTTCGCCGCATTAAAACCCGTCTGTAAGCCCCCAATTCTTATGTGGTTAGTCTCATGGTATCAAAGAGCTTTACTCTTAGATCTGCCCGATTGAATGGATCGTCCAATAAGGATGCTTCTGCTTAATTTCATGGACGACGATTCCCCATTGCTCACTCCATATATGCAGCTGCTTTCATTGTTGTCCAACTTAAATTCGCCATCATAGCTTTCTGTCTTGTCTTTCAAATCATGAGTCTCTTCATTCGCATTTGCCTACTGGCTGCTCTTGTGTTGCTTTGTGACGGAACGCACAATCGGCGCATATCGTTTCTGGATTTGTCCAAAAATTTGTTTCAAGAGTACAGTGACGAAAGTCTTAGAAAGTCCTTTCCCATATGGTACTTGCGGGCAAATACTTGGAAAAATCTCAGCAAAAAATAGTTTAGAAAATCGTCGAATTGTATGGCTATTCTACCAAAGGAAGATCGTTGGAGGTAAGTCAACTATCCCGACTAAATCTAGTAACAAATTTTCTATTCCAAATGATAGGAGGAAAGCTTCTTTTGTTGCTGGTAGGAGTGCTGCTGGTGCTGCTGGTGTTGCTGGGAGGAGTGCTGCCGCGGTGTTGCTGGTGTTGCTTTGAGGGGTGCTGCTGGTGTTGCTTTGAGGGGTGCTGCTGGTGTTGCTTTGAGGGGTGCTTCTGTTGTTGGGAGGAGTGCTGCTGGTGTTGCTGGTGTTGCTGGGAGGGGTGCTGCTTCTGTTGCTGGGAGGAGTGCTGCTGGTGTTGCTGCGAGGGGTGCTGCTTCTGTTGCTGGGAGGAGTGCTGCTGGTGTTGCTGCGAGGGGTGCTGCTTCTGTTGCTGGGAGGAGTGCTGCTGGTGTTGCTGGGAGGAGTGCTGCTGGTGTTGCTGGGAGGAGTGCTGCTGGTGTTGCTGGTGTTACTTTGAGGGGTGCTGCTGGTGTTGCTTTGAGGGGTGCTGCTTCTGTTGCTGGGAGGAGTGCTGCTTCTGTTGCTGCGAGGAGTGCTGCTTCTGTTGCTGGGAGGGGTGCTGCTTCTGTTGCTACGATTGCTGCTGGTGTTGCTGGGAGGAGTGCTGGTTCTGTTGCTGGGAGGAGTGCTGCTTCTGTTGCTGCGAGGAGTGCTGCTTCTGTTGCTGGGAGGGGTGCTGCTTCTGTTGCTACGAGTGCTGCTGGTGTTGCTGGGAGGAGTGCTGCTTCTGTTGCTGCGAGGAGTGCTGCTTCTGTTGCTGGGAGGAGTGCTGCTGCTGGTGCTGCTGGTGTTGTTGGTGTTGCCTGTGTTGCTGGGAGGAGTGCTGCCGGTGTTGCTGGTGCTGCTAGGAGGGCTGGTGCTGGGAGTGATGATGTTGGGAGTGATGATGCTGGGAGTGATGATGTTGGGAGTGATGATGCTGGGAGTGATGCTCGTCGGAGTGATGTTGCTGGGAGTGATGCTGTTGGGAGTGATGATGTTGTGAGTGATGATGTTGGGAGTGATGCTGGTCGGAGTGATGATGCGGAGAGCAGTGATGCTGTGAAGCAATTTCATTATTTGAATTTTATTATTAAGTTGTCTTTTGATAGGTGGCAAAAAATATGAAAATTAGGCAGAGTCAGAAGAATTATGCTGCACTCACGCGGAGTGCAGCATCATGGTGGCTAGATACGTTGAGGGAAAACTATCGAAGCTATTGCTCTGCTAGTGAACAGGGAAGTAATTGTGTGTTGAAATTCAAAAATCGCTATGTGAACTTTCCGTGTTCCAAAAGGCAAAACCCAAAATACTTTTTAAAAAAAGTCGCTTTTTGTCAGCACGCTGGTTGCGAGATCGTTCACGATTTCAGAATTTCCAACGTACCCACCTCAAATCAGCCAGTGGAGGTAGTGGTACATAGCAGGGGCAGAAAATGTCACAAAAAGCAACGATTTCGAGAATGACCCCTGCGGAGGCGCAAAAGATAACGAAGCTGCTTGAAGCCGATGCACCAACAGAGGTTCACGATAGGCTTCTTTCCGAAATGTCTAAGAGAGACAGAGACGAGTACAACTTCTCAAGAGCAAAGAATTTAGATGCCATTCGGCGCGTCAATGCAAAGCGTATTGTCTCTGCTGAAGATCGTCTCCACAATAATGTTGAAGTCGAACTCTCTGTGCAGCAGCAAATTTTGCACGATACAGATGTGAAGAGTAAGTACGTGCTAGGCTACATTCAAGCCACATCACGTCGCCCTTTTCACATTCATTTGTATCTGGAAAAGCAACTTGAATTAATAGTCAACAGGCCTCAGTGTGTATTGCATCTTGACGCGACTGGCGGCATGTTCAAAAAGATCCAGCGCCTAGGCAAAAAGATGATGCTGTACTCCCTAGTACTTCCCTCCGTCAACCAGGAAACACGCAGTGTACCAGTGGCTAAGATGGTTACAAGCGATCATAAAACAAAATCAATTCAACATTTCCTATTCTCTGTGCGAGCTGATTTAGGAGCACTCGCTTCCGGCACACTGATGTCATACGAGTTTATGCCAGCTGTAATTGTCACCGACTTTTCATGGGCGATGTTGCATTCAGTTTGTCGGTCATTTGGAAACAGCTTAGAGGAATACCTGGTCGATTCATTCGAGGCAGTTCACAGTGGGAGGTCCATATCGTAAACGATTCCGTTTATTTGCACTAATCA
Source organism: Macrostomum lignano (assembly GCA_002269645.1). Classification (NCBI taxonomy): domain Eukaryota; kingdom Metazoa; phylum Platyhelminthes; family Macrostomidae; genus Macrostomum; species Macrostomum lignano. The sequence goes on from NIVC01000957.1 coordinate 52,448, forward strand.
TGCAATTCATGCATTTGCCAGAGGCATCAAAGCAAAAGGAACTGTCGACAAAGCCGTTCGAGAACTTTTTATAAATTCATTCGTTCTGCTTATTCACCAGGAAACCTTTGAGGCGTTCGAGTTCACATTGAATATCGTAACAGAAACATTCCTAGGGCAGCGCCATCCTCGGGACTTAATAAATCAAATCAATCAATGGGAAACGACTCACACCACCACCGATGAAAACATTTTGCTAGACATGTGTGGCAGTGGGGTTGCCACGGACAGTTTTCATTTATTTTAATAATTTTAAAGTATTTTTATGTATCAATTGAATCTCCGCACTTTTTATGATGTATCCGGCGTTCTTGAATATTATTGTGTTATTATTTACTCAGTATTTATTCAGTAGTAAGTTTCCATTTCCGCGATACCTACTGTACGTACTTAATTACTTTACTACTATTGTTTTCCTGTATGTTAATTCCTATCGTATTTGAAACGCGAATGCGCTGTGTTTGGTGTTAGGGTTTTCTAGGCGCTGTAGTAGTTGTAGAGTAGCGTAGTTTCCAGAATTCAAGTCCATCCAGTTTAAATAATAAATCTAATTACTTTTATTGCAAATATATTATACAAATAAATATGAATTAAATTAAGGCGCATTGCACCCACCAAGAAAGGACGCATTCATTCATCCGTCTGTCATCACAACGAATATTCTTTTTGAATTGTTTGACTTCAAGAAGTTTATTTTACATAATTAAGTTTTTTCTAATTTTCAAATGCGTGCCAATTTTCCGTGAACGCCAACCCATGCGACCAACTGAGGTTTGCCAATGACCTCACCTCCCCTTGCTCGTCCCGAGTTTGGACCACTGGCTGATGTTTAGTTTCCCAATTTCTGGCCCAACGTTAAATCACCAGTTATTTTAACCGTTTTATGCATAATTTCTTGTTAGTTTCATTATAAACCATTGCGTGGCCCCAGTATTAGCGAGCTTAGACCCCAAGCCCTGAAATTATTAAATATGTCTACTATAAATAACTTTGCTCTGCTCAATTTTCTGCATACCTCTCCCCCTTTTCCGTTATTGCCGTTTCGTACTGAGTTCGAGTTTTTTTTTAACAGTTTAGTTCTGTTCTGATTGCCTACCCAGTTTGTTTAGCGTATCGGCTTTTTCCTTTAATAGTTTTTATTTAGCGCACCGGCGCCCGCGACATTATTTCGTCTGCTAACAATTAACTTCAATTTATTAATAATCTTTGCCAGCTAGAAAACCTGCTTTAATAAATAAACACCTGACAAATTTAATCATTAATACTTATTCGTTGGCGTCAGCCATAGCCTATCTTGAATCATTTGCCCGTGGGGCGTAAAATAACCTAGTCTCAACTCAAAGAAAGCTCTGAGGCTCTTCTCGTTCCGTAATACGAAAATTACGGTGGTGGCAGCAACTACCCTACTGAAAGTAATAAGCTCAACAAATCAACGCATTAATTTTTACGGCGCCAAAATCTCCGGTGTCTACTATTTGAACGACAGTGCCGCTAACGACCGCTCCGCTACGATTACGACTACCCTCCCCTCCGGACTTGAGAACCCGGCAGCCGGAGTAAAACAGGAGAAAGGTTTCGTTGTGATTCGTCTGCACGATTTTCCGGATTTATTCGTGCGAACTTGACGCCGGCGGCAATTCAAACGTGGAATCCGCCCCACCTCAACTGGTGTCAGCAACTAATTTCAAACAACCAATTTCCAAGAAAACTTTCTCCGCCCCACCTCACATTTATACGGGTATTTTATCATTTTAACAAACTATTTTACAATATACACCTAAAATAAGAAAGCTTAACTAAAAGCAGTGGAACTGAAACTGTTAAAAATTTGATAAAAATAAAAATATCGGCGAATAGTTATTCTCATACAAAATTTTTCGGATGCAAGAGATGTGTGTTTTGTAGAAAGTGTGTGAGCACTCGACAGCAAGCTTTGCAATGTGATGATTGCAGTCAATGGCAGCACCGAATATGTGGTTCAGGCATAAGCCAAAAGGAGTATCGTCAGATTCTAGAAGACGACGCTGTATTTAACTGGATTTGCTCCCGCTGTAAATGGGAAAAGGTAAGCAAAGTAAAATTGATCACATTATCATCCACACTCCACACATCATCCACACATATCATCCACACATTGATCACACTTAAACCCACTTAATTCCTTTCACCCAGCCACATAATTTACCCACTTAATTCACTTTCACCCAGCCACTCAGCCACTTAATTCACTTTCTTTCACCCAGACGAGTCCACATTAACTTACCCAGATAAATTTATGATCCATCTGGGCATCGCATAGTCTATTCTACTTCTACAGGCTGGGTTCCCACTCAAGGGTGGATTATTCTATGGCCAAAGGTGATGCGGTTCGATGACGAGTGTCGCACGCAGAAGCAGCAGAATGAGAGTTGGAATCAGCCAGCATCTGACCTTGGGCTTGTGGCAGCGTATCTGATGGCGCCAGGCAAATCGGATCAGGCGAACGCTCGTGCAACTCGAAAAGGAGGCCAGGGAATCTGTTTTGACTTCAACCGGGCTGGTGGCTGCTCCAGAGCTCAGTGCCGATTTGCTCACCGATGCCGCCGGTGCGGCCGGAGTTACTCCGAAGCCTCCTTCCACCGCGAAGGGGATCCGGAGTTTCCACGCCAATGACTCGAGGACTCAGGGGCACGGGAACATCAAGAGTCGCCCCCGTGTCCCCTTAGTGAATCAGCTGTTCAGAGCGACTCCCACACCAAAAATGCTAACTCACCTCTGGAAAATCTCGTCAATACCGATAGTTTTATGAAACATCTTTGCTTATCGAGTGACATGCATCTTGAAGCCTGGAAAGAAGAATTGGAAGAAATTAATATCTCCAAAGATGAAGCCAATTTTATAATCTCTGGTGTAACTCATGGATTCCGCATTACTTAACAAGACACGCAGTGATCCCCAGCCAAACATTGAACTGGAAAACTATTATTCCTTAAAGGCCAACATTAAGCAGGCCGATGTACAGATCCAGAAAGAAGTTCTGCGCGGTCGGTATCGCCGCTGCCCGATTGGCATCAAGCCACAGATAGTCAGCGTCTTGGGATGTCGCGACTTTCCTAGTCATTTCTTAGTTCACCTGCACTTGTCTCTGTTTACTCTGTTTTATCTCTCTGTCTAGCTCAATCTTGTTATTCTTATCTCTCTCTCCCTTGCTGCCTTCTGATTGGCTCTCCATTCTCGCCTCTCTCTTCAGTCGCGCACTTCACCCCCTCCTTATTATCTGGAGTCAACCCCCCTCTAAATTAGTCATATAAATATACTTGTTTGGGCCCTGCGCCCACTTACTGGCTGGCTTATCTTAGATTCAATTTAACTCTTATTTAAATATCTCATAGTTAAGTTTTAGTATTTTCTCTACATGGCGCCCAATGAAAAATAATTCAGTCAATACAGTAAGGCTGGCAAAGGCCATGCCATCGTCGTAGTCGTAGCCCTCCACCAGTCATCTCGTCATCCCGTCATCGACTCTCAATCGTCTCCTCTCTGGTTGCCGGCCTCAATCGTCTCGTCTCTGGTTGCCGGCCTCTTAATCATCTCGTCTCTGGTTGCCGGCCTCTCAATCGTCTCGTCTCTGCTTGCCGGCCTCTCAATCGTCTCGTCTCTGCTTGCCGGCCTCTCAATCGTCTCGTCTGCCGGCCTCTCAATCGTCTCGTCTCTGCTTGCCGGCCTCCTAATCGTCTCGTCTCTGCTTGCCGGCCTCTCAATCGTCTCGTCTCTGCTTGCCGGCCTCTCAATCGTCTCGTCTCTGCTTGCCGGCCTCTCAATCGTCTCGTCTGCCGGCCTCTCAATCGTCTCGTCTGCCGGCCTCTCAATCGTCTCGTCTCTGGTTGCCAGCCTCTCAATCGTCTCGTCTACCGGCCTCTCAATCGTCTCGTCTCTGGTTGCCGGCCTCTCAATCGTCTCGTCTCTGGTTGCCGGCCTCTCAATCGTCTCGTCTCTGCTTGCCGGCCTCTCAATCGTCTCGTCTGCCGGCCTCTCAATCGTCTCGTCTCTGCTTGCCGGCCTCTCAATCGTTTCTGCTTGCCGGCCACTCAATCGTCTCGTCTCTGGTTGCCAGTCTCGTCTTCGGAGTCGGTGCCGGCAGCATATTCACATTTCAACTCGGGCTGTCGGTCTCGTCTTCGGAGTCGGTGCCGGCGGCATATTCACAATTCAACTCGGGCCGTCGTCACGTCGTCGGAGTCGATGTCGGCAGTCAATCTCACCGGTCTTTGTCAAACTTTCTTCACTCGGTCCCCTCCTCTCTTGTCAGTGTCTCCAGTTGTCTAGTCGTCTCCAGTTGTTCTTTTCATCAACTTGATTCTCATCTCATCTCATCTCTCTCATCTCAGCTCTCGTACTCAACTGACAATGTTAATGTTTTCTCTAAACTTTACTAGCCATTTACAATTAAAAATTGCTAATTTTTAGGGGGGAGGGTGGATATATTTAATTTAGTCTTTTCAGTCTTCTCATTGGTTCAAAAAACTACTCATTAAAAATCTAAGTTTAAAATTCGGTTTAAATATTTTGCATTCACTCTACTGTTTTTGTATTCAAATTCTTAGTCATTATGTATTTTTCAAATCGTTTTATACACCATTTATTGTGAATGTGTTTTTCAATTTAATTCGACCTAATTCTAACTCATTAATTTCAATTGGTAATGGTAGTCAATTATTAAAAAATGTTCCATTTTTTGGGGGGAGTGTCGCTACTTTCCTAGTCATTTCTTAGTTCACCTTCACTTGTCTCTGTTTACTCTTTTTTCTCTCTCTCTGTCTAGCTCAATCTTGTTATTCTTATCTCTCTCTCCCTTGCTGCCTTCTGATTGGCTCTCCATTCTCGCCTCTCTCTTCAGTCGCGCACTTCACCCCTCTCCTTATTATCTGGAGTCAACCCCCCTCTAAATTAGTCATGTAAATATACTTCTTTGGGCCCTGCGCCCACTTACTGGCTGGCTTATCTTCAATCGTTAGTATTTTCTCTACAAAAGAAAAGGAAAGGAACGGAGAGTATAGAGAAACTGATTAAACACACAGGATATATATAACATGCGCAGATAATTCCCAGAGGGGGGGGGCACCAATTGGAACAGCAAGTGGGTCACCCAAGGGAAAGAGAAAAACCGGCAGCTGGAAACACTAAAACAAACAAACAAAAAGGGGGGAGCTCCGAACGGAGCAACCGGGGGAACAGGCGAGGGAACAATCAGAGGAACAAAAGTGACGTCAATCGTCAGCCGGTGGAAACCCGTCTCGTCAACCGTCACAGATTGCTGCAGTCCTCCCAGTGGTAGACCGGCCTACCACACCACAATATATAAATACAAAGAACGTGAACGTAGAGCACACCAACGATTCTAATGGTAATTTCCTGACATTACCATTGACCTTGGGCATATTCAACTTACTAAAATTATTTTTTTTCACTTGAATTAGTCAAACAAGCTGCTTGCTAGTACTCTCGTGTAATACACGGGTGACGGGCTTGATGATTCCTATGACCTATATATACAATATATTATTATTAGCTCGTATATCATGAATCATGACAAGAAAAATTATACAACAAAATTTGTCTACTACGAACATGCCATAATATGAGTATGTGAGGTGGGGGCGGAGAAGAAAAGAAAATTTAAGGGTAGGCGGTTAATAACGTTTGAATTGCCGCCTGTGTTGTCTCGGCACTCGTAAAGCCGGAAAATTTCAAGAAATGATTCGTGTCGCTTCTCCTTTGATACTCCGTCTGCCGGGGTCCTCAATTCCGGGAGGAGGGTAGTCGTAATTAGCAGTCGAGCAGTCTTTTAACGGCACGGTCGTTCAATTGGGTCCTCAGGCAATTTCGTCGTTTTTGCGTTCAATTTCGGCGCCAGCGCTAGTATGCAGTCCAAACAACTGAGCCATAGACACTGGGCAACTTTTGCGTTCAAATTCGGCCTTTTTGCGTCCTATTTCGGCAGCTTACGGCATCAAACATACTTGCGGAGACGACTATAGGCCTGCTTTAGGAGACAAATTTTTCGTCCCACCCTCACTGAATGCGATCGAGTGAGAAAGTGTTTATGGCAAAAACATTCGAACTGTGTCCACAGTGCGGCCCATGTGATTGCGCTGCCGAAATAGGACGCAAAAAGGCCGAATTTGAACGCAAAAGTTGCCCAGTGTCTATGGCTCAGTTGTTTGGACTGCATACTAGCGCTCGCGCCGAAATTGAACGCAAAAACGACGAAATTGATTGCAAAAAGGTATATTTATATGTCTGTGTAACCAACTTTGCTCTCATTCCTGCTCCTTGGTCGTGTTGCGTTCCGTTTTAGTTTGCTCTCTTGTGTTCTAGTAAGCTTGTGCTCTATCTTGTGCTTAATTTCGTACTTTGTTCGTTTATTCTTCAACTTAAGCACCGCTAGCGTCTGATTTTATTTTAGTCACCCTATTGCTCGCTCTCGGCACCGCCGAATTGTTCTCTGTCGAGTCCGCCACAAAGTAATAATTTAGTAACTCTATTGCCGTATACCATTATCCAGTTTATTAACATAATAAAATTTAACCAATTTAATAATTATTTATTCGTTCGTTCTTATTCGAAGCCCTTAGTTTTCTATTGAGTTATTTGCACACGGGGCGTAAAACAATCAATTAGTCTCATCTCAAAGAAAGCACTGAGACCCTTAACGTTCCGTAATACAAAATTACGGTGGTGGCAGTGCTACTTTACTACTGATAGTAACAAACCGAGCATGTCAACAGATTACGAATTTTACGGTGCCTGAGGACCCAATTGAACGACCGTGCCGTTAAAAGACTGCTCGACTGCTAATTACGACTACCCTCCTCCCGGAATTGAGGACCCCGGCAGACGGAGTATCAAAGGAGAAGCGACACGAATCAGTTCTTGAAATTTTCCGGCTTTACGAGTGCCGAGATAACGCAGGCGGCGATTAAAAGTTAGAATCCGCCCCACCTTTTGGTGTCAGAAACCTACGACTTACAAATCAATCAATTTATTTATTTTCTTTTCCACCCCACCTCAGTGGTAGGCCGGACTACCACTGTCTGAGCGGAACGAGACCTCCGTGGGCAATGATTAATTATTTCTCCTTTAAGTGGTGCCTCGTATGACGTCAATATGTTCCCATGCTTGGTCCCGCTGTTGTCCCTTGTGTTGGACCCAACCCGTGTTCCTCCCTTTTTGTTTTATTTCTGCTGCGTCCCTTGTGTTGGTCCAATTCCTGGCTTTCCTCCTTTTCCTCCGGTTGCCCCACCTGTTGTGCCACCCGGTGACCCACCTATTGTTTTCTTAACTTTCTCCCCTACTTAATAAATGTGTTTTGGGCACGAAAATGTTATGCTCTTCCTTCCTCCCGCTCCCTCGTTATTTTCTGTGTATACGTGCTAACTTACAGTTTCCCCATTGCTCACATTCATTTGCTCCGTTTTAATTTGTAGCTAACAGTTCTTTTATCCAACCTATAGTGCGCTTGGCGGCTCTGCCGGATAATATCTCATCCGAACGTCGGCCAGTAAAAATAATATTAACACTAGCTTGCTCATCGTATTTATCTAGTTAATACAATATTAACTAATAAGCTCTACGTCAATTTATTCCTTAGTAACTAATTGAAGCCCTCCTAGTTTTCTATTGAGTCATTTGCCCGTGGGGCGTTAAACAACCAAATTAATCTCATCTCTGAACGAGCTTTGAGATCTCAACGTTCCGTAATACGCAAATTACGGTGGTGGCAGCACTACTCTACTATTAGTAAGCAACTAAGAGAAACGACGTACATTGAAATTACGGAGTCTAAGGACCCAAACTGAACGACCGTGCCTGTTTAAAAGACCGCTCGACTGCGATTACGACTACCCTCACCCCGGACTTAAGGACCCGGCAGACGGAGTACAAGGAAAAAGCTACCGCAACGAAACTGCGCAATTTTTCCGGCTTTACGAGTGCCGAGATAACGAAGGCGGCAATTCAAATGTATCAACCGCCCCAACTCATTGGTGTCAGCGACGACCGACTTACAAAGTTTATTTTCTCTGCCCCCACCTCAAAATTTTAATTTTTAAGTCATTAAGTCAACGAGCGATTCAATTAAAAAAGTGCGAAAATTGTTTACTTAACTGTGCTTGTGCGTAAAAAACAAAAACGGTCAAGCGAAATTGGGTAAACGACCGTATGGTAATGTATTATTCCTATATACTAAAAACATATATTCTTATATACTAAAGTTGAGTTTGTTTGTTTGTTTGTTTGCTTGTAACAGAAAATCTTGCGAACGGAATGACCGATTTTCTCCGTTTTTGCACCATTAGATGGCAAATTGTCCGGAATCGGTACACGTATTTTTAATAAGCTATCCAAATTAAAGAGGCCTCTCAATTGTCAGAAAACAGGTTTTTGCCCATCTCGCTAATGTATTTTTTCGGCAGTGAGAGCTTGCAAACGGTTTTGGCCATAGATTATAATGCTAATAGATGTAGGCTGCTTGGTTTTTATGTAGCCCACTGCTTCCTTTCCTTCTTTCTTTTCTTTGGTTTTTGAACCCTCTAATAGTGCTTTATCTATTTAGCCCCACTGTATGATGGTGCGCCGTGGCGCAAGCCATTTGAAGAGAAGCCGTGACGCAAAGAAAAGACGACTGGCCGAGTCTGCTGGAGAGCGCGATGCCCGTCTGGAAGAGCAGCGGCGGCGAGACGCCGAGCGCCGCGCTGTTGAAGACGAGGCTGAGCGATTTGCCCGTCTGGAGGAACAGCGGCAGAGACAGGCTGAATGTCGCGTTGCTGAAGACGAGGCTGAGCGGATTGCCCGTCTGGAGGAACAGCGGCAGAGACAGGCTGAGTGTCGCGTTGCTGAAGACGAGGCTGAGCGGATTGCCCGTCTGGAGGAACAGCGGCAGAGACAGGCTTTGTTTCGCGCTGCTGAAGACGAGGCTGAGCGGATTGCCCGTCTGGAGGAACAGCGGCAGAAACAGGCTGAGTGTCGCGTTGCTGAAGACGAGGCTGAGCGGATTGCCCGTCTGGAGGAACAGCGGCAGAGACAGGCTTTGTTTCGCGCTGCTGAAGACGAGGCTGAGCGGATTGCCCGTCTGGAGGAACAGCGGCAGAGACAGGCTGAGTTTCGCGCTGCTGAGGACGAGGCTGAGCGGATTACCCGTCTGGAAGAGCAGCGGCAGAGACAGGCTGATTGTCGGCGCGGTCACCAGGTTACCTTGTGTCGAATCTATTGTGCCCTTTAGTCAGTTGCAGGTCAATACCACCATTGGCGATGGCAACTGCTTTTTTCATGCCGTGTGCGACCAGCTACGTGGCACACCGCATCAAACCGATGCCGCTACCCTTCGGCACGAGTTGGCCTGTCGTGCAGTTGAACTTTTGCCACAGTTGGTCGCGAATGGCATCATCGCGCCTGACTGCGCCGATGAGATTGCGAATTCCTCCTTTCAGGAAGGGGTTTATATTTCAGACGAAGTGGCAGCTCTGTTTAGTAGCTGCTTTGACATGGACCTGGTGATTTACCAGTCCAATGGTAATGTGCTGCAATATTTCAAGTGTGACAAGCAGCCTCCCAATGCCACTGTGCGTGTGCTCTTGAGTCACGAGCACTACGAGTCGCTCAGACTTCGACCGTCTCTGCAAGCTTCTTCAGGTGCAGAGTGTCCCAGGCCAATGGCAAGCGGCTCAAAGGCAGTGCCAGTTGACATCCACAGCTCATGTGCCGACATTGGAGCATCGGGTGATCATCGGTGAGTCTTCTTCATTTGTCTTTTTGATTTGAACTGCTGTCCTCACAACATGTCTTATTCCACTGTACTCACAGGCGTGCCGAGCCATTGCTGCCTGAGGCCCCGGCTCACCAGTGTGGACCAATGAACAACGCCTGCAATGACTGTGGCGCATTGTTTTGGGCCAAAGAGACGCGCAACTTCTGCTGCGCCAAGGGCAAGGTGAAGCTGCCCACCCGTACGATGCCGCAGGTCTTGGTAGATCTTTACACGGGGCAGCACCGACTCAGTGCAGAGTTCCTGGCCCACATCAGGAGCTACAATGCGGTGCTGCACCTCACATCTCTGGGTGTGAAGCTCAGAATGGTGCCTGGCTATAGTCCCAGCTTCATCATCAGCGGCCAGCTGCATCACAATATGGGGCCGCTGCTTGCCGACCCCTCAGCCGAGCCGCATGGCTGGCAGGTGTATTTTACTGACCGCGAATTGGAGAGCCGCCTGAGCCTCAGTCAGAGAGTGAAGCCGGAGCTGCTAAAGCTGCTGCAAACTCTGCTGCATCAATCCAACGGCTACGTGCAAAGCCTTCGAGCTGCTGTTCAGCGAATCAGTGGCGACCCTGAGCTGGGAGATGCGCGAATTGTGATTCACCCGGACCGAAGACCAGCAGGGGAACACATTCGGTGAGTTTGTGGTGTCAAAATAAACTATGATGTATATATTGTATATATTCATGATACAATATATAAAAATATAAAAATATAAAAATATGATTTTTCCTCAGGCGCTACAATCTTCCTATGGCCAATGAGGTTGGCATTCTTATCGTTGGTGGCACAGAGGACGCAACGACAAATCGTGACGTTGTGATCCGACTGCGTGGTGGCCAAGTCCAGCGCATAGCCGAGACGTACCGGTCCTATGACCCTCTGGAGTACGTGCTGCTGTTCCCCAATGGCGAGGACGGCTGGCACCCGGAGCTGAAGATGGCGAATGGGCGGAAGCTGACGCCCATGAAGTACTACGCCAGCGAAATCATGGTGCGAGCTGGCCAGTTCAATGTGCTGCACCACGGCAGGCGTCTGTTCCAGCAGTACCTGGTGGACATGGCTGCCAAGATCGAGTCCGAGAGGCTGCTGTACCTGCGGACTCATCAGGAGGACCTGCGCAGCGAGACTTACAGCGGCCTGAGAGACGCCCTGTTTGCTGCTGATGGCAGGCACACTGAAGCCGATCCCAATGAGATTGGTAAGCCTGCTCATGTGTATCTGTCCTCCAGTTTTGTTGGTGGACCCAGGTACCTGATGGAGAGGCTGCAGGACGCAATGTCCTACGTGCACAAGTTTGGTAAGCCAGACCTGTTTGTCACGGCCACGTGCAACCCGAAGTGGCCAGAGATTACGGTGCAGCTGCTGCCTGGTCAGCGGCCTGAAGACCGTCCGGACATTGTGACCCGGGTGTTTGAATTAAAGAAAAAAGCTCTGATTGAAGAGCTCAGGAAGCGCTTTGGCAAGGAAGCTGCGCATGTCTGCTCACTGGAGTTCCAGAAGCGCGGTGAGTTGATCCGTTTTCTCTGTGATGAACTGCAAAAAGTAAAGTCTTATAATTAATGTCTTTTGTCTCATGATTAATTATAAGACATTACTTATTTATAAAACATTCAACACAGGCCTTCCCCATGTGCACTTTCTGCTGTGGCTGGCAAACGGAAGTCGAGTCACTCCGGATCGCTACGATGCCATCGTGTCTGCGGAGATCCCAGACCCACAGCGGCAGCCAGTGCTGTACGAGCTGGTCAAGATCCACATGATCCACGGACCGTGTGGCGAGCTGAACCCGGCCTGCCCTTGCATGGAGAACGGCAAGTGCAGCAAGGCCTTCCCGAAGGACTTTCAGCCGGAGACGCTGACCAGCGACACCGGGTACCCGTTCTACAGGAGGCGCTCTCCTGAGATGGGAGGCTTCACGGTGGACAAACTGTTCAAGGGCCGCAGCATCCGAATGGACAACAGGTGAGTCTGCAGATGCTTAGCCATAGCATTTCTGTACTATACAGTTAAATCCTATCTTCCTATCTTTCCTATCTTCTTCTTCTTCTTCTTTCTCTAGGTGGGTTGTGCCATACAACACTGACCTGCTGCTCCAGTTCGCATGCCACTTGAACGTTGAAGTTTGTGCCACCGTCAAGTCTGTCAAGTACGTAATCAAGTATTTGATGAAAAGTGGCGATATGGCTGTTTTCAAAGTTGCCGACGCTGGAGCCACTGAAGCTCAGCCTGTCAAACAGCTAGAGAAGCCACGTGACGAAATCTCAGAGTACCTGTCTGCACGCTACATTGGCCCAATGGAAGCTGTAAACACCATCTTGGCCTTTGAGGTGAGTAATCAGTTGTGATTACCTGTTTTATCTTATTTCCAATGACACGATCCTTAACATCTTAACACCCAGGTGCACAACAGGTACCCGGCGGTCATCAGACTCTGCGTGCACAAGTCTGAAGAGCAGCTTGTGTATTTCAACGAGCGGACCGCCAGCGCCAAAGCCAAGGCGCCCAGAGATTCGACACTGACGGCCTTCTTCAAGCTGTGCCGCACTGACGAGTTTGCTCGGCGTCTACTCTACAACGAGGTGGCCTCCTACTTTGTGTGGCATCCGAGTGCAAGAGAGTGGCGTCGGGCAAAGCAGGGCGCCGATGTCGAATGGCATCCTGGCGTAAAGCGCAATTCAAACATATCTCGCATGTACACAGTTAGTCCTAGAGCAGGTGACCTGTTCTACCTGCGACTGCTGCTGCTGCACGTGCGAGGACCGACCAGCTTCGAGTCGTTGCAGACCGTGGCCGGTGTTTATTTCGTCAGCGCCAAGGCTGCCTGCATGGCTCTCGGCCTGCTGCAACGCGATGACCACTGGCACCACTGCCTGACTGAGGCTGTCCAGAGCCGAATGCCGCGAGCTCTGAGGCACCTGCTGGCTGTCGTCCTCATCTGGGGAGAGCCAGACGATGGCGCCAACCTGTGGAGCAGCTTTGCAGAGGATCTCTGCGAAGACCTGCGATTCCACAACCCGGACCTGAGCGCCGAGGAAGTCAGCGACTTGGCTCTGCGAGAGCTGCAGAGCATGCTGACGTCAATGGGCGGCAGCAGTCTGCCAGAATACGGACTTCCTGCTGCCTCCGCTATGCCGCAAGTCGGGCCGCAGCAGTTCGACACGGTCGAGCAGGCGGAGATCACAGAGACGCGGCTGCCAATGCTGACGGCTGAGCAGCGGGTCATCTATGAGGCCGTGACTGAGGATATTTACAATGGCTCAGGTGGGCTGCATTTCCATGACGCTCTCGCAGGCACCGGCAAGACCTTCTTGCTTGAGGTTCTGCTGGCGTTTGTGCGTAGTCGAGGGGAAGTCGCACTCGCCGTTGCGTCGTCTGGCATCGCAGCCACCCTGCTGCCGGGTGGACAGACGGCGCATTCGACATTCAAGATCCCAGTGCGGCTGGTTCGCACCGACAAGGACGTGTGTTCTGTCCGAGCCCAATCAAGACAGGCCGCAGTGTTTCGCACCGTGCGGCTTATAGTCTGGGATGAAATCTCCATGACGAATCGGAAGGATCTGGAGGCTGTCGACCGCAGTCTCCGAGACCTACGGAAGCAAGACCGTCCATTCGGCGGCATCGTTTTGGTCTGCGATGGAGACTTTCGCCAGTTGCTGCCGGTGGTGCAGAATGGCACCAGGGCAAACAACATTTTAGCTTGTGTAAGCAAATCTAATCTGTGGCCTTTATTCCACAGGCACAGACTTTCTAAGAACATCCGGCTGCAACGCTGTGCTGATGCTGAGCTGTACAATCGCTATATGCAACTGCTCATGCAGGTGAATATTTCTCTTGCTGCTTATATGAGCGTGGCAACATGAGATTCTCATGCATTTTCTGCACATCCCGCACAGATCGGCTCAGGGCCGGCTGATCAGTCGGATGACACAGTCCGCCTTCCTGCCGAGATCGTCATTCCGGCAGAGGCGCCGCTCTCCGCGCTGATCCAGTTCGTGTACCCTTCGTTCGAGGCGTCAGCGGAGCGTGACGGCTACTTTTCAAGCCGGGCAATCCTGGCGCCCTACAACGATGCGGTTGACGCGATCAACAGCGAGTGCCTGGCAATGTTCCCAGGCCAACTGCGAGAGTATCGCTCAGTGGACAGCGTGGCTGACGAGGAAGCGGCCACGCACTTTCCTCCGGAGCTGCTGAACCAGCTGGATGCTCCGAACTTTCCTACTCACCTGCTTAAGCTCAAGGTGGGCATGCCGCTGGTTCTGCTGCGGAATCTGAATCCGCCAAGGCTGTGCAACGGCACCCGGCTGATCATCCTGGAGCTGGGCGAGAACGTGCTGCGCTGCAAGGTCGCTGCCGGCCAGTTCTCTGGTGATGAAATCTTACTGCCGAGGATTCCGCTGCAGCCCAACAATGCTGACCTGCCAGTCTGCTTCAAGCGGCTGCAGTTCCCAGTTAAGCCGAGCTTTTGCCTGACGATCCACAAGTCACAGGGCCAGTCGCTCGACACCGTGGACATCGACCTGGCTGTCGGCTGTTTTGCGCACGGCCAGCTGTACACTGCGCTGTCGCGAGCAAAGAATGCGGCCAATGTACGGGTCCGAATCTCTGGAGATAAGACGAGAAATGTCGTGTACCCTGAAGTGCTGAGTGTTTGAATGGCCATCTAAAAGGATTGCTCACAATTACTATTAAGACGAAATAGTATGCACACTGTCAATCTCTGGGGTTGGGTGTTGCAGCTGCTCAATCGTGATAAATAAATAAAATGCACACTGTCAACTTACACGCATGTGTAAATACAGAAAAATATATCCTTTCTATCGGATTGTCATTGAATAACAAGTTATCGATGGAAAAGCACAAGTGTGTGTGTGTGTGTGTGTGCGTTTGTGCGTGATCTATGATACGCATTCTCGAGCAGAAGATCGCAGCTTGTACGTCTATGTTAAAAAAGTACATGTGCCACTTAGGCGTCTATGACGCATACAGGTAAGCCTAAGCGGTTGGGATTAAAGCCCGAAAAATAATTCACGCTTCAAATCAAAGTCAAAACTAAATCTTTCTTCATCTACAGCAGCCACCGCGTGTCAACAATAAAGATAATCTTTCTTCATCTACAGCAGCCACCGCGTGTCAACAATAAAGATAAGTGCATTACTATTTGTCAATTAAATCAATTATAAACTGTGCTAATCAAATTATAATGGAAGGTTCCTGCACAGTGCCCAATCAGCAGAGGCTGAACATCGCTGCGCTGGTGTCCGGCATGATGAAGGGCGCAATAATCGGATTGGTGTCAATGCTAACGGACATCAGAAATTATTCAAACGCAAAGGGAACTGGCCAAGTGTTCTCTTTTAATCTTGCAGACGAAGACAGCGAGATTCGGGTAAGCGTGTTCGGAACAAATTTGAGAACACACCATTACTTGTGCAAAAACGCTACGGCCGTGCGCGTATCTGGTGGTTGGTTGAAAGCCTCAAATTCTATGTACAACTCAACCGACAACGAGCTCGAAATGACTCTGTCAGTGGATAAAGATGGAGTCCTTGTTGCTAGCAACGAAATTGTCCAGCAGCGCAAAGCCCAGTACATAAAAATTGGCGTTCTCTCAACCTTTACACTGAGAAAGTAAGTTAAAGTCGTACTCGTACCATTCATTCTAAGCAACATTCGTTTTGGATGTGATTAACAATTAATGGCAAAATTCTTCAATGGTCATGTAGGAAGGTTGACATTCGAGGCGTCATTTCCAGTACTATGGCGCAAAGGGAAATCCAAACAAAACGAGGAACTACCACTAACTTGGCCAATGTGACACTGGTCGATGACTCGGCATCGTCTGTCTCCTGCACATTCTGGGCCGACAGTGCAAGTCTGGTGAATCACTGGACTGTGGGCGACACCCTAGAGGTTCAAGGAGCCCAAGTGCAAGAATATGGCAATGATATTTCGCTAAATTGTACCAGGGCCAATGTTCGCCAATATCCTGCCAATGACTCTGACTTGACGGAGTGGTTTGAAAGGGCTCAGTCGAGTCAGCAAATCTTTGAGCCAGTCCAAAAGACCCAATCGACTGCGAGACCGCCTGATAACCAGAAAGTTCGGAGGGACACATTTGTGTTCCAGTGCTCTCCTGAAATGTTCGCATCATTCCGCAATGTACAAATAATGCAAGTATGCTGCGGAGACGACGAAATTATTTTTTCGCGAGACAAACGCGGAGGCGACGTGTCACTGGGCCAAATGGAGTCTACTCCAATCGCTGGACCGTCGCATTCTACTATCAATGAGGACGATTAAAAAGAATTGTCATTGATAAAGCAACACAGTCAATCTCTGGTGTTGGGTGTTGCAGCTGCTAAGTTTAATAACAATAAAGTGCACACTGTCAATCTCCGGGGTTGGGTGTTGCAGAAGCAGCAATGTTATTCTGATAATAATTCTGATTGATTGTTGATACTAAAAAAAGATAATACAATAAACGCTGTATGCATCTGATTCAGTAAAAAATAAGAGAATAATACAAAAAAATAACTATTGTTTTCAAATAAATAATATAATCAATTCATTGCTCTGAACCTGAGCATCTCCCCGGAGGGGGGCTAAAATTGCTATAATTGTCTATAGCCAACATTCTCCTTCTTACTTTTCGATCCTCTATTCTGTAATGGAGATAGCTTGAGTTCTTTCTTTCTGTGGTGTATTGTAGTGTAATAAAATATTAATGACTAAATGAATGAGACCTATGAATAAGAATGAATATAAAAATTGATTTATGAATATTCATATTGAATTATTGAGATATTGAATTATAGATACGGTGAATAAGAGAGATTATTATGAATATTAGTTAATCAATTGCGATAAATAACTGTACTAAATACTCTCCCCGAAGGGGGGTCAACTATTGCTAGTCTAAATATACTAAATCTTTAGGGTTTGTATGCTTGCTTGATTGCTTGACTAGTATATTAAAAATGAAACTCTTTTGTATCTAAAATTGACTTCACGATACTGCAAAAGGTAATAAATTATTTTTCAGCATTCCAGTTATTTCGAATGAAACGAGCAAACCTCAGAGAAAGGTTAAAGGTTAAAGGTCGTTCTCAGCAAAGTGTTACTTGATGGCGGACTTTGTACGCACCCGTGCATCCAGTTTTACTGGAATATATCTCAAATAAGTGCAGCTAAAAGGGCTCAGATACCATGACACGAGTACCATACGATACCATGACACGAATTTATACGGTAATATAAATTCCGAAATTGCTTGTTGTCATGTGAAAATTCATATAAAAATTATAAATCTGATTTATTACCAAAAACATCGGTGCAAGAGAAGATACCACGATCTCCACCGTGGTGCATGAATTCGGAGCCGCGCTTAACTGCTGCCAGGGCAGCGAAGCGACGAGCGAGAGCGAACGTCTTTGAGTTTGAACGTCGGCGTGAGAGAAACCGACGAAAGTCGGCAACGATCTTTCCACCCCCACGTGACTGCAGTTCGCTGTAATCGAGCCCAGCCGTACCACAAGGCACGCGCGTCGTGTCGGGATGCTGAACTGCCGCACTCTCAAGGCCGCGTAGCCGAGGGCCGGCTGTTGGCGCAGCTAGCGCTCGACCTTATAGATGCGATGTCATCTCACTGCAAGCAAGTGTTCATCAGGGCCGACGCGGGAATTCATTGTGAGAAACTTTGCGCCGGTGGACCAAAGAGGCCGTCGTGAAGTTGGACCGCTGATCGGACCCAGACTGAAGCAGAGCTGTCGCTGCATCTCTCTGTCTGACCGGTGGCTTCAGTTCAACGTCTGCAGTTTCGTGGCCGAAACGCTCGATCACCTGTTCAGCGCGAACGCGCCTCCTGTCACCCGACCTAACGAGGGTCGAGTCTTCTTCGAACAGCTCTTAGTTGGACCCGCCTGGCCCAAACACTCGGTTTTCGTCCGGATTTGGTCCAGTATCGTCCGGTTTTAGCGGTTTTTTTCGGATCAAGCTAAATTTCATCCGGATTTTATCCGGATCAAAATTCAGAGGATCCTCCGGACCAAAACCGGATAAAAAATTTTTTGCAAACGTCTTTCGTCCGGTTTTTCACCCGGAAATTTATCCGGTCGATTTTCTAACAATTGGACAAAACCCGGAGCATAATCCGGATGACCTCCTGACGAGAGTAGTTTTTTCGTCCGGAAAATGATCCGGTATTTCTTCCACTCGTTTCTCCACTGTTCGAGACGGATCTAACCGGATCAAATACCGGATTAAATTTTACTTATATCCTCCCTACAGTTTTGAGTCAGTGTGGTTTCCCGCTGGGACCTAACTCCGACATTTTGCAAACTGTAAGTGTAATTTCAGTCCGATTTTTACACGATTTTCGTAATCAAATCGAAATATGCCCGAATTTTCTCCGACTTTCGCTTGGTCGATGAAATATAGACAAAATTCTGAGTTGTTTTGGCTCGATTTTCGACCGACATTCCCCCGATTTTCACCTAAATTTTTCTGTAAAAAGTCGGCTGAAGTTCGGCGCAGTTTTGGCACGATTTTTCACCGACATTTTTCCGATTTTCACCTAAATTTGTCTGTAAAGAGTGTAGAGAGCGAAGCCGAGAGAGAGAAAGTTATGTGTTGTGTGTAGCCGATAAAGCCTCTGTGACGTTGCCAGTTAAGGAGGTCCCGCAAAAGGGCCGTTGGACTGTAGTTTCCCTTGCAATTTCTCACTTAAATTTCTCCAATAGTTTATTTTAACGTTTACTTATAGTAGCGTGCAACTAATCTGTATCAATTGCTAATTCACTGTGTATTTGATAGACCTTGCGTTCGTCTGTAAAATTTAGCACGATCGATAATTTCAAGTTCTCTCGCCAGCCAATGAAAATTCTCCGCGTGTATATTGCTAGCCCTCTGCGCTCTTTATTAACCCCCGCCTGGCGGCGGGCTGGGGGGCCCTTCACTTGCACCTCCCTTGGCGTTCTCTTTGCTCCCTTGCGGCCCTTGTGTTTTCGTCTCGTTTTCCTTCTCTCGCCTGGCTGCCTCGAGCCTCCTTATCTCACGCCACGGCTCCTCTGTCTGGACCCGCCTGTTTACACACCGTTACTCCACTGTGTTCTGCAACGGCGAACGCCATTCTCGCCGCTACTTATCCGCCCGTCTACTTGCTACTCACTGCTTCCACTGTGATCATCGCCATCACCCACCACGTTACGTCACCATTGTATCCTTCGTCTGCTACTCGACTTCATCATTCTAAATTACCTTCAAAACCATTGTTGCAGCCGCCAGTGTCCCAAAGCGCAATAAGTTTTGTATTGACATTAACCAGTTCTAATATTGATCTCAACAATAAATTAACCACGGCAGTTTCCTGCCCTTATACGCCAAGTGCTTCGCTACACAATCCATTTTGCAAGAATTGACTTCGATTCATTTTGGGACTACAACGACTTGCGACAATTCTCGTCAACGGCCCTTTTAAGGGTCCTAGCCACTACGCCGATAAAGTGACACCTCAATCCATTGTAGGCTCTGTGCGATCGATTTATATATTTAGCAGCGACCCTGCAGCTGAGACTGCGTACATTAAAAACAGAAAGCCAAGAATATTGGATGTACATCGGAAATGCACACCAGGACTAAAAACACTTATTATGCAAGCACTGGGCAGCAGGTGCCTACAATTCTCCCCAACCAGAGAGATCCCAGGGGATAAAAAAAACGAGCTCAATTACTCAGTTACTACCGGCCCAAACCCCAAAGCAATCAAAGCGGCCCGCCCACGCACAAAAACCCTAGGATCACAATTTGTAGCTGAGCACTCTGTTACGGGAAGCTCTTGGATGTTCTCGCGTGGCGATGCTACCGCTGGGTAGACCGGCGGGCTCTCCGGCAGGTTGGCCGGCAGGTTGGCCGGCAGGCTCTCCGGCAGGCTGGCCGTCAGGCTCTCCGGCAGGTTGGCCGGCAGGCTCTCCGGCAGGCTCTCCGGCAGGCTGGCCGGCAGGCTCTCCGGCAGGCTCTCCGGCAGGCTGGCCGGCAGGCTCTCCGACCAGGGGCCGCAGCTGCGAGACGTGGCGCATGCAGGACTGTTCGCCGCGTTGAAGAACACACGTGTCTCCCTGGACCTGCTTGACTGTCCAAGGATGTGGCTCGAACGGCAGCTGCAGTTTGTTACGTGGCTGCTTCTTTCGCAGAACTTTGTTGCCGACTCTGACGCCGTGCTCCTTGACACCCTTGCGATCATCAAAGCACGCCTTTATGTCTTGGACATAGTTTCTGTGCCAGCTCTGCACCTCTTCATGGTTACGTCGATGAGCTGTGATGGTTTCATGGTCGGGATGCCGTCGTTCATCGTCCTGCCCATGAGTAGCTCAGCGGGTGCGCGGGCGGTCGCTCGATGTGGTGTCGTGCGGAACGCCAACAGCCAGTCCTCGATAGCCTCCCGCCAGTTACGACCTTCGGCCACTGCCGTATGAATCATTTTCCCGATGCTGCGGTTGACTCGCTCCGTCGCTCCATTGGATTCTGGGTGCAGCGGGCAGATGAGGCGGTGGTGAATGCCGTACGAAGCGAGGAAGCTGCGGAAAGCTGCCGAGCTGAATGGCGGGCCGTTATCGGTGACCACCTCAATCGGGACGCCGTATCTGCCGAACAGCCTCCGCAGGTGGGGGATCACGCTCTCCGCCGTCGTCGAGTTGAGAAAATTGACTTCTGGGTACTTTGAATACAAGTCGGTGGTGACCAGGAGCATCTGGCCCTGCACTGGGCCGTAGAAATCCATACCTAGTAGCAGCCAGGCACCGAAATTTCTGTCGGCCTCAATGGTGTCTGTCGCAATCCGGTGGCCGCAGCCTGGCAGTGTGCAGCACTGGACGAAGAGCTCGCAGTCGCTGCGCATCCGAGGCCACCACACCTTCGTCTGCAGGCGTTTAAGGGTGCGATCGGCGCCCAGATGACCGGTGTGCGCCAGTTGAAGGATCGGCCTGCGCAGCGACTCGGGGATGACGATGAGGTCACCGCGGAGTAATACTCCGTCGCTTTCCGACAGTTCGCCGCTGATGGACTTAAAGGAGCGCTGGGCTGCCGCTTGCATGTCCCAGCGGCCGGTTTGAATCGCGTTCAGCGCCGCCTGGACGTCCCTGTCGGTGCGCGATGCTTCCCGAACCTGGTCGAGACTGAAGCCCTTTGGCACGGCCCCGGTCGACACGGCGTTGATGAAGGCGGCGTCGAGCTCTTCACCTACATTCCGACGCCGCTCTGGCAGTGGCTGCCGACTCAGCAGGTCAGCCGGGTTGGTCGAGCCTGGCCGGTAGAGCAGGTTGAAGCGGAGATGCTGAATGCGCAGTGCCATTCGCTCGATCCGCGGTGGCGGACGGGAGCCAGGCTTGAAAAGCGGCACGAGCGGTCGGTGGTCCGTCACCACGGTGAAGTCTGGGTCGCCAGCCAGATAGTGCTCAAACTTGAGACACCCAAATTTGATGGCCAACGCCTCCCGCTCGATCTGCGCGTACCGCTGCTCCACCGGCGAGAGGGCTCTGCTGGCGTAGGCGACGGGTCTGCTGTTGCCGTCTGGCTGCCGCTGCGTGAGGATGGCGCCGAGGCCGATCGGCGATGCGTCCACCAGGAGCTCCGTGTGCAGCCTGCGGTCGAAAAAGGCCAGCGTGTCCGCGTCTGAGAATGCCTTCTTGATGCCGTCAAACGCCGCTGTGTGTTTTTCTGTCCACTCCCAGGCTTGGCCCTTCTTCGTTAGCTGCCGGAGTGGGGCCGCGAGGTCAGCGAAGTTCGGGATGAACTTTGCCAGGAAGTTAGCGGTTCCCAGGAAAGAGCGGATGTCGGCCACGTTGGAGGGCTCTCGGAAGTTCTGCATGGCGTCAATTTTCTCGGTGGCCGGTTGCATGCCCCGGGCGGTCAGGCGCATCCCAAGAAACTCGACAGTCGGCCGGGCGAACCTGCACTTGTCCTGATTGAGGGTGATCCCGAACTCTCGGAGGCGCTTAAGGCAGGCGTCCAGCCTCTCATGGTGCTGCTTCAGGTCGGAGCCGTATACCACCACGTCGTCGTGCGCCCACCGGACGCCGTCGATGCCGCTGAGGATGCCAAGCATGACTCGTTGAAGGATTTCCGAGACATTTGTGAACCCCATGCTGAGCCTCTTGAGCCGCATCAGTCCGAGGGGCGTGCTGAAGGTGAAGAGGTGACAGCTGCTCTCGTGGACTGGGATCTGATAAAAAGCCTTCCGGATATCGAGTTTGCTGAACAGCTTGGCGTCTGCCATTTCCTCGGTGATTTCATCCAGCGTGGGGATTTGCTGCTTCTCTGGGATGACGAAAGCGTTGAGATCACGGAGGTCCTGGCAGATTCGAACGCCACCGTCGTCCTTGGGCACCACCAACATGCGTGACACCCAGGCGCTAGGACCTTTGACTGCCTCAATGATGCCCTGCTCCTCCAAAGCCTTGAGCTCGTCAACTACGGCCTCTTTCAGGTGCGCCGCCACACGTGAGGGCGCCTGGCAGACTGGAACAGCGTCATCGGACAGCTGGATCTGGACCTCTACACCCTTCATGCAGCCGATGCCGTTGAAGACTTCTTTGTGTCTCTGCAGGATGGCCTTGAGCTGGGGGTCGCTACACTGCTCGGAGGGTGTGGTGGCGGCGATGGCGTTTATGTTTTGCGGCTTGGTAGCTTCAGGTCGCTGGATCTTCAGCACTCCTAGCTTGAATGCGGGCTGACGCCCCAGTATCGTCAGGCCGTCGCCGTCCATAATGTGGAAGGTCGCGGTTGTTCTGGCAGATCCCACTTGGATGTCGGTAAATTTCGACAGATCGACGGTACCCACAATCCTGAGAGGTGTCGGTACCCCGTAGGCGCGAACTTCGGCTCTTGTTGGGCGTGGGCTTGGCAGGCTGAGCGCTCTGAAGGTGCCGAGACTCATGATACTGCAGCTGGCTCCGCTGTCAATCATCATGGGAAGCTGCCGGTTTGCCACCTGCACAGTCAGTGAGACGTCGGATGGGTATTTGTCGGGGTTGTACAGCGCGAACACATCCTCGATGACGGAGCCGTCGGCAGCTGTGAATACAGCATTGGTGCTGATTTGCTGCTGTGGGATCCGGCTGCTGTTTGACTGCCAAGGCTGACGGCAGGCAAGAGCGAGGTGGTTAGGCTTACCGCAGTTGTGGCAGATCTTGCCCTTGGCAGCGTCGCAGGTAGCGTGGCCTTTCTCGCCGCAGCGGTAGCAGGTGCGCTGCTGCTGGTCGCCGGGCCTGCTGGTCGTCTGAGCCGGGCCACGCCTGTTCGTTCTCACCTTGTCGCCCTTGGCAACGCTGGCCACGTGCGAGTCTGTCTTCTCCATCTCGATGGCTTGTTCCTCTGCAGCCTCGAATGCCCTCGCCTTTCGCAAGGCCTCTTCCAGGCTGATGTTCGCCTCCTGAAGCAGCCGCCTGCGCAGCTTGTCAGAGCTACAGGTTGCCACGAGCTGGTCTCTGATGAGCGAGTCCTTCAGCTGCTCGAAGTCGCACGGCTCTGCCGCAGTGCGCAGTCTGGCGTACCAGGACTCGATGGACTCTCCGGTGGCCTGGGTGCATAGGCGGAACTGATATCTGGCGAATACTATGTTCTTTCTTCCATTGAAGAATGTCTTCAAAGCGTCCAGCGTCTGCTTGAGGGTGACTTGGCCGTCCTCTGTGGCCGCTGCAGGCTTGGCCTCCTCGCGGATGATGTCGGCGATTTCCTTGCCTGCTGTGTAGCTGAGTAGTTTGCACTTTTTCTTCTCGTTGGTGATGCCTGATGCATCGATGAAGTCTTCAAAGCGGTCCGCCAATTGACTCCAGCGCTTGCCCGCGTTGTGTGGGTCTGCTGATACTGAGAATGGCTCAGGGGGGGGGGCAGTGAGAAAAAGTTGGCTGCCATGATTTGTTTACCGCGCGGTAGGCGGCTTGCGACGCCACTGTAGAGAGCGAAGCCGAGAGAGAAAGTTATGTGTTGTGTGTAGCCGATAAAGCCTCAATCCATTGTAGGCTCTGTGCGATCGATTTATATATTTAGCAGCGACCCTGCAGTTGAGACTGCGTACATTAAAAACAGAAAGCCAAGAATATTGGATGTACATCGGAAATGCACACCAGGACTAAAAACACTTATTATGCAAGCACTGGGCAGCAGGTGCCTACAAAGAGTTGACCCCATCATACGGTGATCCCCTCAGACAATCCCTGGCATCCACCTGGTCAGTGTCGCAAATTCCTTCCGATCTTGTCCCGCTTTGGGACTGTTTTGTTCTGCATCACATTATTACCCTTTACAGTGACCACATTTAGACCATTTTGTTCAGGACACAATGCTACCGTTTCGTAAATATCGTACAGTATGTAGTGTAAGCATCTTTTGTGTAATTTCTGAATTCTATTAGTTAGTTAGCTTCTGTATTATTGTTGATAATTATTGTATTTTGCTTTAATTTAGTCACGTTTTCGATGTACTTTTTCTTGTTAGTTAGTTTATTTTGCGTAAACAGGTTAGAAGTTAGACGCCAATTCTGTGACTCAGCGGAGGGTTGAGTTTTTCTGCGAACCCCAGCTTTGCGCGGCCAGCCAATCAGAATCGGCCTGGACCCTGGCACGCGGCAAAATCGCACTCGTGCAATTCAGCTTAGCGAGCGGCCGGCCAGACGACCACCACCCGGCTTGAGGGGGGGTTTTGAGGGTCTGACAGTGACTATATATGAAAGTGTGTTTGGCGGTCGGATCTCTTCTCTTCTCCCCGGCTTTGGTTTTGTTCCAGCTTCCCGGCCGCTTTGCCCTATTTTTGTGGTTCGCGCTTTGAGGCGCCTGAGTTCGTCACCCCGGTCCGTGTTTTGCTTCCCTGCCCGACCGCTTCAGTCTTATAGCGTAACGTCTACGGCAAATTTCTGTCTGAAGTCGTCGCTATAAGCGCGGTTAGATAGAGACTGTCGGATTTGACCAAGTACGTGGCCTCGACCCAGAGAGCCTCAGTGTCACACTGAAGGGCAGCGCTGATAGAACTTAGTCAGTGCTCTGTTGAACGGTCAATTCGGCAGGGCTCTCGTTTGAGTGTAGGTTCTGGTTTAGGCCAGGTATTAGGAGTTTTTCTCCGTGGTCCCGTGTTCGGTTCCTCTTCTTCAGCTGAGATCCACTTGCCAATTGCATTATTAATTATTATTAATTGTTTTATCGTTATTATTGGTTCGTTATCATCAGTTCGAATTATCTGCGCCGCGAATTACGTTAAGAATCTTGTAACTTTATTAAATCTAATTAAATCGTCGAGTAAATCAAATTTAGTCATTCTTACTAGGATTATCACTCTCTAAATCTATGCGACAGGAACCGGTCGATCGAATCCGGAGATTAATGCCAGAATTGGCCAGGCACTATAGTTTGAGGATTGGTAGACGGGCATTCCATCAATGCCGATTTTAATGTCCAGTTCAATACCTTGCGAACCTTCCGGAAGTAAAATTGAGTTGTTCAATCTTAGCAGGTTGTTTCGCAGAAGGAAGCCGATATTTGACGCGATGCCTTAGAAGTAGACAAAGTGCCCTGCTCCCATTGAATATTTCTGCACACTTTCCTTGCCATCCTTCGTTAGAAAGTAGAGCGACTTGGAGACAGGCAAACCGCGGCTGTGTAGAGCGTTAAGTAGAAACTGCATGGCTCTGTGAGATAAATTGTAGAGCAGAAAAAGAACCAACAGCTCGTCGTCCAGACTTTCCATACTGGGCCTTGCTGCATCAGATTCAACGCTTTCATCTTCGTTGTCCATTTCTTCGGCGTCGTTTTCGTCCGAGATAATCAAAGACTCAAGGCACTGAACTAGGTATCGCGAGTCGAATTCACGATTAGCGGTGTGGCTGTCAGACGAATGAGGGAATTCATCGACTGCAGCTTCGAATTGATCGGCAGAAGACGATGGAGGCAATTTTTCGGATTTCGCTCCCAACTGTTCAGCGTTCTTGGGACAGGGTAGATTGTTGGAGAGCCAGTTTCTAAACTGCCGGCTTGGATTTGTGTCGTCGAAAGTTTTCCTTCGTTTGGACGACATGTTTTGAAAATAAAACGTTAGCACAAATTATGATGATACTGTTGACGACGTGCATTAGTGACTAGTGTTAGTGTGGATGGGGGTGGAAATCGAGGAAGCAGCAAAACGGTGAGTACATGGATGTATGGGATTTGGAGCTGGAGGCTTTTAATTGGCCGACAGCCTTCTCCCCTGGCCCTATGCTCACAGCGGCCCATTTCATATACATGGGTTTGGTTTATTCTTCAAGCCAGCAACCATACGCCTACGAGTATCAGTCTAGACTCTCGATTTTCCTAGTTTCAACACCTAATTTTTCTGTTATGGCTACAAACAAGCTCCGATTTATCGTTTACTTCCCAAGCGATAAGCAAATTCTGGAAGTGTCGGGTTGCAGCATCTCCCCTGGGGAGTACCAGGACTTCGACAGCGAGGACTGGTCTAAACTAGGTGAACAAGACAAGTATTTTTCGGAACCTATGCTGGTTCAAGCCGAATATGAAGGTAATTGGTTCGAGGCCGTCATTGTTCAAGTTGTTCTTGACGAGAATACCAGTACGGGGCCCACCATAGCTTTCATTAGAGACCTAATTAGGGTAAAACGAAAGTCAATTGATGGCATCCTGCGCAGCATCATCCGCATCAACCATAGCAAGCGACGAAACCGATTTCTAGCAATGTCGGTGAGTAATTTTTAATGTCTTAGTTCTTAGTATCTTAGTTCCAGATCTCAACCTAGACGCCAATTCAAATTAATTCAATTTTTTTATTCTTTTAATTAATTTAATTTTAATTCAAATTAAATTACAGTCAGTGAGAAAGTCGGAGGAAGAAAGCGAGGCTGAATCGTGTCTTCGTCGACCAGTCGCTGCGAAGGTGACGACTAGTGACTCGTCACCCCAGTCATCGCTGCTGCCGCCTTTCAACCCGGCGCTGTTGCTGGCAACTGCGACAACACCGACGCAAAGGCCGCTGACTGAGATTCAAGCAGCACCGACACCAAGGCCGTCAACTGCTTCAACAGTTCCCAAATCGCCGATGTCGTCGACACAATGGACTTCCTTCCTTCCTTCCTTCCAATCGTGTCTTTAACGTACCTTGCTTCCATCATCTATACCATCCTTGTTTTCATTCTTGCTCCCAGCCCGAGGAGGTCAGCTCCGGCAGGAGAACCTGCAGTATAAACAAACCCTTTTTGAGTGGGCAGCCAACCTGGCAGCTTGATCACTGGCCGGCCAAGAATTCTGCCGCCAATATGCTGAGCTGGTGGCGCCTCGCTTCGCCGCACAGCTGGGTTACACTGACTTACCACCGCCGCTCAAGGCCGTTCTCCAGGAGTGACTCTGAAATTTAACAAACGATGCGGCTGATAATTTGATCCCTTGGCTGGCTGAAGGTACATTGCAGTTAAATAGGACGTCGAAAAATACCGTCTTGACCAAATTGATTGTGTAGATCTCTCAACGAAAGTTTCTTCTTGGAAGGGTAAACTGCGTCGCTTCTTGATCTTCGTCCATTGGTCTTATCTAGTTCGAAGTTTTCTTTTACTGAAGGCAGGAAAGTCTTAGTTCTCGATTTACTCGGATGGCTGTTGAAGACATGCAGCAGAGCGATAGCTGCATGGTGTCTGAGACTTCTGTCTAGCGGTGACTCACGCGGTCAGTGGAACCAATTGAAACGACAATTTATACGGGTTTTTCCCATATTATCGTTTCCTTCTGCCAACAGTTCAGGAAGACAACGAACAATGGACCTGATGGTAACTTTCTCTGTGTGATCTCTAGAGTCACATTCTCAAACTTCAGGCGAGGATCTTTCCTCTTCAATCAGTATATTTTATAAGCTAGCACACTGTACGTGTCCTACTCGCTTAAAAAACGTCATCCATCCTTAATCCATCCATACTATCAGAGCATAATCCACTAACATCCACCCAGAAACAATCTGAAAATAATCTGTATTCTTCTCCACAAATTCAATTCGCAATTCGCAACGCATCCCAAAGACTTTAAATCCCCAAACCCTGGGTCCTTACCCTTTGAAAAAATCTAAATTCTCAATAAAAATGTTTCCAGTTGTCTCTCCAGGTTCTTATTATACTCAGCCTCATCCATTGTACAAATCCAAGTACCGATGCTATCTTGCGCTACGGTAAAGCAATTAGCAATTGCGGTACAGCGGATGCGGTAAAGCGGATGCGGTAAAGCGGATGCAGTGCGCACTGTGGCAAAGCGGATTGTGCCTAGCACAATTCTTTTAAAGATATATATATGCTGCGGATGGACCATAGACAAAAAGCTCAAAGCGGCGGCAGAGGCGGCGGTGCCTAGCACAATCTTACTAGAGATATATATATTAACCCGGTAGCTATAGTATACGGCTGGGCTGCTCATTCATTTTTTCTGCATTATTGCCCACGCGCGCGTCCGACCGTTGTTAGCTGCAGCGAGCATCCAGCAGCCAGCGAGCAGCTGATTACGATAATAAAATATAAAAGATGCAAAGTCCTCCATGGCCCGGCGATAGCCAATACGCAACCGCGGACGAGATGGCGGCCGTCCTCCTGGAAGCCTGCGAGCAGGTTGACGCTGCTGAAGCCGCGGCCGCCGCCGCCGCCGCGGCCGCGGCCCCATCGACTGTTCCAAAGCGGCAAGAAGACGCGGAGCGGGCTGCACTAGAGGCCGACCTCTTCACGCTGGAGGCGGCGGATGAGCAGGCTGATTGCGTCATCACTGGGGTCTTCGTACCAGACAGCGACGAAGACGACGAGGCAAGTGGTCGCCTGCCATTATTCAAGACTGAACAGCAGAGTCAGCAGCAGCATCATCAGGAGACAGCGGCTGCAGTCGCTGCAAAGCCGGAACTAAAACGACAGCCGAGAATCGGGTCAGCTGGCATCAAGCCGGCGATAACGAGTCGCTGCTTCGTATCCCGAAGTGGCACGGCCGCGTCGCTAAGCGCCGCTAAGCAGCAACAAGGGCCGACACCGCCAAAGCGCCATTGTCAACGCCCGATAACGGCGGCGAACGCGCTGCCATCGTCGCCCTGCAGTCGCAGCAGTTCGATCCTATCGCCAGGTAGGAGTCGTTGAATGCTGCTGCTCAGTTGCTGAGCATTCGTTGTTGACCATCGATCCTTACACTTTTAGTTCATAGCTCATTACCCATATTGTGAAATTATTTGTCATTGTTCACAACAACCACCACCAATCGTCCACTTTGACGACAGGCTGTTCTATCCCGTCGGACACTCGGTCTTCGCAGCCGCCGCCGCCGCCGCCGCCGCCGCCGCCTCCGCCGCCACCTTATTACTGCGGCGGATATACCGACGAATGGAGCGCCGCGGCCGCCTCCTACGAGACGGCTGCTGCTCACCAGCATCATCAGCAGCCGCAGCCGACACGGGACACCACGTCCAGGCTGCTCGTGCCTCGCATTCTGCTGCACCCCGAGGATGCCGTAGACGCCTCCGTTGCAGGCAGCAATGGACAGCTGGCGAATCGGCGGGCCTACCGCGGCATGTCTGTGCTCAGGATAGCCTACGTGAAGCAACCTGGCGCGCTCAAGATGATGTTAATGTCAGCCTGGAGTGAATGGGCGACTCAACTGGCCATCAGTGAGTAGCGTGGGGTTGTTGCCCTTTCCTATTTATCTACTTACTTTATTAAGCATTGCTGTTCTTTTCTTTTTATATCATTTCTGTGCAGCTCCTATGCGCGATCGACAGCGCTGATTTGCCAAACTATTGCCATAGACTATATGAATATCACAATTAATGATATATCAATGCCATTTATTGAATTGCCACGACTGCAACACTGCCATAATCGTATAATCCCTCTTCCCCCACAATCCTCATCTGTCGCGCGCCTCCGCCCCCTCTCTCTCTCTCTGCATCATCCCATTTCTGAATAATATTGCGCCGTCTTCTTCTTCTGCATCTAATTTCTCAACTCGACGATCAACACACAAAAAACAATGTCAAAAAATAGGCGTCACTAAGAATGAGTTCGAGCCATCCAAGACGCACATTGTCGATCCATATGCGCCCCTGACCGACGATGTTAGTCGGGAGACGTCAAGCATTCACGCATTTGTCCGCACCGCCGTCCTCCACACTAATTGCGACTTGGTCGGGCAGCTGCGTCCGATTTTCGCGTCAGGCCGCGACGCGGACACCTTTGCTGTGCGCCGCTGGACGCAAGTCGAGATCAGGAGCGTCCGCAGCGTCGAAGCCGAGCTGCGCCGGATAACTGCGCTTGACCCGGTATGCTGCACAATTAATATCGATGACAGCTGCTTGTCGCGCACCATCGTACTCTATCGTTGGGCGATGTCGTATCCGGTCGAGGCGGTGCAGCCGGATCTTGACGACCCCGTGCTAAACGCGGGCAATCCGATGTTGACAAAGCAGTCTTTAGACTACTTCAACAACATTCAACTTCTGCGTCGGATGAGGGCAGAGGCGCTCTCGGGGTTCGTCAGGCTCGGCGGCCAGCAGCAGAAGGCACTGTGCGGTGTCTGCGAGCGGCCGCCAGTGTCGTTCCGTAGTAGCGCCGCCGCCACTTTCGCCGCCTGTTCCGGTCCTTCTTCTTCGTCGGAGGACGCGTGTCGCCGCCGCAGCAACGGCGGCAGCCAGAGGGTGTCGCAGCAGCAGCCGCAGCCGCCACCGCCGCTGCCAGACGAACTTGTGGTGACGCACCTGGGCAGCGGTCTGTGCGACGTACAGATAGCCGTGTGCCGCGCCATGCAGAGGGAGATGCCGCCGCCCACAATATATTTGTGGGGGCCTTCCGGAGTTGGCAAGACGGCCATGGTGCACCTGCACTTTGGCAGGGAGCCTGTGTTCGTGCCGGACTTGACAACAAGTTTTCCTTTCGACGGGCTGCGCTTTAACTTGCATAAGTGCATTTTTGTCGATGAATTCGATGCCAGCCGTCCAATTCCGGGTCAACTGCTGCTACTGTTCAACCGTGATAAGTTCACGATCAATGAGAAATATCAAAGCCACAAAAAAGAGCCATGGCCACACGCCATTGTTGTGGCGGGCCACGCGGCCCCAGGGCAGATCAGTCGGGACTTCTTGCGCAGGATGACTGCAGTCGTGCACATCCCGCATAATCTGTTCGACTGCGACGGGTGCGACGCCAGTCAAGGTCGCAGCGGCAGAGGACGCCAAGATGCGGCGTCGCAGGCGGCGAAGAAAAATGTGCAGCAGCAGCAGCAGCAGCAGATGCCGCCGCCGCCACCGCCACCGCCGCAGTAGCAGGAGCGGCTGTTTGCCGACGATGCCGCCGCCGTCGCCGAAGAAGAAGAAGAAGAAGAACGCGAAGCAGCCTACTATTGTTGAATAGAAACACTGATTGATTGATTGATTGATGGATGGATGGATGGATGGAGGACATTATCGTTATTGTGCCGGCGGCGGAGGTGGGCCAGTCGTTAGGGGCTGCAGTACTGCTGCAACAATTTAGTGAGCTGCTGCAGCACGTCAGATGCACATTGCCCACACTTCCCTTTGTTTCTTCTCTATCTTCTATCCCTTCTATCCTCTTTCCCCTTCTCTCTCTCTCCCTCTCTCTTTGGCCCTTACTTCCCCTACTTTGTTGAGGCGATGCGATGCAGGTACCGAGGTTGTGCTGCAGGCAGAAAGGTACACCTGTTCTCGTGTTCCAGTGTTTGTGTGTGTTTGTTTTTCAGTTTGTTTCGTCGTCGTTTGGAAATCGACGTGATCTCAGCCTGGCTGGCTGAATGCAACTGCAGTGTTGGTTTTGTTTCTAAGGAGTTCGATGTGCATTTTTTGTCGCTTCTGTGCGCCAGATGGGGCCGCCTAAGCAACCGTTATTTAAATATTTCGCCGCTTCTTCGCTATTGTATACCAAACCAAACCAAACAGCTTTTTTTCCATCTCGATCAGCTGCTTCCTATTGAGCAACTTAGTAATGGTGCTGCATCCGTAATTTATATATCTTTAGTCGAAAACATTTTCTATCTACAGGGCAAATGCGCTTTTTTGGCAACATATTTGGGCCACAATATTCTCTCATTGATATTTACTCTATAATATTATGTCTGTCTACTATATTAGGGGGGGGGGTAGATATATATATATTCATCAATACGTCTATATCGCTTTGGTGCTTTTTATTGAACAGCAGAAATAGTTGCGTGTATTATTTTCTTTTGCCTTGCATAATATGCAGTGCCCTATGACCATTCGGCTTTACAGAGGGCGGGGTAGGAAAATCGGGGTGGCTGGCTAAAATTGCTTTTTGGATAGAGGGAGAAAGAGAGTGTGGGGCACTGATGCATGCGGGGGTGGGGGCTGGGTTAAGGAACACAGTCAAAAAAATCGATAGTCAACATATACAACCATAGACAACAAAAATCCATAGACAACAGCAGAGTACATGCCCGGTGAGATTAGTCTATGAGGAGGGGGGATAGCCGGGATTTGGATGGCTAACTCTTCGCTTCTTTGTATAAAGTCAGTCAACAGTCTATGGCTCTTCCCTTCCATTTTTCACTGTAAACAATTGCAAAGAGTGATCAGGTCCAAAATCCGTTTTCTTTATTTATTCCATCGCCTGATGATGTCCTTCGGAAAGTACCTCCGGCTCTTGTTCGGCTACGACGAGGAAGAGGCCCAAGACGATAGTTCAAGTAGCAGCGAATTTATGATTTCAGCATCGATTGGAGGTGAGGCGAAACTGCGTCATCCGATCCGATATTTAAGACTCTATTCACTACATTGATTGATTGTTTGATTGATTGATTGATGGGTTGCCATGCCATCTAACACCCATTGTACACAGTAGCAGCGGCCGCGGACAGTCCAGCGCTGGCCAGCAGCGGCGATGGCGACGGCCCTTTGACTTGCCTGCTGGACAGCAGCCCGGCAGCGGCAGCGGCAAGTTCGGCGGCGTCGGCCAGAGGCGCGGAAGCGGCAGCGGCGGGTTCAGCGACAGTCAGAGGCACGAGTGCCGCAGCAACCGATCGCAACAAAAAATATGCCAAGCAGTGCCCTGTTCCGGGCTGCACCGCCCAGATGCGTGGAGACACGCTGAAGAGGCATTTTGCTGCGCGGCATAAAGACTGGATCAAGCAACAGCATATCGACAGTGCCAACGAGGACGGCTGGTCTTTGGAAAGGCGTACGTCCTGGCTTTGGCGACTTTCCACCCTGCGACCTGCGGCAGACTCTGTGGCTGTTGAGCAACAGGCAGCAAATCGTGCTCGCCGACGGGAACAGTACTGCGCCGACTGCAAGTGCTTTTATAGAGATACGACAAAGCACGCAGCAAAGCACGCTAAAAAGCCAGCAGGTATGAGTCGCTGTCAATCTAAAATTGGAGCACATTGCTTTCAAAAGCTCACCCGTGACTTCATTTTCGCACACCATCCATCCATAACTGCATACAGCCGATTCCTTGGCGCCTCTTGCCAAAGGCAGCAGCAGCAGCAGCCGCGACTCGGCGGCCTTGGCGGCGGATGCCAGCTGCGACTCGGCGGCGGATGCCAGCTGCGACTCGGCGGCGAATGCCAGCTGCGACTCGACGGCCTCGGCGGCGAATGCCAGCTGCGACTCGACGGCCTCGGCGGCGAATGCCAGCTGCGACTCGGCGGCCTCGGCGGCGAATGCCAGCTGCGACTCGGCGGCCTCGGCGGCGAATGCCAGCTGCGACTCGGCGGCCTCGGCGGCGAATGCCAGCTGCGACTCGGCGGCCTCGGCGGCGAATGCCAGCTGCGACTCGGCGGCCTCGGCGGCCTCGGCGGCGAATGCCAGCCGCGACTCGGCGGCCGTGAAGGCAGCGATCGCGGCGGGGGATGCTCTGGCCGTCATCAAGTTGCGCAGCAATTCCGAACTTTTGCGACAGTATCCCATCGACGCACCGCTGCTGGCTCAGCTGAAGGTTCTGCAAGAGCTCCATTGGGATGACTCGACTGGCGTCCGCAATCCCGAGTACGACGGCCACACTGAAGCGCTGATTGACACCTTGTCACTCGTATTGTCCGTTTGTTCAAAGATGGCAGAGGTGGCTGGTGTTGGCCTCCACGAGCGGGACTTGGTGTTCTGTCTGGCCGACCCGTCAGCAGCCGTCGCAGAGATTCGCGCCACCAGCAAGAGTTCTGGCACGGTTAGAAATCGGGCACAGGCCCTGATTCGGTGTACCCAGTACATGTTGGCATACATCGTGCACGACCGACAACATCTGCAGTCGCTAATCGAACGCCTCGCGCTGCCGCCCGAGATTGCCGCCGACTTTGACAGCCGTTGCAACCTGCTACAGAAGCGGTTGAAAACAGTCAGGCAGCGGCACGACTTTGAACGCCGGCTGGACGCTCCGTTGCACCACGACAAGAAGCAATGCAGACTGCTGACCCCCGTTGAGTGGCGCAAAATTCTCGACGACTACTCCGAGCTGGTCTCCGCCGGCCCCGACGTGCCCGCCGGACGTGGCTGCGCCGCCGGCTTCACTGCGATGCGCAACCGCTTCGCTCTTCACGCGACCGCGATGCATCCGCTGCGCGTTCGGCCGTGGCGCGGTCTCCGCGTAGCGCACATCCGGCCGGGTAGCGCCTGTCGCCGAGACAACGCGGAAAATGGCTATTCGACCATCCGGCTTCCCGGTCGCGAGGTGAGCCACAAGAAGATCGCCTCGGTCGGCTGCAGCGTCCTCACACTGCCGACGTCGTTCATCGACCTGCTGCTAGCCTGGCGCAGCAGTTGCATCGCCGCAGGCGACTTGCCCGCAGTGTCTAGCTCGCCGTTCGTCCTGTGCACTCTGCGAGGCGAGAAGCTGTCCGTCTCGACGTTTAGCCACTCTGTTGCAGCCTACGCCCAGCACCTGCTAGGTCGAGCCGGAGTCTGCCCGACCATCTTTCGCAGCTCAAAGCAGGACATAGCGGCGGCTGGCCGACCAGAGATGGCCGATCAGGTGGCCGCGCTTTTCGAGAATTCCGTGCCTATGATGATGAGGCACTACGCGACGAATGCCATGCTGGTTACCAGGACTAATGTTCAGGCCACAGTCGACCAGCTTGTCGCGCGGCGAGCCGCCTCCTCCTCGACGACTGCCAAGGCCTCCTCCGCCTCCACCAGCAAAACAACAGCAGCAGCAGCAGCAGCAGTCGTGCCAGCAGCCAAAGCTACACGCAGGTGCACCGCCGTCACCAATGCCGCATCCGGTCCAGCCGCCAGGACAGCAACTACGCCGACTGAAGTCTGCTTCGTGCCGTCGTTCTCGCAGCCCGTAACGCACGGTGAAGTACAGCTGATGCGATGCAAATCAAAGCGCAAAGCGGCCGCCGAAGCCAGGCTATCGTTGATGCAGGAGCAGCAGCAGAAGAAGAAAAAGAAGTCGAGTGCGGCGACGTCTGGCCCAGCCAGATGCACCGGATGTAAGCGGGGGGGGGCTAATTGACAGAGTGACGCAATAGCAGCAGCGCAATAGCAGAAGCAACAGACCTCTGTGTCGAAATGCGACAGGTAGAAAAATTTCAATCAATCAGTTGTCAATTATTTATATCTAGGGCGCGCTTGAAATTGTGCCTGGCACCGGAGGTGCCAAGCACAATTTCTTGCGCGACCCTTTGTCATAATAATTGTTTTGCCGCCGCCTATATATAACTATATAGCCATAGTTGATGCTGCAAGCGCGCTACCTGGATTAGCTAAATTGCTGCAAATTGTTATAGTTAATGCAATAATGTAAACTGAAAACTGAATCCTGTAATGCTTGTCTAATATATATATATTGTGCCACTTTTATTATGCCCATGCTCTGTTCTCCGTTTTCTCCGCTTTATTTTAACAACAATTTGATAGATTAATTAGGCGATAGGCATGTCTCGTATACTACACAGGCTAGCCAGATATAGCAACAAATGAAACTTCCCCATAGCTATATATATCTACTTTTATAGACATTGTGCTAGGCACCAACAGTGAATTGTGCTACCTAACTTACTAGCTGCCAAATTTCTGCCACGTATATATTTACAATTCCTTCTATAGTTGCCGTTTTTATCCGCTTTGCCGCAGTTCTGCGCACTTCTATCTCCGCTTTGCCGCACTCATATGTTACCAATGTATAGCGCTTTGCCGCAGTTCTGCGCACTTCTATCTCCGCTTTGCCGCACTCATATGTTACCAATGTATAGCGCTTTGCCGCAGTTATCCGGCCTGTTTACCGCCGTGAAAGCCAAATGATATGGCAAACTTGAATGCAGCGAGTATATGAGAAAATATTGGCCCGGCGTTGCCGGCGTTGATATCAATGTTCCTAATATTAATCTAGCTTTCCAAAGACACTGGTTTCATAAGTATGGAGTAACCTACGTAAAAGATTACGACAGCTACTATAACTTTGCAGAAATCATTAGACAATTGCGTTCAAAATCTCAAGTCGAAACTTAGTAGTTGTCATGAGGGAAGTTCTGGGACAAAAGAGAATAAATCCCCCACAGATCAACATCTAGTAAAATCTATCTATACATAATGCTCTTACATTTAAAATTAGCTATCCCAATGCAATGCTTACAACCAATCATCTAAGGGGATAACATCAGTCTACCACCCTCCCCTCCCTAGGACAGCCAAAAAAATCAACATAATCTAAGGGCGAAAGGTAGCGGTATTTTCACTTAAGTTACAGGACTTATAATTAATAGTATGCAGCCAAAAAAACTGAAAGGCCAAAATCCTTTTCATTCTGGCCTTCACTCGAGGCCAAAATCCTTTTCATTTTGGCCTTCACCCGATGCCAAAATCGTTTGCATTCTGGCCTTGCGCAATGCCGAAATCCTTTGCATTCTAGCCTTCCCTCGAGACGGAATTCTTTCTCGGCTGGGCTCAGTTAAAGTGAAAATCTCTCTCTCCCCCCCACACGCACTCTCTCTACCCCCATATCTTTCAAAAGTCTTCCCAATTCCTTGTTAGGAGCGCACAAAATAAACTCTGCTCCCGAGCCTCCGCCCTCTCTCCTCGTGCACCAGCCCTCTCTCCCTATGCACCCGCCCTCGGCGTCCATTCCCAACCCCAACTTTGTCATACCAAAAATAACCGCCTTGACTAATTTCCTAGCAATCGACTCACGAAATCCGCTCGAAGATTGTATGTACAGCTTAGAACTTTCTGGAATTTTCAACTGCTAGCTGTATTTAAAGCCACACTACTAGAAGCTAAGTCAAGCACAATATAATTTTTAATGCATGGCGTCTAAGGCCTCCGATATAGTTGAAAAATTAAAAGACATGTCGAAGAAAGATTCGCATTCGTTAGCGATTGTAATTAACAATTTAGAGGACCGTCAGCGTACTGAGATCCTCCAAACTCTTCAACAAATTGACGAAAATACCTCAGAAAAGAAGAAGGAAAAAGCCGAAAAAGAGACTAGAAGCAAAGCAGAAGCCGAGGGTCGCTTCATTGGGCGGCTTAAAGCCAAGCTGGAAACGTTTGAGACGATCGTGGTAAAGACGAGATTTACGAATGCGCGGGAACTATTAATGAAACCGCTTGACGATGACAATGATGACGATCTGAAGAATTACGTTCACAAGCTCGATATCTTCATTGGCGAGCTTGAGATTCTGAAATGCCTAGCCAATCGAGCGCAGGGCAATGCTGTGCTCCTGTCAGCAACACGACATGGCACGATTGCGAAGGCCGCCAGCAAGCTCAACATCAACGTGAAGAAGGCGGAAAGGGTCGCCAACTATGCCAAGTTTACACGACTCTATCCAAGCCTAGTATTTACTGGCTATAGTATGGATACCATACTAAACCGAAAGGCGGTCATTGAACGCGCAGCTCTAGAAGACTAGAACATGAGAAGCGCGATGGAGCTGGAGCCGGAAGATGTCCAATTTGACTATGAAGAAGAGGAAGAGGAGATCCTCTATAATGCATACGACGAATTTCTTGAGTGAATGCTTTTATTTTGATTTCGCGCCATTTCCTGTCTTAACAGGAATTCGCACGAATTCAACTGTGCAAAATAGCATTTTTCTGAGAAAGACTAGTGCGCAGTTGGATTCGCGCCATTTACTGTCTTTAAAGGACTTCGCACGAATTCAACTGTGCAAAAAAGCTTTTTTCTGAGAAAGACTAGTGACAGACTTGTGTTTGTTATGTGCGAATACTTTCGAAGTTAACCAACTTTTGACATAACAAAACAATAGACTGAGCACAGACTATCTTTTTGTGTCCGATTTTTTTGTGTTTTCAATCCTTTCACTAAATACTGGTTAGAAAAAAAATAATGCTTGGTCAGTCCAAAAAGCGTGAGGTTACCTACTAATAAAAAATATGACTAGAAAAAATATCCTAAAAATTCGAAATAGAACTGAAATAAAATATTGAGTTATTTTAACATCACATTCTCTCAATGATCAACGTCAGTACAAACTCTTCACCGTTGAAATCAACACCCATCCCATCTTCAGTCTCAAACTGTAGCACAATCTCGTGAATCTCCTTATTACTCAATACAACTCTTTTCACTGGATTTGGTTTCTCTACCAGCATCTGTCCTTCAGCAACAGAGTTGGAGATATTGTACAAAATATTAGTTCGCTTTCCCTTAAATACCCAATCAAGACTAAGATTACTTCTGATAAGAATATTTAAACTCTTTACAATATCTGCAATATTGGGTGCTAAGAACAAACCGCTTACACTTTCCCGGGCCATTCTAACAGTCCCCGACGTTTGAGTGGCGGGTGGGAGATGTGGGATACGGATCTCAGGTGGGAGATGGGGCTGGGTCCGCGCCGCGGATTCTACCTTATAAACTTTTTTCTCGAATCCCAATTCCCTATACCAAGTGTCATCTTTAAACTCAACCTCCGCATCTTTGTGAACTTGCATGACCACTCTCATTACAGTGAGGTCATAGGTTAGTTTTACAGGGAACATTTTTTATCTGGCTTACTCGCATCAGGTGTCTCGAAATGGCCTCTTTTAGTAAAGACGTTTTCTAGAAAGTAATTGTAGGCACTTTGCGTGCTAACATGGAATACCACAGGGTCTGCTGCTGCACCTTTCCATTTGTAATAAAACTTATTATTTGCTGCCGTCACATTGGGAACGTTTGACCAACCAGTGAAGTCGTTAAGATGGACATGGTAATTAGCACCTGGATCTAGGCGAATCGCCCGCTCTAATTTTTCAACAAATATCCCGTTTGAGTCATTAATTCGCCCGGTTATTGTAATAGGAATGCTCTCCTTAGAGTGTGAAACAATGTTGTTTAGTCTTTCAGCAATCGCTTCCATTTTTTTCACCCACAAAAAATATTTAAACTTTACTGGATGAGTTGTTGATCATGTTAAGCTTCACCTTCCTCTCAAATGCATAGATAATGTACAGGTCCACGTGTGTTGCGGCAGTCCTCTCAATGTTAGTCACGATATTCACAGGGCTGTTATCAGTAGGCATTTGTCTGGCAGACACATCAGCACCAAACATCGGATATAGAGTTCCATATTGAAGAGCAGTGATAGCAATTCCATTGTTCTCTTTCACAGCCAAGTCGACTGAAACGACAATTTATATGGGTTTTTCCCATATTATCGTTTCCTTCTGTAAACAGTTCAGGAAGACAACGAACAATGGACCTCGATGGTAACTTTCTCTGTGTGATCTCTAGAGTCACATTCTCAAACTTCAGGCGAGGATCTTTCCTCTTCAATTAGTATATTTTATAAGCTAGCACACTGTACGCGAGCAACGAGGAATGGGAGCAGTAGGGGGAGAGAGTGGGATTTCGAGGCCCAATAGGCAGTGTCGGTCAGAGGTTGTGCATGCATCACGCGAGGGTCGCATGGCTGGGCTTCTTGCTTGCCGATCATCAGGACTATTTTTAGGCATGCAGATCTTGTGCATCTGGGGAGTTGCTGCCAAGGCTGGATGCTTGTTCACGCATCACGCGCGTGTCGGCTGATTTCTCCCATCCTCTTGCTAACGGCGCCTTCGTTTCACTTCACGACCAACTCGCTGTAAAATTTGCTAATCTTGTTCTGACTGAAATATCCATTTTGTGGCAGTGCAGGGTAAAGATTATCACTGATTTCATGCTGAATGGACCGAACGTCTCCATGCATGTAGCGTATAATGCTATTTGG
Source organism: Macrostomum lignano (assembly GCA_002269645.1). Taxonomy (NCBI): domain Eukaryota; kingdom Metazoa; phylum Platyhelminthes; family Macrostomidae; genus Macrostomum; species Macrostomum lignano. The sequence continues at coordinate 92,440 of NIVC01000957.1, forward strand.
GTTTCTCATGTTAATAATAATATACCTTGGATTGCTGCATGATCCCTCTTTAATGCAGATGTTTGTTCTAGTTTCGTTTCGCTCATCTCTACACATGTAGGCTGTGTATGCAACATCAATGTCCTTCTCTATTGCCTTGAGATAATCCGCTTTTAGTGCGGTCTTTGGCTCAATGACTTCCAAATACAGCTCGATTCCGGTTAGCTTCACCTCCATCCTTGTGTGGTCCGCCCCAGTCCACAACACTCTACTGCGATCATCTCTAGTCAGTCTAAATGTGTAGCTAAAGTTACTAGTCAGTCGATTAAATGTATTACAGAATCCACTCATGAATCTCAATGGTACAAATACATCAACAGACCGATACAGCGGGTTCTTAGCAGCATCATCAGCACCTTGCAATGCATAGTTGTATCTCTTCTTCCTATTTTTATAGCCACTGTCATTGATATCTCCTTCTTTTTCATCTGCAATAAAACCCGCACCACTTCCCAACTGAATAAAATCAGGATTCTCGATCAAACAATGAGCGTCATAGACAATTCCAAAGTTGGCGATTCGCTCCAACTCTGTGCTCCCATTCGATACACTAAACTCCTTGAACATGTACGCCCAAAAGTTACTGATCAGAGCCACATCCGCATCATGCTTGTCAACGTTAGCACGAGCCGCATCCGCACCACCCTTTGTCTTGAATTGAAATGTCATATGGAAGCCGCTCTTAAGACTGTGCACACTAACCAAAGACGAACATCCATTGTATGTAAATGTCAGTGTTTGACCAGGACCAAGATTAGTTTCATTCTGATTTTCCTGACTGGGAACTCTTACCTGAGTCGCTTTGATTGTGCTATCATCACTCAAAATAGGCTTGTTAATTTTGTAGAAAACTGGTGTCAGCGGGTCGTTCATTTTTTAACTAAAAATAAAATAAAATAAGAAATGAAGCGAAAAAGTACACAGCAGATATCTGAATTGGAGAAGCTAGCACAAGCAGAGAAACGAGTTACCGGGCTAATAAATAAGGAGCAACAATCCTACAATGAGTTTGTCCAGGCAGCCACAGAGTTTCATAAGCCTGGGTATGGAGAAGCTAAGAAAAATATTGATCAAGTCAAAGAAACTATCGACGACATACAGGAAACCCAGGTGAAAAAGGCTTTGGGAAAAATTCCAGAAGCACCACAGATACAGCCGCAACCACAGACACAACCGCAACCACAAAAACCACAACCACAACAATCACAACCACAACCACAACTAAAAGTGACAGATAACATTTTTGGACCAGTAGAGCGTGTAGAACATGATGGGAAATATGTATTTGGAATAAGTATGTGGAGAAAAAATATTTATAATGAACCAGTGGAATATTATATCGACATAAATAAGAAACATATTTCGGTTGTCAAAGGCTCGGAAACTAAGAGCATTCCTTTCACAGAAACGTTACTGAATTTTATGACCAAGAACCAAGAGAGAATCTTGGACAAACAGCTAAAGAACTATAGAGATCTAGTGACTTTCGCTATTGCTAGAGATATAGAAATACTAAAGGCCCTAGAAGTCCTGAAACTTATGTATGATAACGGCGTCAACCTGACTAAATTCAAAAAGTACAAGCACTTTAAACAATGGTTTGATTTGCCAGATCAGGCGGAAGTCATAAAATAACTAGAACAACAACAACAACAGCAACAACAACAACCACAACCACAGCAGCAACATTCCACAGAAGAACAAGTACTCAGTCAACTCGAGCAGTTAGACCCTTTGAAAGTAGCTGAATATAAGAAACAAACCCAACAGACTGGCAACACTTAGAACAACACTCTCCAGATCGAATGAACAGAATCAAGCAAAGAGTTTTCACACCTCAACAAAGACAGGCACCACATGACAGTTCCATCTCTGAAAGTGAGCAGTCTTTTGCATCACCTCCCAGCAGCTACAAGCCCAACCAACTCCACAACCCCAAGACCAACCGCCCTCAACTGGAAAAGGAATTTCTGAAATCTACAAGCGAGTAGCGGTTCTTCTAGGAGCGGCAAAGACCGGAATGAAAGACGAGAATTGAGAAGAATTTGTCAACATCCTGGACAAAATGCTTGAGAGAAAATACATCGATAAGAGGGCGAGAGAGCTTCTGCTTCCGCGGTTCAACAAAAAATAATTTATTTCAAGTAAAATGCCGATTATTTTCGAAAAAGACATTGGCAAATACTATGACAAAGAAGTGTCACGATGTTGGCGTAGCGGCTAACTATGGCTATGACCCTTAAAAGGGCCGTTTTGACGAGAGTTGTAGCGAGTCGTAGTCTCAAAATAATTTGAAGTCAACTTATTGTAAAGCGGATTTTGTAGCGGAGCACTTGGCGATAAAGGCAGGAACTGCCGTAGTTGTTTTTATTGTTAATATCAATATTAGGCTTGGTTAGGACTGTCAATGCACAGACTATGGCTTTCTGGGCACTGGCGGCGGCAACAACGGGTTGAATATAATTTGGATATGAAGTCAAGTGACAGGCGGATGATGCAATGACGACGTAACGTGGTGAGCAGTGGCAATGAGCACAGTGGAGGCAGTGAGTAGCAGTGGCGAGAGTGGCGTCAGCCGTGGCGTGAGACAGTCAAGTAAGCGTGTGAGTAGGCTGGCCCAGACGGAGGGGCCGTGGCGAGAAATAAGGAGGCTCGAGACAGCCAGACAGAGAGAACGAGGCAGGCACAAGGCCAAGGACCAGAACAGACAGGAACAGACAAGAACCGATAAGTGAGGAGTGCCCGCCGCCAGGCGGGGGGTTAATAAAGGAGGGCAGAGGGGGTAGCGCGAAGCACGAGCGGTTTTCATTGGCTGGCGAGAGAACTTAAAATTATTGATCGTGCCAATTTTATACGGTCGCGAGAGAGGATAGCAAAATATACAGTAAATTACAAATTGCCACAAAATCGTTGGGCACTACTACAAGTAAACGTCGCAATAAACAAATGGAAAAGTTTAGTTGAAACGGTGAAACTGAAGGGTTGAAACTATAGAGAAACAGCAGTCCAACGGCCCTTTTCGGGGCCACCTCAAACTGGCAACGTCACAAGGAACTTAATCTTATTAAACGCGGATCTGGACTTTTCCCTGCAGGCTACTATCCAAGAAAAGAACGCTCTGGGAATGGCCTTGCCGATTTGATCGCTCAGGGGGCCAAGATTTTTAAGGTCATTGGAGAGAACAAAGAGAACATCAAGAACTTTGCCGAAGCGGCTGGCAGTGTAGCCACAGCAGCCAAAAAGATAAAGGATACTGTAACACCTAAACAAGAGATTCAACCGCTGGCCCCGCTGGCTCCACTGGCCCCAAATCCAGACAGTGTGGACCCTGCAGTCTATGAGAAGATGAGAGCTAGCATTAAAAAAGGAAGTGGTTTCAAATTTGACTAAAGGGTACTTTCCGAGGGTACAAGAAATGTAAAGGTATAAGACTAGACCCAAAATGACACATCCAAGTCCCAAAATGACACATCTAAGTCCCAAAATGACACATCTAAGTCCTGAAACGACACAATTAAGTCCCGAAACGACACAATTAAGTCCCAAAATGACACATCCAAGTCCCAAAATGACACATCTTCTAAATGATTTATTATTTAAAAAAAAATTCATCATAGAAAAAAATGGACTTTTCAAGCGACTTCAATCCTCACTGGACGCGTAATCAGGTTAAGTTTTCTCATCACGAGTCAATCCCGAGTAACTTCAGATGCATTGTTGTTGGTTCATCAGGTTCAGGTAAAACATTCAGAGTCTTTAACATGCTTCTTAGACCTGGCTTTATCCACTATGACACTCTGCACATCTACTCTCCCACACTGTATCAAGATGAGTATAAAATGCTGATTTCTGGATTGCAAAACAAACTGAACAAAGAGGACATTATTCAATGTTTTAATAACCAACAAAACCTTCCCAGTAACCCAGAAAATGTTGCTGCCGAATATGCAAAGCACCTCAAAGACAATGAAAAATGGCAGAACATTAAAGTGTTCACCTATGGAGATCCACAGGTTGATCCAAAGACCAAACTTCTACCCCATCCAGATGAGCTAGAAAAGGGGAGAAAGCATTTAATCGTCTTTGATGATTGTATGACAGGCCCACAGAAGCAGATAGAAAACTATTTTACAAGAGGACGACATAACAATTGTAATGTAATTTACATTGCACAGAATTGGTTCGAGCTCCCGAACAAAACAATTCGTGGGAACTGCAATCTGATTCTCCTGTTTCCAACCATTCCTCAGGACAGAATAAAAAGATTTTACAATGAGGTCATTGCGCCTGCCTATTTTATAAATCCAACAAAAAACTCAAACAGAAAGATTTCACAGGAGGAATTCGTTAACCTCTGCTACGAAAAGTGGAACCAGCCTTATCAGTTTGTCATGATCAACAAGGAAAAAAAGATTCTGATTTAAATTCTGTCAATAAAAATGTCTTTTATTTTGCAGGTGAATCCATTTCTGGCAACAGCGCTCTTACATCAGCTCAAATATTTATCCTTGACAGGAGATACATCAACAGCGACGAAAAGATCACAGAGATCAAACTGAATAAAAACAGACTGAAGCAATTAGAGCGCTCCATGCACCAGTTGCAAATGAACATGGAAGATCTCAGGCTTAAAGTAGCTAGACAGAAGTTTGAAAGTGATAAGCTTTATGTGCCGTTGTTAAACGCAACTAATGTACTAAGATCAGAAATAACTTCGATAGTCTCGCTAATCAACAGCTTGAGATCATCAGTTAATCTTCTGGGAAATTCCACTGATAGACGGATGCGTATTCTTGAAGGAGGAGTTTTCACAAACACAGTTAAAGTCAATAATTTAGAAGAGTTCATGAACCAGTCAACATCGTTGCATAATAGAATTAAAGAAATACTTGAAGCATTGGAGAGAAACGATGTATCACACAGTAGCTATCTAAACGGAATGTATAGCTCCTGGGGTAAAATACTAAGGAGGCTTAATCGCCTGGAGAGAGCACTCAATCTTCGTGATATTGCTATTGATGAAGCAGAATCTACTGCTCGTCCGGTCATTTCTGCAGATCGAGTCCGAGCTGACGGTGGAGCTCTGCACCCCGCCGGAGTAATTCGGCGCACTCTCAAACGTCAGCCGCCCAGCCGCTGCCTGCTGGACTCGCGATCCTCCGGCGTCAAGAGAGCCGCCGAGACAACCAGCGGCGCAGATGAAATTATCAAAAAGAAAACAGATCTTTCAACCGGGTAGTTTTGTAATTTTTTTATTTTTTCTAGGGAAAAACTGGCCCAACAAAATTGATTATACGATCAGTCTGAACCTAAAATACCGACAGCACCAAACCCAATGGCACCGAATTCGAACACACAAAAGTAGAAGGCATGAGGGGGCTTTTGGGACAAAATTTTTCACATCCTTCATAATCCCATTAAATCCATCCATATTATCCCTGACAGAATCAGAGCATAACAGGTGTCCTACTTGCTCCGAAAACTTCGAACATAATCCCATTAAATTCATCCATATTATTCCTGAATCAGAGCATAACAGGTGTCGCACTCGCTCACAAAACGTCATCCATAATCCTCCTAACCTATCCTCCTTCCTCCACGACAGAATCAGAGCATAACAGGTGTCCTACATAATCCACTGACATCCACCCATAGCAGCTTTGAAACAATCAGAAAATAATCTGCATTCTTCTCCCCACATTCAATTCGCAACGTGCTACCAGATCCCAAAGACTTTAAATTATCAACGCAGGGTCCTTACTCTTTGAAAAAAAAATTTTCTCTAAAAATGCTTCCAATCGTTTCTCCAGGTTCTTATTACAAAGCGCACGAGCCTAATTACAAGAGTAAGTACCGATGCAAACTAGAATGCAGCAAATACATGAGAAAATATTGGCCTGGCGTTGATATCAATGTCCCTAATATTAATCTAGCTCCCCAAAGACACTGGTTTCATAAGTATGGAGTAGTTATTAACGATTACGACAACTACTATAACTTTGCAAAGGCAACTTCAGTGTATGCTATAGCACTCTTGCATGGTAAATCCAATACAACAACCTCAAAATTCTGGGCAACTACAGAGCCTTGCATTTGCAGAAGACAGAATAACAATATAAAGCAGCTGGTGTCAGTGTCGATCGCGCGAAAGCTACTGTATCTATTGTATAATACACTGAGAAAAATTCCTAGAGCCATATCTTAGAGTAGAGCTTAGTATTGAGCAGAGCTCTACCTACTAAAGAACTACTGATTCCCGATTCAGTATCCATATACGTGCTAAATATTTTTTTAATCTGCAAGGTAATAGTTATTAATACATTTGCTTATACTAGTTCTGCTTTTTTTGCCTACATTTGAGGATGATTTGGTTGCTCTAGTAAGGAGGATGTGCGAGAGTGATGACATGAAGCAATCGAAGTATTGGATTGAGGAATTTAACAAAGTTGCGAGGCGATTCAATAAGTGTGTGATTAATCTACCATCTATCACTGGTAGGGTGAAAGGAATTGACGAACGAAAGAAGTTGGAGCACATCAATGAGGCTGCAAACTTACTCCGTGATTCACTTGCTCGTGTCATTCCACAACCGGCTGTGGAATTTGTCTCTGGGAGGCACGACATTGCAGATGTTGTGAATGAGCACAACAAAATTGACAAAATGATAAATGAACTACAAAATCAAGGACTTCAATACGGAATAAAGGCTAGAAAAATTCTGATCCGCATGAAGCTCGTACTGTCTGCTGAGGAATATAGAGCGTTTGCCATGAAGCTTCAATTTAAGCCGGTTTGGGGGAATTTCTTAATCCGGGTGGCAAGACTCAGCAACACTCGCCCTATTCTAAATCGTTGTGGCATCTCGCTGTATCGACTGCGCTCAATAATTAAGTATGCCGATGAGGCATTGAAGATGCTAGAAGAAGAAGAGGCCAGTGCACTCCTGGGTTAACTAATCTGCTGTGACTAATGACTCTTGCTGCTATGACTCTTGCTTTTTCACATAAAAAACTTTTCACACTGAATACTGCAGTATCTGCTGCTTTTCACATTGAATACTTTTCACATTGAATACTGCAGCATCTGCGGCACATTGAGTATAGGATAATGGTTGACAAGAAACAGCTGCCATATCCGTTCCGCTCAAAACCCACCCACCACGCGGCAAAATGTCATAAGGAAAATATAGCCGAACTTTACAAGCTTTCTTTCCAACCGCTTGAGCCACTTGAATCATTCTGCTCTCTCAACCCACAGCTCTTTCAGCAGTCTTCCTAGCTCTTTACTTGGCGTGTGCAATACAAAGCCCACCCCGCCCTCTCTCCCCGTACACCCACCTTCGCCTTCAACCCCCAACCCCAACTTTACCTTACCAAAAATAACAGCTTTAACTAGCTTCCGAGCGATCGATTCCCTCCACCCGCTTGAATTCCCTATATTGTCTAATCTCTTAAGCATTTCTTTGTCCCAACGATTCTTCTCCTCAGGAAAATCTCTATATTTAACATCGTGCCACATGCAGACAGAGTCTAGCTCATTCACAGGCTCGTGCCCAGGATTTGGATTATTGTTTTTATCTAACTGTATTTCAAGTGGATTCAAAGGCCCGCAATATTTGTACCCGAGAACTGTCCAGCCTTTGTTTGGATGAGGAAGCTTTTCTATCAGTCCATGTGAATCTAACTTACCACCAGAGCGTTGCATTATTTTATTTAAAATTTTCTTTTTGAAAAAATGACAGATCAGAAACTAAAAAACTCTACTACAGCGACAAAGGATTCTTTTTAGGAAAAAATGCAGTAACCAAACTCGCAGAACTAAGTAAGGAACCAAAAGCTACAGTAGAAAAGTGGCTCTCTAAGCAGGCTGTCTTTCAAGTCTATTTCCCACCAGTTCAATTTACAAGACCTCATTTTAACATCTATAAACCTAACGAGGCACAACAAGCAGACCTTTTGTTTCTCCCCAATGACTCAGGCTACAAGTATGCTCTCACAATTATAGACATTGCCTCCAGATATAAGGAAACAAGACCGCTTAAGACGTAGAAGTCAGAAGCAGTTGCAGCCGCACTCCAAGATATTTATAAAAACTCACCCCTTAGTTACCCTGAAATCTTTATGACCGACCCAGGTAAAGAATTCTATGGGGCAGTCAAATCCCTTATGGAAAAGAAAAATACAGAGATTCGCTACGGAAGAACTGAGCTCCACAGAGACCAGGCTTTTGTGGAAAGATTCAATCTAACTCTAGCCAAGAGACTATTCACTAAGCAGACAGCAGAGGAGCTGAAACTAAAAAGTGGCCAATACTATACAAAATGGACAGAACGCCTCCCCACTGTTATAGAGCAACTGAACAATGAAGTCACACACATGACTGGATTGAAACCGTCCCATGCAATTAAACAAGACACTGTCGAACTTAAGGCATCTCATAAAACAGACACCTCGAACTACCCTAAGCTTCCAGGAGTTGAATCACCATACATACTGACAAACTCTGAGTTTCTACGCTTTTTATATCTACCTGGAGAGCTAGAGAAAGACACCAAAAGAAGAGCTACAGATCCATACTTCAGCCTTGATGTAAATAAAATAGACAGACATTTTACTTCCGACTCCGGTGACTATTACTTTTTATCTCAGGCTTTTAACCCTAAATCCCCCACGCGATCATTCACTAGAGCTGAACTCCTAGTGATACCAGCTGACACGGAAATTAATTAAACTATTAAAATAAAAAATGACAAAGATTGAAACTAGAACCATCAATAAAATCAATAAAATCATTGAATCAAAGAGACCAGGTCTTATATCAATTAAAGGTGCCAAAGTAAAAGTCGATCCCGTGCAGCAAATAGTTCAGTGTAATGAGCAAACACAGCATCACAGATGAAAGTCAGGAGGAATCCTACCATTAGCAGCTCTTATCCCAATCATTGCAGGCGCTGTAAGTGCCGCAGGTGGTGTAGCTGGAGGTGTAGCAACTGCTGTTAAAGCTGGTAATGATAGAGCCCACCAGCTAGAATTGCAAAAGATTGCAAGAGACAAAGGTATAACAATTAAGGCAGGAGAGGGCTGCCCTGATTGTGATGATCGTGATGATTGTGAGCATGAAAATTCTGTAAGCAAGTCTGACATTGTCAAAGCCATCATGACACTGCACAATGCTGGGTTTACAATAATGCGCATGTGATGAGGTTTAAAACCTCACTTTGTCCAGCTTCATAAACCTAACGCTACTTATAGGATGTAGAAACAGTTAAACTTATCTATCAGGGTGGTAACCCTCAAAAATTTTTTTTATTTTAGAGAAAAAATGCCAAAAGCCAATCCAGCAAAAGATTTGGTCAACAAATATTTTTCAAAAGGCGTCTCATTTCAAGACAAAAGTAATTCACTAAGAGAAGCATGTAAACAAAGGTTTAACACTGACCCTGGTCACCTGGGAAGCTATGAAAAACAGTTGGAAATCATCAATCAATTAGAATCCAACCAGTATGCGCCTATAAAAAATCCTGCAAAGGAACACCAAGAGAGGAGTCGCAACTTAGTTAACAAATACGAAACTCTCACTGGTGAATAAGCAAAGTACCCACAAAATAAGCAGGAACAAGAGAAATTAGAGCAATTAGTCCATTAAAAGAGTTGGAGCTTGCCACTGAAGAGATTAATTTTGCACAGAGGAAGTTTACAGAACATTACATAGAGTACACAATCCCAATTAACGACACCAACGGCACCAACCAAATTACTGACACCAACGGCACCACCGCAAACATCTACGACTATAAAGACAGCATCCAATCAGTTGTTGATCACACCACACACTCAAAACACGCAAGACCTTTAAACTACAGATATCATTCAAGATTGCGTTTTATATGCCTGCAAAACCCACAGAGCATCTCGAGTATTACATGACAACAAAGGCGAAGCCATTCACCCCAACAGACACACTGGATCCTTTCCTTCAAGATGTCACTAAGAAAATTGAAGCGTTTACATCCAGAGGTTCCGGATGGGTCGTAGGAGGGATTCAAAGAGCGACTGTCATGGTCATGAAATATGACCCACTTAAAGCCTCCTCTTATATAGAGATCCCGCATAAGCTAGCTGGCAAAAAAGCTTGCATAAATGTTAAAAATAAAGACAATTGCTGTGCTCTATGGGCAGTTCTTTCTGCACTTCTTCATGATAGTGTCCCTCACCACCCCGAAAGAACCTCAAATTATCAAAATTATTTCAACTACTATCTCATCGAATGCGAAAAGAAGGGAATCAGGTTTGACAAAGGAGGCTTGGCGATCTCTCAGATCCCTAAGCTAGAAGAAGTGTTTAATAACAAAATTAGAATCACAGTCTTTGAGTGGAGTGAGAAAACTGAGAAAGTTCAACCGGTCAGATGTAGCAAAGACGTTATAGATCCTGAGGGGAAAAGGCGGACTGAAGTGGATCTTCTAGTGGTTGGTAATTTACTAGAGGAGGCTCACTATGTTTGGATTAAAGATCTTTCAAGACTCATTCACAAGCAGTTGAATAATCATCACGAGGCTGTTGCCATCTGTCGCTTGTGCCTTAAGCATTACAGTGGACCTGAACGCTTTGAAAAACTAGAAGAGCATGAATTATCATTCATAGCAGTTTCCGCAGCAGCAGTTTCCACAACCACCACAGTTTATTCCGTACCAGCCGCAGTACCCGCCGCCGCAGTTCCCGCAGCAGCAGTTCCCGCAGCAGCACCAGAATAAGAATCAGGGAAACGGAGTAGCCGGAAGCGTAGGGGGCAGCGCTCTCCAGAAGTAGACAGTCAGCAGTCTGTAGCCTCGCAACCTGTAAATAGCAGCGATAGTTTTTCTGTAAATAGTGAATTGAATATGCATGCGCAACCATTTAATCAATCATTTAATCAACCAAATATTTATTCTCAGCACTTTTCACACGCACCACAGCAGCAATCTTGTTCTAGTAAGCTGCAAATTAAACCACAAAATTTAAGCGAACCAACTAAGAAGCAAAATTACGATCCGTATATTACTGGCAGCATTCTAAATAAGGAGGTAGTTTATCTATTAGACACTGGCAGCAATAGGAAAATTCTAGGACGTGAAACCTGGAAACACTTGTTCACTGGCAAGAATAGTCACTTAATTAAACAATGGAACAATAGAATCGTATCGTTCACAGAAGAGCCGATGCCAATAAAGGGCTCCGTAGTTATTAAAGCAACATTCGGTGATTTCGAAGAAGAAATCGAGTTTCTCTTATGTGACGCAGAAGTAGACAATGTAATAGGCGTGACGTTTGTCCAACAATATTGTAATGCTATTGACTTCGAAGCAGGAATGCTAACTATGAAGCAGGGAACTAGAATTCCACTTCGTTCAACCAGAGCTAAGCCTCAGGTTAGGAGAATCTATGTTGCAGAAAAGACGACAGTTCCAGCTAATAGTTCAGGATTAGTCAAGGTTAGATTAGCCACAGGTAGTGAAACTAATTTCGGAGTGCCGTCAGTTGTTGAGCCACTCAGATCAGGTTTGAAGACTAGAACAGAGAAAGTAACTGTAGTACCAAGCTTAGTAACTCTAAGGCAAGGAGAAGCTTATTTAGAGGTCATTAACACCAGCTCACAGGAAGCTAAAGTTCCAGCATCAGCACTAGTAGGGATGGCTAAACCGCTTTTAGCTAGCGAATTAAACTATCTTAAAGATCAACCAGAGAAAGAGCAGTTTTGCCAAAATAGAGACACGCAGTTTTGCGAAAACATCAGACAGGTGCAAGACAAATCAGAAGATTGGATTAGTGAGATTAACATAGGAAATGAACTGACTCAGGAGCAGAGACAGAAGGTGATCGAAGTCGTCAAGGAGCATTCAGCAGCTTTCTCGCAGCACGAGTTAGACTTAGGCAGAACGCATTTAGTCACACATGAGATTATCTTGAAGGACAACAACCCAGTTCAGATACCAGCTAGAAAGATTCCACCTCATTGGATCAAGGAGGTAGATGAGCAGTTAGATCTCATGTTGGCTAGAGGCATCATTAGGCCTAGTTACTCGCAGTACTCGACTCCATTAGTTATAGTACCTAAGAAAGATGGTTCGCTGAGATTAGTTAACGACTATCGAGCACTAAACAACAAATCGGAGTACTTTCCGTATCCAATAACCAATATCAACGAAACATTCTCGTGTCTCCATGGAGCCAGTCAATTCTCTACGTTAGATCTATTCTCAGGATATTATCAGATAGCTCTTAGGGAGGAAGATAAGTGCAAAACTAGTTTTCCAACCTTACATCGAGGCTCGTTTGAATACGAAGTTTTGCCAATGGGACTGCAAGGAGCCCCAGGAGCTTTTCAAAGGTGCATGAACTTAGTTCTTAAGGACATTGCACAAAAGTTCGCCATAGCTTACTTAGACGATGTAATAGTTTATAGTACAGACTTTGAATCTCACTTAGAACACCTGAAAGAAGTGCTCAAAAGACTAATCCAAGCTAACATGAAACTAAAAGCTAAGAAATGTCACTTTTTCAAATCAGAACTGCAATATTTAGGACACGTCATAGGCAAATCAGGAATTAAGAGAGATGCGTCAAAGTTAGAAGCGATTAGGAACTGGCCGAAACCTAAATCTGTGACAGAGCTTCGAAGTTTTCTCGGACTCTGTAATTATTATCGGTAGCAGCACCACTCTGTGAGCTAACGAAGAAGAACATCAAGTGTATCCAGGACAAATGGACCAGGATTCATGATGAATGCTTCGAGCTGTTGAAGGAACGGATGTGTTCCGAAGAAGTGCTTGCTTACCCAGAGTTTAATACAGACCCCCAAGTTTATTTTGTGTTAGACACTGATGCATCAGATGTCAGAATTGGGGCGGTCTTAAATCAAGTACAGAGCGACGGAGTTGAGAAACCGATCGCGTATTATAGTCGGAAAATGAGGCAGTCAGAAAGTAGATATCCGATTACGAGGAAGGAGCTTCTAGCGATTGTTGACTCGCTGAAGTACTTCAGGTTTTACCTCGTAGGGAAACGTTTTAAGGTGCGCACTGATCACAATGCCCTAACCTGGTTGCTTCGCCAGACCGAGCAGACAGGCATTTTAGGTCGTTGGATCGAGAGACTTAGTGAATTTGATTTTGAGATTGAGCATAGAAGTGGCCCCAAGCATGTGAATGCTGATGCTCTATCCAGGATCCCGGATCCTCAACAGGATGAGTCATCCCCATGTGCCAGGTCGCTTAGCTGTAGGGCAACTGTGGACACAGACCCATCATTAGCTGTTACTGTGAGCTCAGGCAATTCCGCGCAAGCCGAAACCTGTAGTCTGCACAGTGGAGTTCCGTCATGCTGTTCGCCGCAGAATATGGCGCCGAACCGACACAATACTCCGAGTTTTAGTAGCAGGTTGCTAAGCAAAGGCAAGAACAGGAGCCTAAGGAAAGGTACCCGCTTTTTGCAATGCACTGCTGAGTGATTACCTTCGTAGCCCTGTGCGTCGCGAAAATTAGCCGACCCCGCACTAAGCTATGTCAGGAATCTGATTGAATCTGACTTGCCGAAACCGAATTTTCAAGAAAGACTAGAATTGTCTCACGAGATTAGAAATCTGCTAGGTTATTTTGAACTCTTCAGGATAGAAGACGGTGTTCTTAGAAGACTTAAATTTAGGGCGGACCGAATCTAAAGTGGTGTTGCCCAAGTCTTCGGATGGTGAAGTTTTTCACGAATTCCACGATTCACCGTTAGCAGGTCATTTAGGAAGAGATAAAACTTATCAGCGAATTAAAGAAAGATTTTGGAGAGTAGGATTAGCTACAGCAGTCGAAAAGTACGTCGCCAAGTGCAAATCCTGTTTAGAAAGTAAATCAAGAAAGCGATACAAGGCACCAGTGCAGAATTTTCCTATTGTCGAACCGTTTTCACGCCTTCACATTGATTTGATAGGTCCGATTAGTCAGACTAGCAAATCTGGTAACAAATATGTCTTGTCAGTTGTTGACAGTACTAGCAAATTTCCATTTGCGTTTGCAATTAAAAATCAGAAGGCGAAGACAGTAATTAAAATTCTGCAGGAGCGAGTTTTCGCCGACTTTGGAATACCTCAGTGGATTCACACAGATCAGGGAACACAATTTACAGGGAAAGCATTTAGGAAGTTTCTAGACCTCTATGGGATTAGGCACACTAGGACAACAAGCTATCATCCACAAAGCAATGGGCTAGTAGAGAATTTAAACAAACAAATTAAGTCAATTCTTACCTGTTTGCTCGAGAAAGAACATGCGAACTGAGATGTTCTATTGCCCGGTTGTATAACCGCATTGCGCACCAGCACGCATACAGCCACAGGTTTCAGCCCGCATTATCTTGTGTTTGGAAGAGAGGCCCGGATGCCGAGTGACAATGTGTTCCAGCAGCCAAAGGCGTTCGCCGATCTGCCTGCTTACGTTCAAGAGCACTTGACTCACCTGCAAGAGGGGCAAGAACTCGCCAAACGGCGGCTCAAATTAATACAACGTAAGCGTGAGCAGCACTATTCTAACAAACCTAAACAACCAGACTTACCTATAGGGAGCTTAGTTTTCATTAACAACCCAGTCATCACACAGACAGAAGCCAACAAGTTCCACAGGAAGAGAAGAGCAGTCTACGAGATCATAGAACAGTTATCAGAAGTAGTCTACAGGATTAGATTATTAAACAAAAATACTAAGGCTAGGAAAGAGGAATTAGTTATGCATAGGGATAATTTACTACCACTACCAACAGCCGATTATGTTAATGAAGAAGAAAAGCCAGAAAGCAGTTGTGCCAGGCGACCGAAACTTCGAGAAGATGTACCGCTTAATCCGATGTACGACGCAGCCGACAGTGAGAGTGAGCATGAAGACGAAGTGCAGTTTGTGCCAGTGCAAATTCAAAATAATGTTCCAGTGCCAGTGCAGGTTATGCCAGTGCAGGATATACCAGTGCAAGATATGCCAGTACAAAATAACGAACAGCCAGTAGTCGAAAATAGACCAGTTAGAGATAGACGGGAGCCGAATAGATTAGTAATAAACCCAGGCCGGAAGAGCTATGTGAAGAAGGTAACGGAGTTGTTTAACCCCTACCTGCTCTTCCAGCTCGAATAACATTATGGCAGACGCCCCCGAGCGCGTATACCCAGTTAAGTCTATTTACTCTGGAAGAAAGAGACGGAGAAACGACTCCGACGAGAATGAGCCGCCGAGGGTTCGCTCGGCGAGGGTCATCGAAGAGACGGATAAGATCAAGAAGGACCACCCACGTGAAGAAGGTGAAGGCAAATTGACAATAGATTTGGGAGGCGCAGACCTGGAAGAGGCAACCCGAAGGCGTGAAGAAGAGTTAAGAAAAGAGCAGGAGGAGTTCATGGAGGCATTATTAGGGGTGGAGCTGCCAGAAATCGAGGAACTGCCCAGCCCCATTGCCGAAGCTCCGACACCGGAGGTACCGCCACAGAAGCAGGTGCCAGCACCCGATACCGAAGAGACCCTCCTAAATGTTGCCAATCTCTTCCAAGAGGAGCCACCGCAGCTGCAGCGTGCTAACGAACAGACCGGTGCAAGCACCAAGGAGTTTAGACGGAACACAAAGGCAATTAAAAAGTGGTTACTACGTACAGGAGAATCTGGCATTTACGACCCCACGGTGCCGCCGGAGTGTTCTCGTTTCCTGGCCAAGGCTACAGCTGCACAAAAGGTCCAAAGCCTAGAGATCGCTTGTACGTACACCCTGCAGTACGCAGAGGAGAGAGCAAAAGGGCCAATCTCACCCTACCAGGTGAGTAATCATCTTATCGCCCTAACGGAACTATTTGACCCAGAACAACGGAGGACGCCGGCAGCCGGGCTACTCTACCAGTGCTCTCAGCGCGCGCCAACTTGCCGACCGGTAGGACAACTTTAGTAACTGGTATAATAACTAGAATTAACATTTCAGTTTTAGTAATTTTTCTACACAATTAAAAAGCTTTAATTTTTTTTCTTTTCGATGTTGTATGCATTTTTTCTACACAGTGCCATAGTGCCATTTATTTTCTTTTTTTCAAATTATTGCACCGCTTCTTTGCCTTACATATATATTTATATATCTAAATTAGTAGTAGTTCATTCAGGAAAAGACAGCCTATATGCTTAGTATTTGCTTATTATTAGTCATGCTCTGCTCAACCATTATGTTATTAATCATCGCTCAAATTTATTGCTCATTAATCATTGCTTAATATTGTTATGTATTGCTTAATTATTATTACTTATTGCTCATTAATCATCGCTTAATATTGTTATGCTAAATTATTATTACTTATTGCTCATTAATCATTGCTCAATATTATTGCTCAATTATTATTTGAAATAAACCCGATAATAACTAAATACGCAAAGGGGGTTTGCACATTTTTTTAGCGGGGGGTAAGTGTAGCAGGGGGTTTAGTTTCAAGCAGTTTTGCTAAGGCGTTTGCCAAAGGTTCTGATTCGCCAAGTCAATTTATTTTAGCTTTTCAAAATCGAGAATAAGCACTTTTGCTTTTACACTACTGATAGTAGTTCACCCTCGGGAAAGTAGTCGAAGTTGTGGGAATTCGAGTATTAGCGGGTTCCTCTATTAGTAAAAGGCTGTTTAGCCTCGGGAAAAGCATCCGTTCAGGACCGTCCACCAGGACAATATTTATAGAGACAAAATTCTCAATCTAAAGCAAAAAATAAGGGAGTCTCCCCTCCAAGAAAATAAATACAGAAATCTTGAAAGAAATCAAGGGTAAGATAAGTAAGGGATAAAAAAATTCTAAGGGGTAACATAGGGAGGCTAAGAAGGAGTCTACCACTTAGTCACAACGGAGTCTACCGAGAATAGGATTATATATAAATCAAGTAACATAGGAAAAGACTAAAGGAGTCTACCATTGGTCTAAATAAGAAATCGGAGTCTACCGAAGTGCTAACATAGGGATTAATTGTGTACTTTCTTTGCATATTTGGTTTAATAATATTTCTTTTGTTTGTTTAATCTAAATAATCTTATATGAAATTGACTCTTGTCTCACTTATTTTAATTTAACATTAATTATAAGGGGCATTAGTCTGGTGGCAGCGACCTACCAAATAAAAGAACGTAATAGCAGATTAGTGGAGCAAAGTAACCTAGATCGTAACAACTATTCATTCACTTTAAGGTAGCTTGGAAATCTTCCAGCTTAATCTAAGCCCGGAGTCTCTCGAGCTGAGATTAATCAAATTAAAAAGAAACCAGTAAACCAGTAGCCTAAACCGCAGCACGCGCCCATATCATAATGGATTTTGTAACGTGTCTTGTTGTTTAGATTATGTGTTAGTTTCTCTGTATGTTCTTTTTCTGTTCCTGACAGGTGCCAAGTTCCATTGGGAGTTTCGATTATTTTCAGGCATTTGATGTTCTCTGGGAAGGGTGGAAAGTCAGAGAAATAGTCGTGAAGCTCTGGTGGAATGTAAACATCAACTTCATAAATGGCAGCCAATGAAAAGTCCCACTTTAGTTCTGATGAGGGTAGCCATCGAAAATCTCTAACTGGAAGATCTTGACTCATCGCCCACCCGTAGAGATTATTAGCATCCAAGTAAGTAATGTAATTTGAGGGCTGCTCCTTATTGTAAGATTCAATGTAGGGATTGTTTGCTTTTGCATACCTGTTAACGCAAATTGAGATCCCCCCTCGCTTTGACGATTCGACAAAATTGTACATGTCAATGTCTGTAAAAAGTTCAATGTACCAATCTGGATCTTGATCCCATTTCATTTTAAGCAAAGATTCCCAGCTAGTGGCAGGCAGAGACACATAATGTGCTGGATCGAGGCCATATGCTGTGTACCAGGTGTATCTGAAGGTTTCAAACACATCGGCCAGCAGAAACACATCTGTGAAGAGGTATAAAGCAGGTGATACTGGAAGAAGTTTTGACAATTAAAGTAACTATTGTTAGTTCCTCTAAGTTATTAAGTTCCCTTCTTTTCACATTCGATGAGATAGTAGTTGAAATAATTTTGATAATTTGAGGTTCTTTCGGGGTGGTGAGGGACACTATCGTGAAGAAGTGCAGAAAGAACTGCCCATAGAGCACAGCAATTGTCTTTATTTTTAACATTTATGCAAGCTTTTTTGCCAGCTAGCTTATGCGGGATCTCTATATAAGAGGAGGCTTTAAGTGGGTCATATTTCATGACCATGACAGTCGCTCTTTGAATCCCTCCTACGACCCATCCGGAACCTCTGGATGTAAACGCTTCAATTTTCTTAGTGACATCTTGAAGGAAAGGATCCAGTGTGTCTGTTGGGGTGAATGGCTTCGCCTTTGTTGTCATGTAATACTCGAGATGCTCTGTGGGTTTTGCAGGCATATAAAACGCAATCTTGAATGATATCTGTAGTTTAAAGGTCTTGCGTGTTTTGAGTGTGTGGTGTGATCAACAACTGATTGGATGCTGTCTTTATAGTCGTAGATGTTTGCGGTGGTGCCGTTGGTGTCAGTAATTTGGTTGGTGCCGTTGGTGTCGTTAATTGGGATTGTGTACTCTATGTAATGTTCTGTAAACTTCCTCTGTGCAAAATTAATCTCTTCAGTGGCAAGCTCCAACTCTTTTAATGGACTAATTGCTCTAATTTCTCTTGTTCCTGCTTATTTTGTGGGTACTTTGCTTATTCACCAGTGAGAGTTTCGTATTTGTTAACTAAGTTGCGACTCCTCTCTTGGTGTTCCTTTGCAGGATTTTTTTAGGCGCATACTGGTTGGATTCTAATTGATTGATGATTTCCAACTGTTTTTCATAGCTTCCCAGGTGACCAGGGTCGGTGTTAAACTTTTGCTTGCATGCTTCTCTTAGTGAATTACTTTTGTCTTGAAATGAGACGCCTTTTGAAAAATATTTGTTGACCAAATCTTTTGCTGGATTGGCTTTTGGCATTTTTTCTCTAAAATAAAAAAATTTTTTGAGGGTTACCACCCTGATAGATAAGTTTAACTGTTTCTACATCCTATAAGTAGCGTTAGGTTTATGAAGCTGGATAAAGTGGGGTTTTAAACCTCATCACATGCGCATTATTGTAAACCCAGCATTGTGCAGTGTCATGATGGCTTTGACAATGTCAAACCTCATCACATGCGCATTATTGTAAACCCAGCATTGTGCAGTGTCATGATGGCTTTGACAATGTCAGACTTGCTTACAGAATTTTCATGCTCACAATCATCACGATCATCACAATCAGGGCAGCCCTCTCCTGCCTTAATTGTTATACCTTTGTCTCTTGCAATCTTTTGCAATTCTAGCTGGTGGGCTCTATCATTACCAGCTTTAACAGCAGTTGCTACACCTCCAGCTACACCACCTGCGGCACTTACAGCGCCTGCAATGATTGGGATAAGAGCTGCTAATGGTAGGATTCCTCCTGACTTTCATCTGTGATGCTGTGTTTGCTCATTACACTGAACTATTTGCTGCACGGGATCGATTTTTACTTTGACACCTTTAATTGATATAAGACCTGGTTTCTTTGATTCAATGATTTTATTGAGTTTATTGATGGTTCTAGTTTCAATCTTTGTCATTTTTTATTTTAATATTTTAATTAATTTCTATGTCGGCTGGTATCACTAGGAGTTCAGCTCTAGTGAATGACCGCGTGGGGGATTTAGGGTTAAAGGCCTGAGATAAAAAGTAATAATCTCCAGAGTCGGAGGCAAAATGTCTGTCTATTTTATGTACATCAAGGCTGAAGTATGGATCTGTAGCTCTTCTTTTAGTGTCCTTCTCTAGCTCTCCAGGTAGATATAAAAAGCGTAGAAACTCAGAGTTTGTCAGTATGTATGGTGATTCAACTCCTGGAAGCCTAGGGTAGTTCGAGGTGTCTGTTTTATGAGATGTCTTAAGTTCGACAGTGTCTTGTTTAATTGCATGGGACGGTTTCAATCCAGTCATGCGTGTGACTTCATTGTTCAGTTGCTCTATAACAGTGGGGAGGCGGTCTGTCCACTTGGTATAGAATTGGCCACTTTTTAGTTTCAGCTCTTCAGCTGTCTGCTTAGTGAATAGTCTCTTGGCTAGAGTTAGATTGAATCTTTCCACAAAAGCCTGGTCACTGGGCAGCTTAGTTCTTCCGTAGCGAATCTCTGTATTTTTCTTTTCCATAAGGGATTTGACTGCCCCATAGAATTCTTTACCCGGGTCGGTCATAAAGATTTCAGGGTAACTAAGGGGTGAGTTTTTATAAATATCTTGGAGTGCGGCTGCAACTGCTTCTGACTTCTTCGTCTTAAGCGGTCTCGCTTCCTTATATCTGGAGGCAATGTCTATAATTGTGAGAGCATACTTGTAGCCTGAGTCATTGAGGAGAAACAAAAAGTCTGCTTGTTGTGCCTCGTTAGGTTTATAGATGTTAAAGTGAGGTCTTGTAAATTGAACAGGTGGGAAAAAGACTTGGTAGACTGCTTGGTTGGAGAGCCACTTTTCTACTGTAGCTTCTGGTTCCTAACTTAGTTCTGCGAGTTTGGTGACTGCAGTTTTTCCTACAAAGAATCCTTTGTCGCTGTAGTAGAGTTTTTTTAGTTTCTGATCTGTCATCAAAGAAAATTTTAAATAAAATAATGCAACGCTCTGGTGGTAAGTTAGATTCACATGGACTGATAGAAAAGCTTCCTCATCCAAACAAAGGCTGGACAGTTCTCGGGTACAAATATTGCGGGCCTTTGAATCCACTTGAAATTCAGTTAGATAAAAACAATAACCCAAATCCCGGACATGAGCCTGTGAACGAGCTAGACTCTGTCTGCATGTGGCATGACGTTCAATATAGAGATTTTCCTGAGGAGAAGAATCGCTGGGACAAAGAAATGCTTAGGAGATTAGACAATATGGTCTATTGCTAGGAAATTAGATAAAAGCTGTTATTTTTGGTAAGACAAAGTTGGGGTTGGGAATTGACTCCGGGGGTGGGTGCACGGGGAGAGAGGGCTGGTGCACGAGGAGAGAGGGCGGAGGCTCGGGAGCAGGGTTTATTTTGTGCGCTCCTAACAAGGAATTGGGAAGACTTTTGAAAGATATGGGGGTAGAGAGAGCGCGCGTGGGGGGGAGAGAGATTTTCACTTTAACTGAGCCCAGCCGAGGAAGAATTCCGTCTCGAGGGAAGGATAGAATGCAAAGGATTTCGGCCTCGCGCAAGGCCAGAATGCAAACGATTTTGGCATCGGGTGAAGGCCAAAATGAAAAGGATTTTGGCCTCGAGTGAAGGCCAGAATGAAAAGGATTTTGGCCTTTCAGTTTTTTTGGCTGCATACTATTAATTATAAGTCCTGTAACTTAAGTGAAAATACCGCTACCTTTCGCCCTTAGATTATGTTGATTTTTTGGCTGTCCTAGGGAGGGGAGGGGTGGTAGACTGATGTTATCCCCTTAGATGATTGGTTGTAAGCATTGCATTGGGATAGCTAATTTTAAATGTAAGAGCATTATGTATAGATAGATTTTACTAGATGTTGATCTGTGGGGGATTTATTCTCTTTTGTCCCAGAACTTCCCTCATGACAACTACTAAGTTTCGACTTGAGATTTTGAACGCAATTGTCTAATGATTTCTGCAAAGTTATAGTAGCTGTCGTAATCTTTTACGTAGGTTACTCCATACTTATGAAACCAGTGTCTTTGGAAAGCTAGATTAATATTAGGAACATTGATATCAACGCCGGCAACGCCGGGCCAATATTTTCTCATATACTCGCTGCATTCAAGTTTGCATCGGTACTTGGATTTGTACAATGGATGAGGCTGAGTATAATAAGAACCTGGAGAGACAACTGGAAACATTTTTATTGAGAATTTAGATTTTTCAAAGGGTAAGGACCCAGGGTTTGGGGATTTAAAGTCTTTGGGATGCGTTGCGAATTGCGAATTGAATTTGTGGAGAAGAATACAGATTATTTTCAGATTGTTTCTGGGTGGATGTTAGTGGATTATGCTCTGATAGTATGGATGGATTTAGGATGGATGACGTTTTTTAAGCGAGTAGGACACTTGTTATGCACTGATTCTGTCGGGGATAATATGGATGGATTTAATGGGATTATGAAGGACGTTTTCGGAGTAAGTGCGACCCTGTTTTTTTCTTCAGGGATAATATGGATGGATTTAGGTGGATTGTGTTCGAAGTTTTCGGAGCGAGTGCGACCCCCTTTTTTCTGATTCTGTCAGGGATATTATGGATAGATTTAATGAGATTATGGGGGACGTGAAAAATTTTGTCACAAAAGCCCCCTCATGCATTCTACTTCGACATCTACTAAGATCTATTCATACACAATGCGCTGACATCTAAAATCAACTTTCACAGTGCAACCTACAACTGTCTATCTTAAGGCGATAAAGTAGACAACAAACAAAAATCCTAATTTCTTTCTTTTTTTGCAATTACCATAATCGATTTTAGCTAGCATGATTTTGCAAATTTTTAGCCACGTCTGAACTGAACTGCGCATAACCAAGGCTCAGCAACCACTACCACCTCAAACCCTACATGTGTGGTTAAAACTCCGCAGTGAAAACACAACTGCCTGGGCACGGTGTGCAGCATTGGCTCTTGTGGGGTGAGCTTATTGGCTAAGAGATTAAAGGCGAACGGAAAAACGGTTTTTAAGTAAAGGCGGAAGCCTTCCAGCCGTCTGCACTCAATTGCTATTAGAAAACGCAATGGCTGAAAGAATTACAGTTAGAACCGCTCGACTTAACGCATTTGAGAACGATTTGATTAATTTAATACCTTTAGAGCAGAGAAATGGACTCCAAAATTTGTTTGAAAATTTCAAAGAGGAAATACAACATGATTTGGCTCGCATGGAAGGACAAACCCAACGCGATATTTCCGCCTACGAAGCACGAGTAGCTGCTGTTTTCCAGCGCCTTCGTGCTTCGTATGAAGTCGAAGTTCAAGCGCCAACAAGGGAGCTATCAGTGATCGAGGAAAGTATGCGCGCGTTGAACTTTTGTCATCTACCCACTGTTCTACCCACTGCACAGAACATGCTGGTGGAATTATTTCAGCATGAGACTTTTTACGATAAGCGCACATTAATTGTGTCTTTTACATCAGCTCCATCATTCAACGACTCAAACGTACACTAAAGTCGGTTCGGAATATAATTCGACGGCTTAATCTACAAGTATCGAGGCAGACTTTGGACAAGAAGTTGAGAGTGTACGACTTATTGACAGAATTTCCGGCCCTACAGCGCTGCGCCGTACCAGTTAGCTTCGTTCTGGAAAATATGAAGCTCATTCGGGACGAGGTGCGCTACCAGGCGGATGCGGCGACGTGGAGACAGTGACTCGCATTAGCAGTCGAGTTATTTTTAGTAACAAGTCATTTCCCCTCTCTCTGTATAATCTTATCAACCAATGAGAACGCTTAGAATGGCTACCTGTGGGGCCATTTCACACGCCTCATGTTCTATTGTACACTGAGCTACACTGAGGGGTGAGAACTGAAGTCTCACCGGGGTGAGACTTCTCTGTACAGAGCTATATTAATATTAGGGACATTGATATTAACGCCAGGCCAATATTTTCTCATGTACTCGCTGCATCCTAGTTTCCATCGGTACTTACTCTTGTAATTAGGCTCGTGCGCTTTGTAATAAGAACCTGGAGACGATTGGAAGCATTTTTAGAGAAAATTTAATTTTTTTTAAAAGGGTAAGGACCCTGCGCTGATGATTTAAAGTCTTAGGGATCTGATTTCGCGTTGCGAATTGAATGTGGGGAGAATGCAGATTTTTTCTGATTGTTTCGAAGATGCTATGGGTGGATGTCAGTGGATTATGTAGGAAACCTGTTATGCTCTGATTCTGTCAGGGATAATATGGATGGATTTAGGATTATGTTCGAAGTTTTTGGAGCAAGTGTGACCCCTTTTTCTGATTTGGGGATAATATGGATGGATTTAGGATTATGTTCGAAGTTTTCGGAGCAAGTAGGACACCTGTTATGCTCTGATTCTGTCAGGGATAATATGGATGGATTTAATGGGATTATGGAGGACGTTTTGTGAGCGAGTGCGACCCCCCTTTTTTCTGATTCTGTCGGGGATAATATGGATAGATTTAATGGAATTATAGAGGACGTTAAAAAATTTGTCCCAGAAGCCCCCTCATGCATTCTACTGTAAAATTATCTGTCGTGATTGTTATGCCAGGCTTGTCGTCGTCGTCGTCGTATGAATCAGTAGTAGTGTGATATAAGGGGCTGCGCCACACTTATTGCTCGGGCGCAGTGCGCGCCAGCTTGCTGGATGACTTAGCCCCTTATATCCCACTACTACTACCGGGAGGTCATAGTTGCAAGGTGGTGTGATGAGTATATAAATATATATTGTGTGAGGGTGTTGAGGGTGAGGGCATGTGGGGGGCATTGGCATGTGGTATATTTCGCAGAACACAGATTTTTCAGAATTTTTATACTTTTAAAAAAGGGGTTAAAAAAATAGCTATGCGCCAACTCTATTTTTAGTAATACCAGTAATATCACGCAAACAGCGAGTGACTATACTATTTTCCGAAAAACCTGTTCTCGACATCTTTTTTTAGAACTTCCAAATATGATAAATGTTAACCTGAATGTGACACAAGTCTCGCCCTTTTCAATTAAGAAACCCCACCTGTCAAATAAAAAAATCCTTCCGTGAACTCATAAAAAACCGGTTTTGAGCTGTTCGACTCAAGGCCGACAATCGGTGTATAAATACAAACGCACAATCCGAGCTGAAATCTCAGACTCGGAGCAGCCTCCAAAGATCTTAAAGCTTGCTGGAGCAGCTAAGCGAGGCTACATCTCTGAGGGAGAAGTTAACCAATTGGTGAGCCTTTGTTTGAGTCTTTGTTATTTGGATTTAATGAGAGCGATTTTATTGCCAGCCGTTACTGATCAATTGATTTAACTGAGTTGATTGAATTTGAGGCCTCCCATTTTCCTAAGGGATTAGATAGGATCTGCGGACCGATTCCGATACCCTTAGAGGATTATTGAGTGATTGATTTTGGATTATCCTAGATTAACCGATAGGAGCACACGACTCCGATTCCGTTAGTTCTAGAAGAAGACGCCCTTTTTGGAGGACCTCGCGTTGTTATAGAAGTTGATTTTGTTATTAGGGCGCATCGTTGATATTGATTTCTGCACTCGAGAAATATATTGATTTCTGCACTCGAGGAATACATTGATTTCGGCACTCGAGGAATACATTGATTTCTGCACTCGAGGAATACATTGATTTCGGCACTCGAGGAATACATTTATTTCGGCACTCGAGGAATATATTGAATTCTGCACTCGAGGAAATACTGCAACGTCGATTTATTGTTGCGCTCTCACTTTCGGCCGATTTTAGACTTCAAGAAGACCACCCCAGGAGGAACAGATCTGCGAAACGAGCTCTACAGACGCGCGCGACAAAGAAGAGGAATAAAAAAACGAGCTCGGAAAACCTGCCCGACAAAGATGAGGAGCCGGCAACAGTAAGTGATTACTAAATTCTGTTCCCAGCCTTAGGGTCAAGAAGTGGGAGTTCGAGCGCTTAGACACTAGACATATTTTATTTCAAGCTCGAGGACCGTCAAGAATTCTGATTCGCTCTCGTTTTGGTCGACCCACAGATAAAGTTAAGGACTCTAAGAGACAACAGCTATTCACCGAAACCGACCGCTGCCAACGCTCAGCAAACTAGCCAGCCCTACAACCAACAAGACTCCGTCGACTACAGACCGCAAGAGGATCCGCTGCAGTAAGAGTTTTTCGATTTTGTATATACCTAGGCACTTGTTTCTCAGTGTCTAGAAGTGGGAGTTTTTGAGTGACTGATCACCGGCTGACTTTGGCATGAATTATCTGAGAGGATTGGAAAAGATCCACAGGCCTAACGACCACTAGCTACCAGGCTGTCCTGTCCTTACATTGTGCTTACATTTGAATTATTAGTTTCAACAGATGCAATGAAACAAAAATATGTGCCAGTTTTGTGCCTAGAATTCCCTTTTAATATCATTGGTAATTAGTTGCACACAGTTTACTTTTATCCGACCCAGCTTTTTATTAAAATGATTGACAGGACAGCACAGTGTTGATTAGTGCCTACCGACTCTTAAGACAGGAGTCCAGCCGGGATGGAATTAAGGTAACTTTAATATATGATTGTTCATTAGAAGAACATACCTCTAATTATGATTTAAAGTTTGCTTACTGTGTCGTGCACTTTTGCAGTGCGAGTGCACCCCTTTGGTTAGGGTGCAGTTTGCAGTAGCCTAGGCTTTTGCAAGTCCCCCCTCCCGAGTGCGTGGCTGGCATGCTGGTGTGCTGGCTTTGTGTTTTGTTTGCCGCGTTGCTGATTGGCTACAGCCAGCTTTGCCCTTTGTTGTTGTATCTGTGGTTGGAGGGCTTGTGGCCTTCCCCCTCCGCAGGCAGTAGCTATTTAGCAGCTCCCGCCGGGTCTTGGGGCTGTGATGCACTCTTCCTTCTCCTTTGCTCCTTACCCTAGCCCTAGATCAGCTTCGGTCAGACGAGTTTTGTGAACTAAATAAACCATTAGCAAGGCCATCACTTACACTGGCTGGGCATCAGCCTCTATCAGTTACCAGGTAAGTGCATTGTCTGTCTTCTATCATTTGGTTGCCTAGGAGAATCAAAAGCCCAAGTGTCCTGATGCCAACCTAGGTTAGACCTATCAATAGTATATTGCATCATCTGTATATTAGCCTGTGCATCCTGATGCCTTGATTGGCACTCCAGTGCCCTGATGCGGGTGACAGTCACGTGGGTGCACTCTGATGTCCCAGACACAGGGAAATTGTAAGCAAGCACTAGTGTCTCGACAAATTAGCAAAATGACTAGTATAATGTACTTTTAGTGTACCCTATGTCCCCTACAGACCCTGTAGGCAAGGGATGCAGGGATACAACAGCGCTGAATGCACTGGAATGAATTTAGCACATAATTTATTATATTAGATAGCGTTTGACAGTAAGAACATAATCCAATATATATTCAACTTCTAGGTAAATATCTTTAACTATGATTGGATGATATTGCCAAAAACACTGGGAATCATTGGTTGATTAGTGTGGTTGATATAAGGCAAGAAAATATTTGTGTGCAACAATGCCCCAAGCGTAAACACTAGTAGTGCAATTTGCGCATTACAGAACTTTTTTTAAATATAGAACATTGACAGCATTTAATTTCTTGCAGCACACTTAATATTGTCAAGCTAAGTATGCTGCAACATATGCTTTTGCCAACCTATTTTGCTACCAAAAGGATATTAATTTTAATTATAAACTTTCTAAATTGTTTTTGGATTTTGTGTTTTTATTTATATTTAGATACACTAATTTTTATAAAAATATTAAAATATATAGGTACCACTGCCAATATAGAACATTTAGAATATATTTTCACAACAAAAATCTAATCTAAGGTCTATTTCTGCTGTATTTTGAATTCATTTCTTTATTTTTAATGCATGCACATTTTTAAATAGCTTATGGTTTTAAAACAAATTTGGAATTTACTTTTGTTTTTGCATTGTAGATAGTGATAAATTGTTATTAATTAATTAAAAACATGCCTCCACCTTTTCATCATTCAGGCATTAGATAAGTATTGCTCTGCCAGATTCTTGTGATAGATCTACCAAACACCCTTACTTCCCTCTTCAAGCAACATTAGTCAAACTTGACTAGGCAGAAGGTCCACCAAGGCTCAGCAATAACCTTTTTGTCCTTTATTTGTCCTTTTCCTCAGACCCCCCTGCTTACTACTCACAAAAGGCTTTAACTTTAGTCCTGCCAATGCAAATATAAACCTCTTGAAAATATAGTCAAACACTCTTGAATTCAACCTTTGGCTCTATTAGGTAGACTTTTTCCTTTTTAAGGCCCATACTATATTTCCCCCTGACACCCAGATCACTATAAAAACATTCTAGATAAGGCTAACTCCCTCCCAAACATTTCTCCCCATCCTTTCAACCTTATTGCCATTAAGTTTTCTGTCCTAAAAACCTACTCAATGATCCCTACATAGTGGTTAGGAGTTCTGACAAGGGCCCACATCATTGACATCATTGATCCACAAGTCAAAGACTACACTTTTGAAGCCTTCACACTTCAGTTTGTTTATGAGAATAATATCTGGAATGCTTAAAGTTAAAGAACAACGCAAATTGGCACAACATGAAACAAAGCTTAAGTCTTCCCTCAAAGAAGTTGTAATGAAGCAATGAAGCAATTGGAGTATTATAAGTGACTAACTAACACTGAAACCAAACTGGAGAGCAAGAAGAAGGAATGCAACTACTTGGCTACCTTCCTACAAAAATAGAATATTGCAATGCTTGCTTATGTTGAGGATATTGCTTTGGGTTAGCCACCTGTAGAGCAACTTTACAAATGGGACAATGGCTCTGCTTAGTACCTAGATAAACTAACTATGGACCTAAGGGTTAATTCAAAGTTAATTCAAAATTAACATATATCTAAGCGACTAAGCAAAAGGAGGGTTACAGTTAAGTCTAAAGTTAAATTTTAGTTGATACTAATTTCTAGGCTTAAAAGTCTAGCTTTTAGGGTGGATACAATTTGCTTTAAATGTTTTTTCCTTAAAATAGGCCTACTAACAATGATGGCTAATAGATAAAAGTACAAGGTCAAAACCTATACTTAGCAACATCAAAAAGTTGCCATTACAGAAGATTCTGTCTGTGATCACCACTTTTGAAAATGGAAGTAAAGCCTTTGAATCTTGTGAGCAATGCAACTTGTTGCTCCACCTCAGACTTGAATTGAGGAATGAAGTAAGGGAGCAATGTGCAAAACAAGGGTTGGATGGATTAAAGCTACCCTAGGGGGGGGCTATTCAGTTTTCTTGTACCTTTTGGCTTTTATTTATTTTAGCCTAATATTTTAGGTAGGCCTAGTCTAAGATAAATTCCTCACTGGCGCATAGGGTGGCAACTTTTCAATGTTGCTGAGTTACATGTAGTTTATTCAATAAAATTATTCCTTTTTTATTGCTAGCTTATGTATTGCTTCTATATCTATGAAAAATGGAATGCCTTTGCGAAAAAAGCTTCCACATATTAATAAGACATGGTAGAATCAGTCAGACAGAAATCAAACTTACCTCCACGTCCACATTGGGTCCATATTAACTAGGCCTAACCTTGTTTAATTTATCTGGGCTTCGCGTGTCAGAGCTGCAGGCTGGCTTCATAGTTTTTAACTTGAGCATCGACTTATTTTATTTATCGAGATGATCGCTCGTATACAGCCCTTCGCATTCTGTGCTTCGCACCACCTTTAAGTTAGCACACGCAAAAACTTCACTAATCGATAATTTTCAAATGGAGTGCCGATAAGTATAGATTGGATGACCAATCGCTGTTAGCGAGGACGGGGTGGTTGCCGCCGCCTGTATATATTTAATGGCAGTGCTTATCCCCACGGTACTGTAGGAATAATTTCTGTCTTATTTCAACGGTACCATGGGAATAATTTTCTGCTTATCCACACAGCACACTGACGAGATAGCTGCCATATCTTCTACATATATATATACATGCTGTACGTGAATAGCAAGGACGACTTAAGTAGGACGGGAAACCTCGTTTCTTAGAAAATTTTTGAAGGCACTTTTTCCCGAAAAAATACACTGCGGAGATGGGAAATTTTTATTTTTTCAGCACAAAAATTGCTATAACTTTTGATAGGAGGCAGATCCAGTGCTCATCTTTTGATATGTTGTGCCTTTTTTATTGCTCTATCGATATTTATAAAGCTTTCCGTTCAGAAAATTAGGATTCTATGTTAATTTTTTATTCTACGTATATTTTCATGTGCCTTGTGCTTGAAATACATTAGAATGCCACGGCTTGGCTCTTTGGTTTTATGAGTCTATTTTTATCCTTCTTACCTGACTGTATAGCAAATAGTCGTAACATAGATGATAAAATAGATTCATAAAACCAAATATTGGAGCTATTTAGACATAATAATTATAAGACAGAAATTATTCCTACGGTACCGTGGGGATAAGCACTGCCATATTTAATTCATTTAGCCAAAGATGATCTTTTTACAGGCAACGTACATAGGCAAGATCAACAGATCTTTTCCCAGGCTAGCCTGGAGATATTTTGATCTTTTTTCCAGGCTAGCGTACTGCCGTCGGGTGTTTTGGTGATCTTTTGGCTGGCCCACTTATTTAATTATAACTCACTGTTTGCGTAAGGATGAGTTTGTCAATGCACTACTGGGTCTCCCTAAAACACGCACCGCACCGCCCCTAACCGCTACACATTATAACATTTTTCGTCAATGCAGTATTTGACTGCAAAGAAAACTTTTTGTTGTAAGAGAAATGGAATAAATAACTTTGATTATTATTTTTCATATTCTCGTTTTCATTAATAAATTATATTATATATCACTTATATTCACCGAATTTTATACTTCAAAGTAATGATGGGTTCGGCCTTTATTAAGCCTGTGGCTTCGGGCCTCAGAACTCAGAAATGAATCACTGAGAGCTCTGGCCTCTCACTCCTGTCAGATGGTCAGCCCCATGGTAGCTAGATTGTGGGCGAGCAGCAAGGTCCTATAGCTAAGAGAAGACAGCGAGAGACAAGCAGGGAGAATTTGAGAGGTAGAGATTAGCTAATCCGCAGATTAACTAACACGCTGCCACCAGTCCGTGCGCCCCGGCTCACCAAACCGGAGCTATCGAAATCGGACTTCCGACTAGAGGGGCACTGCACTTACCTGCCATCTAGTGTCTTTTAGCTGTCTAAATCTCGAAGTCATATAGCCGAATAGAAGGGACGCTGCTGGGACTAAGATCGCATTGGCCTTGCAGGGACAGAGAGGACTTCTGCAGGGGATTCTTTCGCTGGCGAGCCTTTATACACACTGACAGTACTATTTCATTACCAAATTCCCAGAAGTACATGTACAAGTACACGCAACTGCACTCTTTTGGCACTAAATGTGTTAACACGTCGACAGATAGCGATGATGTAGATGCATTGTCACTTTCGGAGATCGTTAGACTAATATTTAGCTTACTTTGGCCGCTTAACTGCCTGTGACCGCGCCAAAGCGCCGGTCTGGCTCTTAATTTGCATACTTAACATAATGATTTCTTAGATCGACTGATTGACTGGGAACTGTGCCGCTTCCGGTCCACCGTGACCTCTGCCTCTAGATTTAGCCGCTCATCTCAGCTGGCATTGCGAAAAAGAAAGAAAACGCTAATTCTTTAACTTCCGGATTTAACTTTCTCACTTAATCCGCAATCCTAAACACTTTAGACTGAGTTAGAGCAAATGGCTACTTTTAATATTAACTGACACTTCTGCCTCAAGATTGGCACACAAAAGCAAGCAAGCAAAAGTGCAAATCCCATCAGATTGCCTAGGAAGGGGTCAGGCAAAGAGTGCACCCAGTTAAGCAGGTCAAGAGAGCCTCTCAACAAACCAATCAGAGGACCTATCTGCCGGTAGCCAAGGAATCCACAGAGACCAAAGCGCTCAGATGGGATGCTGTTGCTGATCTTGACTGACGATTGCCGCCGCTGCTCTTCGCTTTTTGATGGTCGTTGCTGCTCTCAGATCACTGCCAGGAGATATTGATGATGCTTCTCAGGGGGAACTTAGCTGTTGGAGCCGAAACTGCCGGGGAAAGGGGGATCAGGTCGGCAGGACCAGAAGAGGAAGCAGCAGGGCAGGGAAGGTCCCGGAGGAGGCGGGTTACTCGAGCGCGGGTCGAGTTGCCGCCTTTTATAGCTCTCACGCGGCCGATTTGTTATAACGCACGACGAATTTTCCGATTGGCTGAGAGCTTTTGTTAAAATAGGCGCCGAATTTTCTGATTGGTCGAGCCGGGGGCAGTCAGGTCGACTCTGATTGGCTGAGCTCAAGACCCCAAAACCCACCCCACCAGGTGGCCTTCAGACCCCAGGGAAGTTGACAGGTGCGGTCATAAATCATTAGCAAAACATAATAAAAATCACTTGTCTAGACATCCTGACGCCAAAAGTGACAGCAAAACGCCCATAAATCAAAGGAGAAAGCAACAGAGCGAGTGGGGGGAAAGCTGGAAAGACCTCTTTGACCCAGACAGGCTGGAGCCAAAAGTGACAGCTAGACGGCCATAAATCACTGAAAACAGTAAAAAAGCCACAAATCTGGGGGGTCAGAACGAGGTTGAAAACGCCCCTCCAAGACTTAGTGTCGCCTGTCTAGACTGCTAGAGGTCAATCCGTCTCAAACCCAGACAGTCTGACCTTCAAAGATGCGTAAACAATCCAAAATTAGAGTCTTAAGAGAAGTACATTGAGTATCTAACAGAATCAATAGTAATGGCATAAATTAGTATAGAACTAAGCCTAGATGAGAGAATGGAAAGAAGTTCCTAAGCTAGCCTACTGACAGTAGGGGAAAAGCGCATCGAAGCAAAATGTGCGGTTCTGAGATTGAAAACAGGTGCGTCCCCATCAGTAAAAAACTAAATTTAATAAAAACTTGAAGCTTAACAGAAAACGCATTTTAAAGTGTCTTCAGTTATAGTCCAATTTGTTTTAATGTGTAGCCCTGCGGGGCGGTGTGGTGTGTGTTTTAGGGGGACCCTGCACTACTGAGTAATCGAGTTAAGTAGAGTAGAGTATAACGAAAATTGTTGTGAGAAATCTGCAAAATGTGATCGACCTTTGCATTGCATCCCTCTTTTCTGTCAGAGAAAAAATCTACATAATAATTTGAGCTGTTTTGCTGTCTGTTGATATTTTCGAGAATCGTCTCTAGAATCGCTCTAAAAAGTTTCAGGTGGTCATGCATAACATTTTTTTCGATGAAAAAATCGATTTAGGAAGCGGGTCAAATATTCGAAGAACGATGCTTCTTAATGCTTTTTGAATAAGCGCTGGATGGTCATGATGAGGACGCACTTTTTTCCAAATCCCGCGCTAGCACATGGGTTCTAAACTTGACTAGCCTACAAACAGTGGGCAATGGGCATTTTTATCCTTTTTCTGCGAATTGTCATAGAATCTATACTAGATATAATGTTTGGTTATACTAGTAGTCATATAACATAGGCGCAGCTTTTTGGGTCATAAATCATCGCTTTCGAAGCTGGTCTGACAGCCACCTGCGCCTCACTCATGTTGAGGCGGGCGCCAGATGGTCTCAGAGGATGCGAGCGGTAGCTTTTTTCTCATCATTTTGACAGGCCATCAAGATTTATGAGGTCAGAGCCTATTGTTCGTGTTCACTCAAGCGTGCGACAGCTTTGACAGCTATGCGTTCTACCCCTAAAAGTACTTTTGGGATTAGCGATTAGTGATTTCTCTTGATTATCTTCACTTTCTATTTAATAAGAGCTTTCTAATGTATATTTTTTCATTAATTTTTGTCAATTCTACGCGAAAAGTCATAAATCATTTTGTTGCGATTTTGATTGATTTATGGCCGCACCTGTCATGTTTTTACGACCCCGAGGGAACTGATAGGATCTCCCGGTCACGTGATTCTGGGTAGCAACCAGCTTAGCCAATCAGAAAATTCGACGCTCATTTTAACAAACCGGCTCAGCCAATCAGAATCGACGTGTTCCATTATAACAAACTGCGGTCCAGTTGGCGGCTATTTAAACCAGTGTTTTTGGCCCGCTTGGACACAACTCCTCCTGGGACCTTAGCCTAAATTGAGACGTCCCGGAGCGCGACCGTCGTTTCTTGATCCCCGGATTGCGACCTCCCCAATCATCATCAAGGACGAGTCCCCCCGGTCATCAGCAGCGAACATCAAAGTTAAGAGCATCACCTGCTAGCTATCTGCGAAGACGGTGACGTCAGCATCATCCCGGGCCTACAGCTGCGAAGCACTAAGCCGATTCGGTCACTGTGGATTACCTGGTCTCCGGCTGTTGAGTTTCTGGTTGGTTGGGTGAGAGGCTGCCTAGACTTGCTTGATTGGGTGATTCCTTATCTGTCCCCTATTTCAGTAGCTGGATTAGGCGCACACTTTTGCTCATTTTGTTCAGTAGTGCTGTAATCGAGGCAGTCATTCACTGCTAGTAGTCTAAAACTCCAATTCAATCTGAAGTGTGAAGTGATCTAAGGAGAATGTAAATCTAACAGTTATTTTTATCGGTTTTATTTCTTTGTTCGCCGATGGCTCAGATGAATAGCTAAGCTAGTAGGCGCCGGTCACAGTGGACCAATGGCAAGGCAGTTCTCAGTCGATCAATCTATCAAATCAGTGAGCAAAACAGCCAGTAGTGCAGAATCGGTGCCAGAGATGTACTTTGTGCACTCTAGGTTAGCCAAGCGGCTCGGGTGATGAATCATGCGGTCTCTGATGTTCGAGTTAGTCTATCATCAGCGCTATGAGGCTAGTTGGCGCGTTGAAGGCCAAAAGTACAATTCTTCGTATTTAGCAATGTAATAGTACATGTAGCTACCCCATAGACTCGCCACTGCAAGAATCCCCTGCACAAGTCCCCTCTGTACCTGCATGGCCAATGCGATCAAGTCCCAGCAGTGTCCCTTATCATCGGCTATGGCTTCAAGATTGACAGCAAAAAGACACTAGTCGGCAGGTAAGTGCTAAGCCCCTTCTAGTCGGAAGCCCGATTTCGAGAGTCCCGGTGTGGTGAGCCAGGACGTACGGGCTGATGGCAGCGAGTTAGCTTAGTCTGCGGATTAGCTAATTTCTCCCTTCAAAATTCTCCCTGCTTGTCTCTCGCTGTCCTCTCTTAGCTATAGGACCTAGACTGCTCGCCACAGATCAAGCTACCATGGGGCTGACCATCTGACAGGAGTGGGGGGCCAGGACTCTAATTGATTTATTTCTGAGACCTGAGGCCCGAAGGCTTCCCCACAAGGGGGCCGAAAGGCCGGAACCCATCAGTCATTTTTAATTGCCAACCCATTCTGACTTGAATTGGGAAGTGATTGCGTCGTAAGTCACCAAGCTGGCTTGAAATAAATATATTCCTGAAAAATGGCACCTTCAAGATGTACGAGCGTATTGACATTTAAGATGAACTAAAGTACAGTGTATGTGTAACCGGGTCAATAGCTATGACGACTTGACGGTGTGAATACCAAATCCCACCGTCGCTACTAGATACAGGTTTGAAATTTATTAAACTTGACGGTGTTATTTTTAACTTCGCTAATCTGGCTACTGACAAGTAGTCTGTCGCAGATATTAAATCTAGTGCCGAACAAAGACAGGCATTTTGTCTAGAGTGACCAATAATTTCCTATGGGCCCTATGTCTCGCGGGACTCTAGATTTCCGTTGGGCTCTTTGTCCCTTTGGCTCTTTGTCTAGCTGCAGACTATGATTCACTCGGACTTTTACCCGGTGGTGACTCAGCGTCTGGCACAACTCAGACAGGCTCTTTGTCCGCGAACTCTTAATGAGCGGAGTGACTTGTTTCTCTATTTCCGGTAACGACAAAGGTTCCAAATAACTTAGAATTTCGGCAGCTACGAGAATATGGCCTAAGGCTATACTGCTTATAATTGCACCAGCAGAAGAGCGCTACCCTGAGATGGTCTGACAGAGTAATGCCAATGATTTCTTGATAAATTACGTTCCCCAGATAAGTCGATAATCAATCCCAAAGCTAGAAGTCACGAAAGGTAGTTCGCTGCCACCAATCGAAGCTATGATTAAATGACTGAGAGAAATCGCTATCAAAGAAAATTTGATTAAGTTGAACTTAATAACTTAAATAGAGTTGCGAAATAATGCTAAACTGACAAATGTAATTATTGAACGATAAATTGGTAAATAAATAAACTAGCGCACCAGCAGTAAATTAACGATAAAAAGCTTAACACCAAATAATTAATTAACAAAACACAAAGATAAGCTCGGCCTCCTGTGTCCTTTACTAAACACAGTCTGTTAGAGCTAAGATTTAAGTCTGCCTGGCTAACCTCAATTCAATAATGATAAATTCCAATTAGACTAAGACTCATATCGAATATCGATATCCAATCACTAATCAAATCACTAAGTTACCAGGCACTACAGGCCGGGCCTACACAAGACAATAATAACTAGACTGGGAGCACGCAGTCCGGGCAAAAGAGAGGTAATTCACAGCTGGCCGTCTCGCGAGCGCGGAAATTCGAACTGGTGCGCGCGGTATTTAAATACCCGCAAAGCTAGTGTATTAAAACAACCAACAGTCACTTTGTCGCGCAGATACGATACGCTATTCGTTGGCGCTTGTGCACGAGCTTCAGTGAATTAAATTTGCATATTAGTATTATTTCATTATTCATTAGTAACATAATAATTAATATGTAATTAACGAGTAATCCAAGGAGCCCTACCACATATGCACATCGCACATGTTTGACTTGTATTGAGGTGACATGTACAAGGATGTGAGTTTTAAATCATGAATATAAGTCATATACGAGTATTCCATTCCATGACATGCTTGGTGCTTTTTAGGAAAGACAGAAAAATTGGACGCGAGTCTTGCATTTTATTTGTATTTTTAAATTATACTCAGCAACGTCGAAAAGTCGCCTTCCCAGAAGATTCTGTCTGTGGTCGCCATTTTGAGTGAGCAGGTAAGGCCTCTCAATCTCGCGAGTGGCGCAACTTAGCTACGCTGCGGCAGACTTGAGTTGAGGAATGAAGTGGGGGAGCGGTGTGCGAGGGTTGGACGGATTAAAGCTACCCCGATCAGTTTTCTCGTATCTTTTATTTCAAGAACAGTCCAAGAGAAATTGCTCACTGGCGCAGAGAGTGGTGACTTTTCAATGTTGCTGAGTACGAGTACGAGTACATGTATATGGACAAATTTGTAATGCTACACGTGTACAAAATCATTGCAATTCACCAGCTTCATAAAAGCAAATTAAACACCAGTTAAAAAGCTACACTACCTAAAAAGGACATGATTTCATCACAACTTCTTAAGTTTTCAAAGTCAACATGTAACTGCAAGAACAGAGCACTTTAAAATGAGTTTTGAAGGCCGATACACGTATAGCAAATCTATTTGAAATCCTAAAAACTAATTTCATGTCGTTGCAACGGAGCAGATAATCACGAAGGGTATAGTCACAGGGAACAAACTATTCTCCTAAGGATAACCAATAAAACTTGAAGCGACAATAACTTAAACATACTGGTCTTCAGAGCTTAACTTATTGCTAGATTCGTCAATGTATAAGAGCGTCAGCAATAGCCCCTTATTAGTTCGTTAAGTCCGCGTCCGCGGCGCATTGTCGAACATCCCGGCCTTCATCGGCGGCACCAGCAACCAGGCGCCACCGCTTGGCGCCACCAGAGCTTCCGCTGTGCAACGCGGCGTCTGTCAGGCAGCCGTCGAAGCCGACTGGTTGAGCAGACGGCCAAAGAGAGCGCCTTGAGCCCAGAGCCGCCGTCAGGTGGTGCCCATGGAGCTGCCAGGTCGAGCGGTCGATACCACCTGATTTTAATAGAGTTGTGAGATTCGCTGACAATGACTGCAGGCTCAACAAAACTTTGAGAGTAAAAGAGTTTTGACTTTCAAATGTCGTCGGGCTCGTACGG
Organism: Macrostomum lignano; assembly: GCA_002269645.1. NCBI lineage: Eukaryota > Metazoa > Platyhelminthes > Macrostomidae > Macrostomum > Macrostomum lignano. The sequence goes on from NIVC01000957.1 coordinate 130,147, forward strand.
TACAAGCAATATCCGACGTTTACCACGCCTATCAACGTCGCAGATAAATATGGGTACATCAAAGACAACTAAAGCAACGTATATACAGGACGCAACTATCGCAATCTAATGGGTACATCAAGGACAACTAAGGCAACGTATATACAGGACGCAACACTCGCAATCTATGGAAAATGCTTTCGAGGCCACTTTTCGTCAAAAATACACTACGAAGATAGGAAGTTTTCATTTTTCAGCAGACAAATTGTTATTGCTTTTGATAGGAGGCCGCAGAACCAATTGCAATATTCATCTTTTGATATGTTGTGCCTTTCTTATAGCTCTGTTGATATTCATAAAGCTTTTCGTTCAGAAAATTAGGATTCCATGTTAATTTCTTATTCTACGTACACATGTTCTGAGTCTAAAAACCATTAAAATGGCACAGCTCGGCTCATTGGTTTTATGAATCTTTCTTATCATTCTTAGCTGTGTAACAATATGTTAAAATATGATAAAACAGGTTCATAAAAACAAAGATTCAAGATGTGTCATGCTTTTTATGATTTTTAGGTACAGGAAATGTACGTCGGCGGACATTGCAATGTTGCATGGAAGGTCATTGCATGGATTGAATGCTGCTTGCTTACACTGAAAATTAGTGTAAACAATTAGCGCAAGTAGTGCATTGTGACCAAAGGACCGCATGTACCTGTGATGGGTTGATGGGAAGCCTTCGGGCCTCAGGTCTCAGAAATAAATCAATTAGAGTCCTGCCCCACCCACTCCTGTCAGATGGTCAGCCCCATGGTAGCTTGATCTGTGGCGAGCAGTCTAGGTCCTATAGCTAAGAGAGGGACAGCGAGAGACAAGCAGGGAGAATTTTGAAGGTAGAGATCAGCTAATCCGCAGATTAACTAACCCGCTGCCACCAGACCGTGCGTCCTGGCTCACCAAACTGGAACTTTCGAAATAGGGCTTTCGACTTGAAGGGGCTTAGCACTTACCTGCCGACTAGTGTCTTTTTGCTGTCAATCTTGAAGCCATAGCTGATGATAAGGGACACTGCTGGGACTTGATCGCATTGGCCATGCAGGTACAGAGGGGACTTGTGCAGGGGATTCTTGCAGTGGCGAGTCTATGGGGTAGCTACATGTACAATTACATGGCTAAATACGAAGAATTGTACTTTTGGCCTTCAACGCGCCAACTAGCCTCATAGCGCTGATGATAGACTAACTCGAACCTCTCAGAGACCGCATGATTCATCACCCGAGCCGCTTGGCGAATCTAGAGTGCACAGAAGTACATCTCTAGCGCCGATTTTGCACCATTGGTAATTTCGCAAACTGATTTGATAGATTGATCGACTGAGAACTGCCTTGCCATTGGTCCACTGTGACCGGCGCCTACTAGCTTAGCTACTCATCTGAGCCGTCGGCGTACAAAGAAATAAAACTGTCAGATTTCACCTTCTCATCGGATCGCTTCACACTTCAGATTGAATCGGAGTATCAGACTAATAACAGTATTATTGAATGATTTCTGCCTCAATAACAGCACTACTGAACAAAATGAGCAAAAGTGTGCGCCTAATCCAGCTACTGAAACAGGGGACAGATAAGGAATCACCCGATCAAGCAAGTCTAGGCAGCCTCTCACCCAACCAATCAGAAACTCAACAGCCGGAGACCAGGTAATCAACAGTGACCGAATCGGCTTAGTGCTTCGCAGCTGTAGGCCGGGGGATGATGATGTTGCAGTCTTCGCTGATAGCTAGCAGGTGATGCTCTTAAACTCATCGATCGATGCCGTTGACCGTTGATTTTTTCTTGATGAAGAGGGGGTTGTCGCAATCCGGGGACGACGGTCGTGACTCCGGAGTAATAAGTCCGGGAGTCCAAAAGGGATGACGAAGTCATGACGAGGCGTCCGGAGGTTGAGTCCGAGCGGGAAAAAACATATCGGTTTATATAGCCGCCAACTGGACCGCAATTTATTAAAATGGAACACCCTGACGCTGATTGGCTGAGCCGATTTGTTATAACTGACCTAGAAATTTCTGATTGGCTGAGCTTGTTGCCACCCAAACTCACGTGACCAAAAGATCCTATCAGTTCCCTCGGGGCCATAAAAACACGCCAGGTGCTGTCATAAATCACTCGAAATCGCTACAGAATGATTTGTGACCCTTCGCGTAGGAATTACAAAAATTAATGAAAAAATATGGATTAGAAAGATCTTATGTAGTAAAAAGTGAAGATGGTGAAGAGAACTCGATAATCGCTAATCCCAAAAGTACTTCTAGGGGTAAAACGCATAGTTGTCAAAGCTGTCACACGCTTGAGTGAACACGAACAATAGGCCCTGACCTCATAAATCTGATGGCCTGTCAAAAATAATGAGAAAAAAGCTACCGCCCGCATCCTCTCAGACCATCTGGCGCCAGCCTCAACACTGAGTGAGGCGCAGGTGGCTGTCAGACCAGCTCAAAAGCAATGATTTATGACCCCAAAAGTAGCGAAAACCGCGCCTATGTTATTATAACTACAAGTATGGCAAAATGATATAGCTACAATTGCTATCTGTGGTGATGCTTGCTACGAGCATTAGGGTATGCTTGCTATCTGCGGTTGCTTACTTTTGGAGGGGGATGCTTGCTATCTGGGGGGTGCTTGCTGTCTTGGGAATATTTTCTATTTAGGGGGAATGTCTGGTATCTTTGTGAAAGCTATATTTTGTTGTCTGGTTGTTAATTTTAGAAAAAAAGAGATTCATAGCAAATATCATTGTCCGTGACAATTTTACATTATTAAGGTGATTTTTAAAAGTGAAGGAATTGGTGCTTAAGAAAATGTGCTTGTTAAATTGTTTCCCATGAACTATTTTTGCTCCTTGCTTATTGGGCGCCCCAAAGCTTATTAGCTACAAAGATCCTACTAGCATGAATTCTAGGAAAATTATATAAAAGGAGAAAAATGCCCATAGCCTGCTGTTAGTAGGCTAACAAGTTTGGAGCCCATGTGCGAGGGTGAAATTTGGAAAAAAGTGCGTCCTCATCACCTGTATGCATACAAGGTGGAAAGCAGCTTGGTACTGGATTCTCTGCTACGGAAGAAAAACATCCCGCATACTGCAGACGTACCAAGCAGCAGCTGAACGAACTGCTCCTCGCTCGATCCGATCTCCTTGTCCTCCACGATGTCTTTCACCAGTCCGTCGACTGTCACACTGTACTTGCCGGGCGATCTGAGATGTGTGTCGAATTTACTGAATTCTTCACTGTAGCTCTTAGTCAAGAAATTTTATCTTAATAAAAACTTTTGTACAGGTATTGACAATAACACGCACCAACCTCTGGATGCCTGAGCAACACTGTTATAAATATAACTATCATAGTGACGCCCCAGCAACCATAGTGATGCCTTAGCAACCATAGTAACTCCTCAGCAACAATAGTTACACCTTAGCAACCCTAGTGACGCCTTAGCAACCATAGTGACACCCCAGAAACCATAGTCACGCCCCAACAACCAAAGGGACCCCCTAGCGACCGTTTTTGCCAATATCGCACTCTCACCTGACTATTGTTAACCTGTGCCAATTGTGATCAAAGTAGTGCAGATTTCGTCTCGACTGCACACCGAAGCCCTCATTGTAGTGCAGCGACAGGTGGCGTTGGGTGATTGTCAGGTGCAACTGACGGTGCGATTGGCCCAAAGACTCCGCGCCGAGCAGCAGGAGAGTGGCGGCCAGCTTCCTGGCTGATGAGGCACCGTAGTTTGATCGCAGCTTGAGGCTAAAGCTCAGGTTGAAGACCGGATTGGACGCTCTGAAATTAATAATAATGAAAAAAGGCATTGAGGCCTTGAGGCCTTGAAAGTTGCTGGATGGGATCTGCTGAGACTGCGGCTTGATGGGGTTCTGGTGAGTCTGCGGCTTGATGGGGGTCTGGTGAGACTGCGGCTTGATGGGGGTCTGGTGAGACTGCGGCTTGATGGGGATCTGCTGAGACTGCGGCTTGATGGGGTTTGCTGAGACTGCGGCTTGATGGGGATCTGTTGAGACTGCGGCTTGATGGGGGTCTGGTGAGACTGCGGCTTGATGGGGATCTGCTGAGACTGCGGCTTGATGGGGTTTGCTGAGACTGCGGCTTGATGGGGATCTGTTGAGACTGCGGCTTGATGGGGGTCTGGTGAGACTGCGGCTTGATGGGGATCTGCTGAGACTGCGGCTTGATGGGGTTTGCTGAGACTGCGGCTTGATGGGGATCTGTTGAGACTGCGGCTTGATGGGGGTCTGGTGAGACTGCGGCTTGATGGGGATCTGCTGAGACTGCGGCTTGATGGGGGTCTGTTGAGACTGCCTCTTGATGGGGGTCTGGTGAGACTGCGGCTTGATGGGGGTCTGGTGAGACTGCGGCTTGATGGGGGTTTGTTGAGTCAGCGATTTTGAATTTCCTATTAAAGAAAATCTTTTTAAGACGTAATTTCAACACGAATGCCACAAATTTAGAAATAATCCACTCTACTCCATCTCGAGAAGTGAATAATTAAAAGACAGTTAATTAACGGAAGCGGCAGCAGGCAGAGGAACCGCAACTCACGCCATGAGCAGCTGGGGACTGCGGAACAGCAGGTAGCCCGCGCCGTCGAACTGCGGAGCGTTGATCTCCCGCGGGTCCAGCGCTGAAAGTCGCGATTGCGTGCGGAGCGGCTTCGAGATTCCCCGTTTCATTTGATTGATGGGGCTGCGAGCCCACAGCTGAGCTGTTTTTCTGTTTTTTGCTGTTTCACACTGGCAATTCAGCAACATTGTGTATGAAGGAATACCAAAAATTGCTAATCTAGCCAATAAGGATAAAACAAATAATATATGGCTAATCTATTCCATCAAGGATGAAGGAATAGAATGGATTGCTAATCTAGCCAATCAAGGATGAAGGAATAGAATGGATTGCTAATCTATGCAGTCATGGATGAAGGAATATAATGGATTGCTAATCTATTCAATAAGAATGAAGAAATAGAATGGATTGCTAATCTATTCAATAAGAATGAAGAAATAGAATGGATTGCTAATCTATTCAAAAAGAATGAAGGAATAGAATGGATTGCTAATCTAGCCAATCAAGGATGAAGGAATAGAATGGATTGCTAATCTATGCAGTCATGGATGAAGGAATATAATGGATTGCTAATCTAGCCAATCAAGGATGAAGGAATAGAATGGATTGCTAATCTATGCAGTCATGGATGAAGGAATATAATGGATTGCTAATCTATTCCATCAAGGATGAAGGAATAGAATGGATTGCTAATCTATGCAGTCATGGATGAAGGAATAGAATGGATTGCTAATCTATTCCATCAAGGATGAAGGAATAGAATGGATTGCTAATCTATTCCATCAAGGATGAAGGAATAGAATGGATTGCTAATCTATTTCATCAAGGATTAAGGAATAGAATGGATTGCCTATGCAATAAGAATGAAGAAATAGAATGGATTGCTAATCTATTCAATAAGAATGAAGAAATAGAATGGATTGCTAATCTATTCAAAAAGAATGAAGGAATAGAATGGATTGCTAATCTAGCCAATCAAGGATGAAGGAATAGAATGGATTGCTAATCTATGCAGTCATGGATAAAGGAATATAATGGATTGCTAATCTAGCCAATCAAGGATGAAGGAATAGAATGGATTGCTAATCTATGCAGTCATGGATGAAGGAATATAATGGATTGCTAATCTATTCCATCAAGGATGAAGGAATAGAATGGATTGCTAATCTATGCAGTCATGGATGAAGGAATAGAATGGATTGCTAATCTATTCCATCAAGGATGAAGGAATAGAATGGATTGCTAATCTATTCCATCAAGGATGAAGGAATAGAATGGATTGCTAATCTATCCAATCAAGGATGAAGGAATAGAATGGATTGCTAATCTAGCCAATCAAGGATGAAGGAATAGAATGGATTGCTAATCTATTTCATCAAGGATTAAGGAATAGAATGGATTGCCTATGCAATAAGAATGAAGAAATAGAATGGATTGCTAATCTATTCAATAAGAATGAAGAAATAGAATGGATTGCTAATCTATTCAAAAAGAATGAAGAAATAGAATGGATTGCTAATTTATCTCATTTATCTAACAAACAAATATTAGAGATTTAGTATATTTAGATTGCTAATCTATTCCATTAAGGATTAAGGAATAGAATGGATTGCTAATCTATTCCATCAAGGATGAAGGAATAGAATGGATTGCTAATCTATGCAGTCAAGGATGAAGGAATACAATGGATTGCTAATCTATGCAGTCATGGATGAAGGAATACAATGGATTGCTAATCTAGCCAATCAAGGATGAAGGAATAGAATGGATTGCCAATCTATGCAGTCATGGATGAAGGAATAGAATGGATTGCCAATCTATGCAGTCATGGATGAAGGAATAAAATGGATTGCTAATTTTTTCCATCAAGGATGAAGGAATAGAATGGATTGCCAATCTATGCAGTCATGGATGAAGGAATAGAATGGATTGCCAATCTATGCAGTCATGGATGAAGGAATAAAATGGATTGCTAATCTTTTCCATCAAGGATGAAGGAATAGAATGGATTGCTAATCTTTTCCATCAAGGATGAAGGAATAGAATGGATTGCTAATCTATGCAGTCAAGGATGAAGGAATACAATGGATTGCTAATCTATGCAGTCATGGATGAAGGAATACAATGGATTGCTAATCTAGCCAATCAAGGATGAAGGAATAGAATGGATTGCCAATCTATGCAGTCATGGATGAAGGAATAGAATGGATTGCCAATCTATGCAGTCATGGATGAAGGAATAAAATGGATTGCTAATCTTTTCCATCAAGGATGAAGGAATAGAATGGATTGCTAATCTTTTCCATCAAGGATGAAGGAATAGAATGGATTGCTAATCTATGCAGTCAAGGATGAAGGAATACAATGGATTGCTAATCTAGCCAATCAAGGATGAAGGAATAGAATGGATTGCTAATCTATGCAGTCATGGATGAAGGAATAGAATGGATTGCCAATCTATGCAGTCATGGATGAAGGAATAGAATGGATTGCTAATCTTTTCCATCAAGGATGAAGTAATAGAATGGATTGCTAATCTATGCAGTCATGGATGAAGGAATACAATGGATTGCTAATCTATTCCATCAAGGATGAAGTAATAGAATGGATTGCCAATCTATGCAGTCATGGATGAAGGAATAAAATGGATTGCCAATCTTTTCCATCAAGGATGAAGGAATAGAATGGATTGCTAATCTAGCAACCGGCCTCTCTCACCCCTGTCGCACCGCTGCCCCGAGAACCCCAGCCGGCACTGGCAGCCGAAGCCGTCGCGGTCCCGCAGCCTCACGCAGTCGCCGCCGCGCCCACAAAGTCCGCCGGCCCGGTCGCAGGTGAAGTTCCGGCACTGCCGCACATTGGCGCTGGCTTTGATGTCGCGCGGGAATTCGGGCTGGCCCAGCTCTCCGAATGATACCTGGGCGTTTGTTGGTGTTTTGCTGCTAAGTAGCCAGGTTGCACACGCTCACACAGGGTGTACAACAGGCCTGACATTCTTAAAGTCAGTCATGTACACTCGCTGCGTGTGCGTGGTCAGGGGTCAGCATGACTGCCTGCCTTCTCGCTGATACTTGAAGAAGAATGTCACCTTGATTTGACGGCACAGTGCCCCCAGCCACAGACTGTTGCCATGCATGACGGCACAGCCAGCCCCCACCCCCCAGCCTCAGACTGTTGCCATGCATCACGGCACAGCCAGCCCCCCCCCCCAGCCACAGACTGTTGCCATGCATCACCTGTGAACTGCCCTCGAGCTCGATGGTTTAGGAGGGACCAACTGCGAGTACAACTTGAGGCCGAACTCAATAGAGTCGAGCCCAGTAGGAAGTGCCTTCACTTTTAGTTCAAGCATTCAATTTGGAACTGCTAATATTTGGTTCTGAATAAAAAGAAAAGCAGAAGACGAAGGTCTTCGAGCTGCAGCTGCAGAAGCAGCAGGAGGCTTTCCGCAACAAAAATTAGCATAATTGCATTATGAGGGCGCCAATTTGAGCCAGCCCGGGCAAAAATAATAAAGCAGCTCAGCTGCCGGCCCCGCAGCAACAATAAAGCCCCAGACACCAATCTAATTCCCAATCAAACAGAATCTCAAAACGCCTCTGGGGATGCCAGCCATGGAATTCGCCATCATCTTCGAATATTTTTGTCAGCTTCGTTGAGTCGCAGAATTTATGTAAGAAGCGACTCGGGCAGAGTTCTGAGCGTCAAGTTTTGGAGTAAAATTCTAAACATTCTGCATCAAGTATTGATAGACTTTGAGGTTAACACGAGTACATCCCACGGCGATATCAATATGAGCTGCTCTCTTTCGACTCTCGCTAATGTCCTTATTTCCCCACTGTCTTCCCTGTCCCCACTGCCTTCCCTGTCCCAACTGCCTTCCCTGTCCCCACTGCCTTCCCTGTCCCCACTGCCTTCCCTGTCCCAACTGCCTTCCCTGTCCCAACTGCCTTCCCTGTCCCCACTGCCTTCCCTGTCCCCACTGCCTTCCCTGTCCCCACTGCCTTCCCTGTCCCCACTGCCTTCCCTGTCCCCACTGCCTTCCCTGTCCCCACTGCCTTCCCTGTCCCCACTGCCTTCCCTGTCCCCACTGCCTTCCCTGTCCCCACTGCCTTCCCTGTCCCCACTGCCTTCCCTGTCCCCACTGCCTTCCCTGTCCCCACTGCCTTCCCTGTCCCCACTGCCTTCCCTGTCCCCACTGCCTTCCCTGTCCCCACTGCCTTCCCTGTCCCCACTGCCTTCCCTGTCCCCACTGCCTTCCCTGTCCTCACTGCCTTCCCTGTCCCCACTGCCTTCCCTGTCCCCACTGCCTTCCCTGTCCCCACTGCCTTCCCTGTCCCCACTGCCTTCCCTGTCCCCACTGCCTTCCCTGTCCTCACTGCCTTCCCTGTCCCCACTGCCTTCCCTGTCCCCACTGCCTTCCCTGTCCCCACTGCCTTCCCTGTCCCCACTGCCTTCCCTGTCCCCACTGCCTTCCCTGTCCCTACTGCCTTCCCTGTCCCCACTGCCTTCCCTGTCCCCACTGCCTTCCCTGTCCCCACTGCCTTCCCTGTCTCCACTGCCTTCCCTGTCCCCACTGCCTTCCCTGTCCCTACTGCCTTCCCTGTCCCCACTGCCTTCCCTGTCCCCACTGCCTTCCCTGTCCCAACTGCCCTCCCCTGTCCCCACTGTCCTCCCCTGTCCCTACTGTCCACATTGTCCTCCCCTGTCCCTACAGGTTCTCATTGTCCTCATTGTCCTCATTGTCCTCCCCTGTCCCTACAGGTTCTCATTGTCCTCATTGTCCTCCCCTGTCCCTACAGGTTCTCATTGTCCTCATTGTCCTCCCCTGTCCCTACAGGTTCTCATTGTCCTCATTGTCCTCATTGTCCTCATTGTCCTCCCCTGTCCCTACAGGTTCTCATTGTCCTCATTGTCCTCATTGTCCTCCCCTGTCCCTACAGGTTCTCATTGTCCTCATTGTCCTCATTGTCCTCCCCTGTCCCTACAGGTTCTCATTGTCCTCATTGTCCTCATTGTCCTCCCCTGTCCCTACAGGTTCTCATTGTCCTCATTGTCCTCATTGTCCTCCCCTGTCCCTACAGGTTCTCATTGTCCTCATTGTCCTCATTGTCCTCCCCTGTCCCTACAGGTTCTCATTGTCCTCATTGTCCTCATTATCCTCCCCTGTCCCTACTGTCCCCATTGTCCTCCCATCCCGTATGTCCTCACCTCATGCAGGCAGCCAACAAAGTTTTTCCTGACAGGCAAAGCGGCTGAAACAGAGTCAAAGTCGCTGTGACCGCCCAGGTAAGTGTCCAGGTGCACCGTGAGCTGCACCAGGTTACCGGGTGTGAACTGTTCCATCGTGTCCGGCTGTCCGGACACTCGAAGTCGGCCGCGCCGACCAATCCGGATGAACTCGACGGTGGTCCAGGCGTGCAATTTAACCGGCTGGCGGCTTCTGATGGATTTTTGAACTGGTTTAGCTTCAGTTGAAGCATTGAGGCGCTTTAATTAAATTAGAAAGGTCACGTCAGTGATGCAGCACAGGTTGAGCAAAGAACCGCAAACAGAGCACCAAAAATGAGCTCAAGAAACTAAATGAAACTCGAAGCAACTAGGCTCGAAAAATGACAGTCTTTGCCACCTCTTGGACGTGGCATTCACCGGATTAGTAGACAGGGGTACCCACCAAAAGAAAGGGGTACCCACCGAGAGACAGGGGCATCCACCAAGAGACCGGAGCATCCACCAAGAGACAGGAGCATCCACCAAGAGACAGGAGCATCCACCAAGAGACAGGGGCACCCACCAAGAGACAGGGGCACCCACCAAGAGACAGGAGCATCCACCAAGAGACAGGGGCACCCACCAAGAGAGAGGAGCATCCACCAAGAGACAGGGGCACCCACCAAGAGACAGGGGCACCCACCAAGAGACAGGGGCATCCACCAAGAGACAGGGGCACCCACCAAGAGACAGGGGCACCCACCAAGAGACAGGGGCGCCCACCAAGAGACAGGAGCATCCACCAAGAGACAGGGGCACCCACCAAGAGAGAGGAGCATCCACCAAGAGACAGGGGCACCCACCAAGAGACAGGGGCACCCACCAAGAGACAGGGGCATCCACCAAGAGACAGGGGCACCCACCAAGAGACAGGGGCACCCACCAAGAGACAGGGGCACCCACCAAGAGACAGGGGCGCCCACCAAGAGACAGGGGCACCCACCAAGAGACAGGAGCATCCACCAAGAGACAGGGGCACCCACCAAGAGACAGGGGCATCCACCAAGAGACAGGGGCACCCACCAAGAGACAGGGGCATCCACCAAGAGACAGGGGCACCCACCAAGAGACAGGGGCACCCACCAAGAGACCGGAGCATCCACCAAGAGAGAGGAGCATCCACCAAGAGAGAGGAGCATCCACCAAGAGAGAGGAGCATCCACCAAGAGACAGGGGCACCCACCAAGAGACAGGGGCATCCACCAAGAGACAGGGGCACCCACCAAGAGACAGGGGCATCCACCAAGAGACAGGAGCATCCACCAAGAGAGAGGAGCATCCACCAAGAGACAGGGGCACCCACCAAGAGACAGGGGCATCCACCAAGAGACAGGGGCACCCACCAAGAGACAGGGGCATCCACCAAGAGACAGGGGCACCCACCAAGAGACAGGGGCACCCACCAAGAGACAGGAGCATCCACCAAGAGAGAGGAGCATCCACCAAGAGACAGGAGCATCCACCAAGAGAGAGGAGCATCCACCAAGAGACAGGGGCGCCCACCCCCTAGCGTTGCGGCCTTCTCCAATTGCAATCCCGTGCGTGCGGCACTGCTCACTCAATGTGTGACTGGCTTGCCCCAGTCCTTTAGCCGTTTCAAAGCTTAATTCACAGTTAACCCGCGCCAGGGACTGAAATCCACAAGCTACGATGGTGGGCCCGGATCCTCCTTCTATCGGCTGGTAATATTTTGAGGAAATGTTTTCCTGTGCAAGAATGCGGGCGAAACAACCTGCTACAGAAACACGAACCCAGCAAAACTAACTACAAGCAACGCCATTCCGCACGACGAAATAGAATTTTCAAACTTTGATTATTCCTGATAAAAAAAGCAAAAACCAGGCCTGCAACCTGATGACCGCCGAGCCGCTGCCCAGGTCGAAAGCGACCACCGCCCGGTGCTGCTGCAGTCCGATGGCCAGGAAGTCTCCGCGCCTGTCGCTGCTGAGCCCGGCGTAAAGCAGCAGCCCGTCCGGCTGCTCAGCTCGAAACGTCAGTCGGACGTCTGTCCGCGAGCGCGAGGTTCGTCGAAGGCCGACACCGTGGCGCAGAGTCAGGTGGCCGCTGCCATCGAAGCTGGGCGCTGTGATTCGCTCTGCAAAGCGACAGAGCGACAGAGACTGCACTTGAGATTGCTCACAAAGAATTATAAAGCCACCGCTACCTCTGAAGCCGTAGCTTTGCTGTACATTATTGGACAGTAGTCACTAATACTTTCCAAAACTTCAAAGGGACGCCGCTACCACTGCCGCTACCACTGCCTACGCCTCCAGCAGTTCAAAATGGATGCTGTTACCATTGCAGTTCAAAGGGACGCCGCTACCACTGCCTACGCCTCTGGCAGTTCAAAATGGATGCTGTTACCACTACTTAGAAGAACCTTTGGTACTCCATCTATTCTCCTTTTATTATATTTTAAGTCGTTTGTTTGTACAGTCAAGTACATAGACTTACCCGTAATAGGACTCTGACAAAAGGGCCCTGTAGCATTGTCGCACAGGCACATGTACAGGTCTGGCGGGCGGAGCACCTTGCAGTGGCCGCGGTTCAGACAGCGATGATGGTTGCAAGTCGCCATTGCGCAGTCGTCTGCCGTGTGAAAAGAATGGAAAGCAAATGAGAAATGAGATCACTGAGGAAACAAAAGTGAATTTCGAATTTCCTGAGATCAAATGGTTCAGTGTCTGGGCGATATCAGATGTCCTAAAACTCATTAATTGGTTCTGCTTTATTTCGGAAATTCGCATCTGCTTCTAGAGGAAATTGCTTTTGGAGCAGTCTTTTGCCTGGCCTGACCGATCGGTTTGTTAGCACCCTCTGCCGGCAGAGGCCAAACTTTCCGACAAGACTCGCACATACACAACTGATCAATCACGAGAGACAATCAGCGGGATTTCGCCAGAACTCCGGTCGGTTTCCGGCGGTCAGCGCGCGTGGACTGTTGGTGGGCGGAAATTCATTGTTTCCGCGAAACCCCACGCCTTCTGCCATTCCGCATTCACCTGGATTAACACACCGCACTTCACATTTGGCTGCAATAGGGCAAGTAGTGCCCATGGACTGTGATATTGCTGGCGCTTAACCGCTGCGAGCGTATAGCATGATGATGCCTTATAAACTTAGCACGGTTGCTTTGTTATCATCATACCTCCTAATTGCTGCAGGTATTGTCCTCAATATCGGCAAACATTGTCTTCGAGTTCTGCAAAAGCAATCTGCCCTACATGCAAACCGCGTTCTCAGGCCATAAGAACAGAACCAAAAAACATTGTCCTCCCGCCCTGCAGGCACTTGGCTCACGTGAGCTTTAGTAGAAACACACTCACAGACGTTGACACCTTCGGCGGCATCTCCATGGAACGGCCTGAGGCGCGGGTCCAGCAGGCGGCCCCCGACTGTCAAGTTGCCAAGGCAGCCCACAAAACCGGCGTCCGCGTTCAAGACGACCCGGCTTGTGGCGGCGGCGGCTGCGGAGGAGGCCTTCGAAGATCTTCGAGGCAGTCCGGCGACAAAGAGAAGCGGCTGCTGAGGCTGCAATCGGGTTGTGTTCAGTGGCATGAGAGTGGATGAAGCACATATATAGCTATATACGTCCATATGTACGGGCTCAGCATTATAGTTACAGCATCTCTTTGAGTGTCCTCTTCCTGTGCTGCTTCCACCTGTGCATCAGAGACCGGGCCTGCGCTGATTAGAGGGCCGCTGTGGTGCCGCTGGCTGTCATTCACCTGGAGCCAGGCTCGGTCACCGTTGGCGCTGCGGTGCAGCGATACGAAGTGCCAGGCGTGCAGGGACAACGGAGCCGGGTGAGTCAGCTCTGATAGGCCGCTGGAGCCGGTGTCGTAGCTGCCAGTTGGGGATGGAGTGGGTGAATGCCGCAGCTACCGCTACTGATAATGCTACATGTACCGCTTTTCTAGCATTTATTTACCGCTTTTCAGGCAGGGGCTGTGTGCTGTCGCTGTGACAATGGCGTACTTTAAGCGACATTGTCACACAACCGGTGAGAGGCATTACTGCTCATTCTACCGGCTCCCCTGAGCAGGCACACAAGCGCGCGGATACGTACGCTGCAGTCATACGCACAGGCACTCACACAGGAGTGTACAGCGGCCCTAGCTATATTCATCGGTAGGCATGTACACTTCACTGTGCCTTGAAGGTTGGGCCAAGCCGAGATTCCAATTTAGCCCAGAATTAATTTGAATGCACTTGGAATCGAGCCTTGAGCTGCTGAGACATCCCAAGCGCCGCGCTTGACCACTAGGCTACAGCCCCATTAATGCTACTGCAACTGTCACTGCTACTGTCACTGCTACTGTCACTGCTACTGTCACTGCTACTGTCACTGCTACTGTCACCGCTACTGTCACTGCTACTGTCACTGCTACTGTCACTGCTACTGTCACCGCTACTGTCACTGCTACTGTCACTGCTACTGTCACTGCTACTGTCACTGCTACTGTCACTGCTACTGTCACTGCTACTGTCACTGCTACTGTCACTGCTACTGTCACTGCTACTGTCACTGCTATTGTCACTGCTACTATCACTGCTACTGTCACTGCTACTGTCACTGCTACTGTCACTGCTACTGTCACTGCTACTGTCACTGCTACTGTCACTGCTACTGTCACTGCTATTGCCATTCTCTCTCTTTTTGCACCGCACGCCCTAATGTCAGATGCATCAGCAAATATGCTACAAATGCTACTACTTGTCAAGACTCTCTTGTCAGCTGTCTGTATTGATGCATCAGCAAATCTGCTACTAATGCTACTACTTGTCAAGACTCTCTTGTCAGCTGTCTGTATTGATGCATCAGCAAAGCTGCTACTAATGCTACTACTTGTCAAGACTCTCTTGTCAGCTGTCTGTATTGATGCATCAGCAAATCTGCTACTAATGCTACTACTTGTCAAGACTCTCTTGTCAGCTGTCTGTATTGATGCATCAGCAAATCTGCTACTAATGCTACTACTTGTCAAGACTCTCTTGTCAGCTGTCTGTATTGATGCATCAGCAAATCTGCTACTAATGCTACTACTTGTCAAGACTCTCTTGTCAGCTGTCTGTATTGATGCATCAGCAAATCTGCTACTAATGCTACTACTTGTCAAGACTCTCTTGTCAGCTGTCTGTATTGATGCATCAGCAAAGCTGCTACTAATGCTACTACTTGTCAAGACTCTCTTGTCAGCTGTCTGTATTGATGCATCAGCAAATCTGCTACTAATGCTACTACTTGTCAAGACTCTCTTGTCAGCTGTCTGTATTGATGCATCAGCAAAGCTGCTACTAATGCTACTACTTGTCAAGACTCTCTTGTCAGCTGTCTGTATTGATGCATCAGCAAATCTGCTACTAATGCTACTACTTGTCAAGACTCTCTTGTCAGCTGTCTGTATTGATGCATCAGCAAATCTGCTACTAATGCTACTACTTGTCAAGACTCTCTTGTCAGCTGTCTGTATTGATGCATCAGCAAATCTGCTACTAATGCTACTACTTGTCAAGACTCTCTTGTCAGCTGTCTGTATTGATGCATCAGCAAATCTGCTACTAATGCTACTACTTGTCAAGACTCTCTTGTCAGCTGTCTGTATTGATGCATCAGCAAATCTGCTACTAATGCTACTACTTGTCAAGACTCTCTTGTCAGCTGTCTGTATTGATGCATCAGCAAATCTGCTCCTAATGCTACTACTTGTCAAGACTCTCTTGTCAGCTGTCTGTATTGATGCATCAGCAAATCTGCTACTAATGCTACTACTTGTCAAGACTCTCTTGTCAGCTGTCTGTATTGATGCGTCAGCAAATCTGCTCCTAATGCTACTACTTGTCAAGACTCTCTTGTCAGCTGTCTGTATTGATGCATCAGCAAATCTGCTACTAATGCTACTACTTGTCAAGACTCTCTTGTCAGCTGTCTGTATTGATGCATCAGCAAATCTGCTACTAATGCTACTACTTGTCAAGACTCTCTTGTCAGCTGTCTGTATTGATGCGTCAGCAAATCTGCTCCTAATGCTACTACTTGTCAAGACTCTCTTGTCAGCTGTCTGTATTGATGCATCAGCAAATCTGTCCCAAAAAATCCTCAGCTGCCAAAATAGGCTATAATAGTGCGAGTCTCCCTGCCAACCTCAGCTGACTGAGCACTGATTGAGCATCCATTGTTATTCAGCCTTGCAATCATCCTAACCAATTTCCAGGGCTGTAATATCTGCCCATTGTTCCCATTCGCATCAGAATTCTGCTCGCATATGATAATCCTGCAATCAGCCATATAGGGATGAGCTGACTGCATGCGAGATGGGAGAATGGAGAGAGAGAAGATATTAGCGAAGAGGCGGCAAAGGCAGCAAAAAGAGTAAAAGCGATGAGAATTCATATTTATCAATATTTATAAAATGCTTCCATCAACTCTAGATGGAAATGGAAAATATTTTAAAGGGAAACCAAGCAAGAGGAGCCTGATCGCCTCATCAACTCCAATGCTCAAATGGTGAAGAATTTTTTCAACAGCGCTCACCGCAGCTGCAGCTGGCTCTCGCGCAGAAGGAGAGCAAAAAACGAAGTTTCCGTGCCGGCAAACAGGATGAGGCCGTTGGAGAGTCTGGGCAGCAGCTCCAGGCTGATTTGTAGGCTGGTCCGGCTGAGTCTGCGGCTGTCCAACTCAAAGGCGATGTAGCCGTTGCCATGGAATTCCGGGAATTTGAAGTTGCCCTCTGGTGGTGGTCGGTTGAATTTTTGCATGATGGTGCGCGCTTTTTGTGATAGCATAGGGTTTCTTGATAGTTGGCATTTACAAAAAACTTTGAATCACGCGGTAGGTGCTATTTTTAGAAACACTTCATGCGTCATATATTGTTGCTATTTTTAGAAACGTTACATTCGTCACACGATAGATGCTATTTTTATCAATAGAAACACCTCATGCGTCACACTACGGGTGCTATTTGCATAACAACGATTGTGTGAAAAGACTGAGTCACCCGGTATTTTTGTTCATAGAAAAGTAGAATGACCCACTAACGATAAACACCTTTTTTAGAAACACTTATGTCACTATGTAAAATTTTGTATACTACGAGTATGTCACTCAAAAAGAGCTCCCGATTGAATGCGGGACATCTTGTTGTAAAAAATGGATAAACAATAATTCCATGCGTCATCCTAAGGATTCATCGCAACATTTTAATTTTATTAAATTTTAGCATGCAAGTCTCTTTCCAAGGCTCAACTTCATCGCTCAACCGACCCGGCCACCTATTCAAGCAGCAGTCTGTCCTTGTTAAATCCCCGGTTTTGGCTGAGTCCTTAATACTCACTGAGCGTCGTCACCCCAGCGGCTGATTAATTGGCGTGGCTCTGACAGCCGCACCTCATTCGCCCCTTTCATATCGACTCTGCAGAAAGTTCAGCTTCCATCTGCAGATTTATCGATGCGAGTGAATTAAAAATGTCTTTCCGAAAATTCTGTCGCATCCCACAATTTCTGAGCTAGTTTAGAATCGCTCTGAAGTAAATCCAAGGTTAAGTGATAAAGGAAAAATGGCCAAGGATCGTTTGGGATCGATGATTGCTGCATGCGCCACAGCCGGCTGCAACACATCTCATCGATTTTGTTTAGATTGAGGAGAAAGTGATGAACTAGTGCCGTCACCTTTGCTAAATTCATGCAATCTGTTCTTTGGCGTATCGGTAGAGCAGAATGAGGTCAGGTAAGAACAGTCTGATGTCAGGTAAGAACAGAATGATGTCAGGTAAGAACAGACTGATGTCAGGTAAGAACAGACTGATGTCAGGTAAGAACAGAATGATGTCAGGTAAGAACAGACTGATGTCAGGTAAGAACAGACTGATGTCAGGTAAGAACAGAATGATGTCAGGTAAGAACAGAATGATTTCAGGTAAGAACAGAATGATGTCAGGTAAGAACAGAATGATGTCAGGTAAGAACAGAATGATGTCAGGTAAGAATAGAATGATGTCAGGTAAGAACGGAATGATGTTAGGTAAGAACAGAATGAGGGCAGGTCGAACATAATGATTAGGGCAGGAAAAGCAGAAATCAGGATGGCTGATGATACTTCATTATATTTAACTATAGCAGAAAATAAACGAGCTATGTAGATTCGTTTCGAAAAACAACTCTGAAGAACACTAGTAGCATCTCCCTAGTAAAAACGCCTGCTGCTACCTGATCAGAAGACTTCCGAAACCTTTCTCAACAGACAACAGCAAAGATGGAGCTCGAACTCCACTAACCAATCTCGCATCGCAGACCGGTGTAGCCGATGGGGCACATGCAGGCCAGCCTGCCTGAATGAGGCGAGCCGCGGTCGCCTTGGAAAAACGCGTCGCACTTGCCGCCATGCTGGCAGCGCCAGTCCGAGGCCTCGCAGCGACGCTCGGCCGAAGCTGCGTCCGAGGCAGAGGCGACTGCACCTATTTATAACAAAATCAAATTTCGCAAAAATGGAACTTCAATTCCAATAAAAGCTGGTGTTCTCGTGCAATAAAACGCAAACAGTTCTACGAATGACTGCCCGGGCAATAAAAAAATTATCGGAAAAACCTAGAGGACTTCCCAGTGGAAGTTGCAATAAAACAGACAAGTTTAATTAGGCAGGCTATGAGACGCCATAGTCCAATTGGCAATAAAACAGCCCACTGTAGGCAGGCTATAAGAGATGCCCCAGTCAAATTGGCAATAAAACAGCCCACTGTAGGCAGGCTATGAGACGCCCCAGTTAAATTGGCAATAAAACAGCCCACTGTAGGCAGGCTATGAGACGCCCCAGTTAAATTGGCAATAAAACAGCCCACTGTAGGCAGGCTATGAGACGCCCCAGTTAAATTGGCAATAAAACAGCCCACTGTAGGCAGGCTATGAGACGCCCCAGTTAAATTGGCAATAAAACAGCCCACTGTAGGCAGGCTATGAGACGCCCCAGTTAAATTGGCAATAAAACAGCCCACTGTATGCAGGCTGTAATAGATGCCCCAGTCAAATTGGCAATAAAACAGCTCACTGTATGCAGGCTGTAATAGATGCCCCAGTCAAATTGGCAATAAAACAGCCCACTGTAAGCAGGCTGTAATAGATGCCCCAGTCAAATTGGCAATAAAACAGCCCACTGTAGGCAGGCTATAAGAAATTGCCAGTAAAATTGACAATTAAACAGCCCACTGTAGGCAGGCTATAAGAGATGCCCCAGTCAAATTGGCAATGAAACAGCCCATTGTATGCAGGCTGTAATAGATGCCCCAGTCAAATTGGCAATAAAACAGCCCACTGTAGGCAGGCTATAAAAACAGCCAAACCACATGAAGGGGCTCCATGTATCAAAGATTTCCACTGTAAACTTCGACGAGTTGTTTCTTCAAGCGCGAAGCTTTGGTGCTTAAAAATCATTAGTTTCTAAGCACGAAAAGACTTTCTACTGTCAATCAATATCAGTAAAGCCGTCTCTTGGCCACCGACCAATACCGGACGCCAAAGAGTTTACCGAAATATTTTCCTCTACAATCGCCCAATTAAACTTTTGACAGCCGGATGGAAGCCCGAGTAAAAGTGCCCTCACAGAGAGCGGTTTCGGTCAAATGAAGCCTTGAATAGGGAGACCCGGGTACAGCTGAGTGACCAGCTGCGGTCCGGGCCAGCTGGTGAGCTCACCCCCACCCCCCAGCTCCGCCCCTGCCCTCCGCTCGCGTCGGGAAACGATAAAAGCAAATTCAATTAACTGACTGGGCCCCGGTGCAGCTGGCCCAGAGGCACAGATCCCCCTCAGACTCTCACACAAATGTTACTCCTCATCTACTGATCCCCATCTCTCTCTGTACCCCATTCTCCTCACTGAGCAGCCGAGATTGACGGCTCAGTTGCGGAGTAAAAGTCACAGTATTAATATTAGCGCCAGTAGCAGACAATACTGATGCTAATAATAATAATTATTATAGTAATTACCCCAGGATTAATATTATACAAGCCGATAATTCAGTGGATTATGTGCGCAGCCATAAAGAGCCAACATGGCACCATTTGGCTGCTGAAATTCTAACAGCTCTTCCGCTTAAAGCAATGGCCTGTGGACGGAAGAATGGATGAAGGAGGCTGGGAAAGAGAGAGAGAGTTTCCTGGCCCCGGGCAACCCCCCACAATGAGCTGCGGTGCTGGAATTTCTGCTGTGCAGCGAGAATTGCCCAACTCTTGGCAATTAAAAATTCAACAGCTGCGAACAAACAGAAACGGACGAAATCTTGCCATTAGACCACTGAAATATGAGATAGGAAAAGTTGTAAAGGGGCAAAATGTCAAAGATTGAGTTGCATTAGTTTAGACTAGGCTTAACTTTATATATAGATAGATAGATAGATAGATTGTTTGATTGATAGACACAGGCAGACAGACAGACAGACAGACAGACAGACAGACAGACAGACAGACAGACAGACAGACAGACAGACAGACAGACAGACAGACAGACAGACAGACAGACAGACAGACAGACAGACAGACAGACAGACAGACAGACAGACAGACAGACAGACAGACAGACAGACAGACAGACAGACAGACAGACAGACAGACAGACAGACAGACAGACAGACAGACAGACAGACAGACAGACAGACAGACAGACAGACAGACAGACAGACAGACAGACAGACAGACAGACAGACAGACAGACAGACAGACAGACAGACAGACAGACAGACAGACAGACAGACAGACAGATAGACAGACAGACAGACAGACAGACAGACAGACAGATAGACAGACAGACAGACAGACAGACAGACAGACAGACAGACAGACAGACAGACAGACAGACAGACAGACAGACAGACAGACAGACAGACACTAAGACAGACTTACCGAAGTCGCTCTGTGCCTTCAAGGCCATTGCCAGTGCAAGAGTCACTATTGAGTTAAACATTCCCGAGGATTGCATTAACAGCCAGCAAGCCTTGAGACTGAGATATTTGGGCTGCAATAATTCCAGGAAACAAGAAACAACTCGGCTTTGCGATTCAGAGTCCCAGTTCTGCTAAATACCGAGCTCCCAACTCTCAGCGCCACCGAACTGCCAGCTCTCTATTGGCGGAGAGCTGCTCAGCCAATCAGAGCCGTTCGCTCAGTTTGGCCAGCTTGATTGAGCCGCTGATGGCACCGCAGCTCCGAGTTGAGCAGACCAGTTCCTTTGAGGTGGCGCCAAGACCAGCAGAAGGCCTCTATAAAGAAATTATTTAAGTTTTGCCACAAAATATGAAAATTTAATTATAATTTTCTGTGGAATTTATCGGGATATAATTCGAATATTTGCCTTTTATTAAGGAATTTCCAGTTGTATTTTATTACGAAATTTCGTTTATTAGCGCATTTTTTTCAAAATCGAATGACTATGTGTAGCTGCACAACTCAGTCACTCTCTGCACAACTCAGTCACTCTCTGCACAACTCAGTCACTCTCTGCACAACTCAGTCACTCTCTGCACAACTCAGTCACTCTCTGCACAACTCAGTCACTCTCTGCACAACTCGGTCACTCTCTGCACAACTCAGTCACTCTCTGCACAACTCAGTCACTCTCTGCACAACTCAGTCACTCTCTGCACAACTCAGTCACTCTCTGCACAACTCAGTCACTCTCTGCACAACTCAGTCACTCTCTGCACAACTCAGGCACTCTATCTGCACAACTCAGTCACTATCTCCACAACTCAGACACTCTAGCTGTACAACTCAGTCACTCTATCTGCTCTGCCCAATGACTCTATCTGCACTACTCAGTTACTCTGGTTATAAAACTCAGTCACTCTAGTTATAAAACTCAGTCACTCTAGTTATAAAACTCAGTCACTCTAGTTATAAAACTCAGTCACTCTAGTTGTAAAACTCAGTCACTCTAGTTATAAAACTCAGCCACTCTAGTTATAAAACTCAGTCACTCTAGTTGTAAAACTCAGTCACTCTAGTTATAAAACTCAGTCACTCTAGTTGTAAAACTCAGCCAGCTGAACGCCTCCCAGGCTGCAGCGCTTCAGCTCCGGTTGAATGGCGCGCGAGTCAATCTTGAGCACGAAGCTGCGGCCCAGCACGAAGTCAACAATGTAGATTCGAACCCCGGTGAGCAGCTCCCGGGGCACCAGGTTGGAGTTTGGCAGGCAGCGCTCGCAGTAGAACAGCTTGCAGTGGTGCGGGTCCACCTCGTACTGGAAGTGCTGAATCTTCAGGCAGAACTTCTCCAGCAGGTTGAACACGGTGTCCACCTCCTGGTCGATCCACAGGTCCGCCACCAGCATGCCGCAGTACTCGTAGGCGTCCACCGTCTCCCAGCAGCACTCGCGCATCAGAAAGAACTTCTCGCTGTTCTTCAGCTTCGACCGCGCCTCGATGTTGTCCTCGACGAAGTAGCGATCAACCACCTCCTCCACGGTGTCAGCGTCTGCCATCATCATGACGGAGGTGAACTCAAAATCAAGCTGTAATGAGAATCGACAGCAACTGAGTTGATAATCAGGTAATTATTGCTTGAAGTATGATTGATGGATGCCTATTGAATGTGTTGCAGTGCTTCAAGCCCGCCAAAGTGTCTGTGGTAAAAAGGATAAAATTACAGAAAATTAATGCAAGAATGAAAGCTAACGCAACCAGTTCTATAATTAGCATCTGGAGTGGAAACGAGTTTTTCATTTTACCTCATGAGGCCACGCAGTTTTAATTATAAAACTCATTTAGTATTTTTGCGAGTAGCATAGACAGTCAGCCAGAGTCATAGACATTCAGTGCTGGCCATTGTGGTGAAAATTACGGTATCTCAACAATTTGCGTGGCCTCCTGGTGTAAAAGTGGAAAACTCGTTTCCACTCCAGATGCTATTTATAGAACTCCTTGGCAAAAGTAAACTTACAGAGTTGGCTTACAAGATTTTATGAAGGAAAGTGTCGTCCATGGGCCAACCTGGGCCGGGGTTGAGTGGAATCTCAAGAGGCAGAAATCAGACTGAGTACAGAACCGGGGGCTTCCACTTTGAGACAGTTTTTAGCTGGTAATTTTTGCCTTACTGTAGCATTTCGCGAAAACTCTAGCAAAGGAAAATAAACAAAGGCACAAAAAATGCAGACTGAATAATCAACGTCCTGACAAAACATCCAACATTGTTGACTGAGAGAAGCACGCCGGTCGTAAATCGGCAGAAGGCGGAAGCCATTAATGCGATGTCTGTCTGTCTGTCTGTCTTAGTGTCTGTCTGTCTTAGTGTCTGTCTGTCTTAGTGTCTGTCTGTCTTAGTGTCTGTCTGTCTTAGTGTCTGTCTGTCTTAGTGTCTGTCTGTCTTAGTGTCTGTCTATCTTAGCGTCTGTCTGTCTTAGTGTCTGTCTGTCTATCTGTCTGTCTGTCTGTCTGTCTGTCTGTCTGTCTGTCTGTCTGTCTGTCTGTCTGTCTGTCTGTCTGTCTGTCTGTCTGTCTGTCTGTCTGTCTGTCTGTCTGTCTGTCTGTCTGTCTGTCTGTCTGTCTGTCTGTCTGTCTGTCTGTCTGTCTGTCTGTCTGTCTGTCTGTCTGTCTGTCTGTGTGTCTGTCTGTCTGTCTGTCTGTCTGTCTGCCTGTCTGTCTCAGTGTCTGTCTGTCTGTCTGTCTGTCTGTCTGTCTTTCTGTCTGTCTGTCTGTCTGTCTGTCTGTCTGTCTGTCTGTCTGTCTGTCTGTCTGCCTGTCTGTCTCAGTGTCTGTCTGTCTGTCCGTCTGTCTGTCCGTCTGTCTGTCTGTCTGTCTGTCTGTCTGTCTGTCTGTCTGTCTGTGTGTGTGTCTGTCTGTCTGTCTGTCTGTCTGTCTGTCTGTGTGTCTGTCTGTCCGTCTGTCTGTCCGTCTGTCTGTCTGTCTGTGTCTGTCTGTCTGTCTGTCTGTCTGTCTGTCTGTCTGTCTGTCTGTCTGTCTGTCTGTCTGTCTGTCTGTCTGTGTGTGTGTGTGTCTGTTTGTCTGTCTGTCTGTCTGTCTGTCTGTGTGTGTGTGTCTCTGTCTGTCTGTCTGTCTGTCTGTCTGTCTGTCTGTCTGTGTGTGTGTCTGTCTGTGTGTGTGTGTGTCTGTCTGCGTGTGTGTCTGTCTGTCTGTCTGTCTGTCTGTCTGTCTGTCTGTCTATCAAAGCCAAGTATGCAGTAATATTAATTGCACCTTGACTCGATTCTGTTGTAAACAATTATTTTTAAGCCACTGTTTGGCTTACTGCTTTTCATGATCTCCTATCAAATTTTGAGCTTTTAACGTTCGAATTCGTGCCACAATAAACCGTAAAATTTATGACGTCAAATCGGGTTTTTCTAAACTCAACTCTCAGTTGCAAAGGATTGCCTGAATTCTTTCTGGCGTTACTTTGAACTGATTCGCTGTTTTTTTGGGCTTTAGACGAGAATTTTAATTCACCGTTCGTTTTTCGAATAATCATAATTGCATTTCTATATCTGTTAAAACAAAGTTAGCGCAAATTTATTGATTTGAAGATTTTCGGTACAGTCCATGGCATTTATATGTTGCAGCATATAATTTTAAAGCGACTCCGGCTATCCAAATATATTTGTCTGTTGTGGTCGTGACTACACACTACGGCTCATAATTGGGTCACAGGTTTTTGTAACTGAAATTTGCTGCAACCAATTATTTTATATAATTTGTTTATGCAGAAATTGCATTTTATAAATTAAATAAAATTCTGGAATCAAAGAAATCATGCCTTTTTGCTACTGTCAGTAGACACAACAAATTTAGTAAATATTTTAAATCAAAAAATCAAGAAATCGGTAGATATTTTTTAGTTATATTAATCATTGAGTTAAGTACAGGTGCACTACGAAATTGATTTATGAAGCGATTTGGGCAGGTGATTAAAACTGGTTGCTAATAACTACTAACTATTCTGATTGTAACGAGAAAAGCTCAGCAAATGAACTCGTCAAAGTGGCAGTTTCGATAGGATTTCAGCTGGCCGGGCACTGCCGCCCGCCCATGACGGGCTGCACCACCTTCTTGCAGACGAACCGGGCCCGGGTGTGGCAGGGCACCGTTTTGATCTCCTCGTCCTGCAGCAGCACGCAGTTCGTCACCTGGTCATCGGAGGGGCTGCCCGTCTGCCAGGCTGGGAAGTCCTGGTAGTCGCTGCTGCGGTCGGACCAGCGGTAGCAAATTTTCTTGCCGGTTGAGAAGTCCACGCGGCAGGGGTTGAGCTTGAGCAGGCCGATCCAAGTGTCGAATGGGCAGCCGCGGCTCTCGATGTCCAACAGGCTCATCGCCCGGAGCTCCTGGTTGCTGTGCAGCGAGGCGACGAAGGCATTGCGACCGCTGCAAAGGGGAATGCGGGAATCTGATATTCTTTCTGTCTGTCTGTCTGTGTGTCTGTCTGTCTGTCTGTCTGTCTGTCTGTCTGTCTGTCTGTCTGTCTGTCTGTCTGTCTGTCTGTCTGTCTGTCTGTCTGTCTGTCTGTGTGTCTGTCTGTCTGTCTGTCTGTCTGTCTGTCTGTCTGTCTGTGTGTCTGTCTGTCTGTCTGTCTGTCTGTCTGTCTGTCTGTCTGTCTGTCTGTCTGTCTGTCTGTCTGTCTGTCTGTCTGTCTGTCTGTCTGTCTGTCTGTCTGTCTGTGTGTGTGTGTCTCTGTCTGTCTGTCTGTCTGTCTGTCTGTCTGTCTGTGTGTGTGTCTGTCTGTGTGTGTGTGTGTCTGTCTGCGTGTGTGTCTGTCTGTCTGTCTGTCTGTCTGTCTGTCTGTCTGTCTATCAAAGCCAAGTATGCAGTAATATTAATTGCACCTTGACTCGATTCTGTTGTAAACAATTATTTTTAAGCCACTGTTTGGCTTACTGCTTTTCATGATCTCCTATCAAATTTTGAGCTTTTAACGTTCGAATTCGTGCCACAATAAACCGTAAAATTTATGACGTCAAATCGGGTTTTTCTAAACTCAACTCTCAGTTGCAAAGGATTGCCTGAATTCTTTCTGGCGTTACTTTGAACTGATTCGCTGTTTTTTTGGGCTTTAGACGAGAATTTTAATTCACCGTTCGTTTTTCGAATAATCATAATTGCATTTCTATATCTGTTAAAACAAAGTTAGCGCAAATTTATTGATTTGAAGATTTTCGGTACAGTCCATGGCATTTATATGTTGCAGCATATAATTTTAAAGCGACTCCGGCTATCCAAATATATTTGTCTGTTGTGGTCGTGACTACACACTACGGCTCATAATTGGGTCACAGGTTTTTGTAACTGAAATTTGCTGCAACCAATTATTTTATATAATTTGTTTATGCAGAAATTGCATTTTATAAATTAAATAAAATTCTGGAATCAAAGAAATCATGCCTTTTTGCTACTGTCAGTAGACACAACAAATTTAGTAAATATTTTAAATCAAAAAATCAAGAAATCGGTAGATATTTTTTAGTTATATTAATCATTGAGTTAAGTACAGGTGCACTACGAAATTGATTTATGAAGCGATTTGGGCAGGTGATTAAAACTGGTTGCTAATAACTACTAACTATTCTGATTGTAACGAGAAAAGCTCAGCAAATGAACTCGTCAAAGTGGCAGTTTCGATAGGATTTCAGCTGGCCGGGCACTGCCGCCCGCCCATGACGGGCTGCACCACCTTCTTGCAGACGAACCGGGCCCGGGTGTGGCAGGGCACCGTTTTGATCTTCTCGTCCTGCAGCAGCACGCAGTTCGTCACCTGGTCATCGGAGGGGCTGCCCGTCTGCCAGGCTGGGAAGTCCTGGTAGTCGCTGCTGCGGTCGGACCAGCGGTAGCAAATTTTCTTGCCGGTTGAGAAGTCCACGCGGCAGGGGTTGAGCTTGAGCAGGCCGATCCAAGTGTCGAATGGGCAGCCGCGGCTCTCGATGTCCAACAGGCTCATCGCCCGGAGCTCCTGGTTGCTGTGCAGCGAGGCGACGAAGGCATTGCGACCGCTGCAAAGGGGAATGCGGGAATCTGATATTCTTTCTGTCTGTCTGTCTGTGTGTCTGTCTGTCTGTCTGTCTGTCTGTCTGTCTGTCTGTCTGTCTGTCTGTCTGTCTGTCTGTCTGTCTGTCTGTCTGTCTGTCTGTCTGTCTGTCTGTCTGTCTGTCTGTCTGTCTGTCTGTCTGTCTGTCTGTCTGTCTGTCTGTCTGTCTGTCTGTCTGTCTGTCTTGCCCTGCAGCTCCCTCACCGGCAGTAGAAGTCGGCCTCAATGTAGGTGGCCTCGAACCGTGGCATTGTATAGCAGTAGCCGTTCAACTGTTGCCAGCCGTTCGGACAGTCGCAGGTTCGATTCCTCTCCGGCGTTTTCACCTTGCACACGTAGGGATGCCGGTCGTGATAGACCCTGTTGATCCACTGCAGGTTTTCTGCGGAAATCAGCGGATAGTGAATATCCGGGATGCGGCTGAAGTTGTGCGGCGGGACAAAGTTGGTCATGATGGAGCGGTCGGTCCACCGGTAGTTGCTCCGCTGGTCCAGCAGGTCCAAGTTCACCGCGTAGTAACCGAGCCAGGTGCTGCGGCAGTAGGTCAGCTTGGCGATGAAGGAGTCCTCGAACATGGAGGTGACGCTGGCCAGGTGGCCGTCGAACTGGTCGACGCAGCGGCGCTCGGCGGGCGGTCCCAGTACTCGGAGCGGTTGCCAGACCACCAGTAGCAGTAGTCGCCGAAGCGCACCCACTCGGAGCCCTGCGAGCACAGCTCGAAGAAGGCGGTCCGCTCGGTGGAGGCCCTGCCGGTGGCTGCCGGCTTGCTAGCGCCGACGGCCACAGCCAGCAGGGACGCCAGAAGTAGCAGCAGCAGCCGCTGCGGCCCCGCGGTCTGTGGGGCTTCGATCTTGTTCAACATGGCTTGCTGTTCGAGCTAATCTCGGTGTGTCAGTCCGTCTCGAATATCTGTCTGACTGGCCTGAAAACCTCTCTTATTTATAGAGCTCAGATATCCGCACACTTGCCCGTGAATATCCGCCTGCGACGCCAGAGGGGGGGGGCGGTGGAGACGGATTTTAGTGCGGATTGAAAATGATTAAAGCTGCTCGGGCCGCCGCCCCCACGCTTGTATAGTCAGTGGTTTCTAGCCGAGCGCAACTGTCTGTTATCTGCTTGGAAACAGAAAAGCAGCAATGTGGAAAAGCACAAGAAAAGCAAATCTGGCACTCAGCTGTCATTCGCCGTGGAAAAAAACAGAATTCCTAAGGATAATCGAGACAGCACAAGGTCCTTGATGTTCGTTCTATTTTTTCTATTTTAATTTCTGATTCAGTATTCGTATTTTAATGCTCTTTTTATTAACATTTTTACGTCATCTTCCTTACGTTATCCTCCAATTGTCCTTGACAAGCTCTTTTATTAGAAGTGGCGATGGAAATTGCCACCTGAGACATCGAAAAACTTCCTGATTGAGGCGCCAATTTGTGCAGTTTGACATGAAAATCGGTGCTGTTTGACATGACAATTAGTGCAGTTTGACATGACAATTAGTGCAGTTTGACATGAAAATCGGTGCTGTTTGACATGACAATTAGTGCAGTTTGACATGACAATTAGTGCAGTTTGACATGAAAATCGGTGCTGTTTGACATGACAATTAGTGCAGTTTGACATGACAATTAGTGCAGTTTGACATGAAAATCGGTGCTGTTTGACATGACAATTAGTGCAGTTTGACATGACAATTAGTGCAGTTTGACATGAAAATCGGTGCTGTTTGACATGACAATTAGTGCAGTTTGACATGAAAATCGGTGCTGTTTGACATGACAATCAGTGCAGTTTGACATGACAATCAGTGCAGTTTGACATGACAATTAGTGCAGTTTGACATGACAATTAGTGCAGTTTGACATGACAATTAGTGCAGTTTGACATGAAAATCGGTGCTGTTTGACATGACAGTCAGTGCAGTTTGACATGACAATCAGTGCAGTTTGACATGACAATTAGTGCAGTTTGACATGACAACTAGTGCAGTTTGACATGACAATCAGTGCAGTTTGACATCACAACTAGTGCAGTTTGACATGACAATTAGTGCAGTTTGGCATGCCTACTAAACTTAACATCTCTGAGATTTTCTCGGCAGCTTGACACGCCACATTCAGCAGCCGCACGAATTGAAGCTTCTAAAATCTCAAGTTAAACATTTGGTTCGGTACAAGGTGCTCTTCGTGATCTCATTTTCAACAGTCGTATTTTTAGAAAGCAGGTGAACAGCAATCTCCAAGCTCACGGATTTAGTCTTATCGGTCAGGCCTCTCATTTAGCCGCGCCATTTCGCTGTAGCAACACTCGCATGTGTGTGTGCCGTACGGGCAGCCTGTCAAGCCTTCGTGCAGCTTTTTATAGTTAGACGATTTGCAATGCAATGCATAAATTGTGTTAGTTGGGTTGATGATTCAGATCCTCAGATCCTCAGCCAGCCTCCCGGATCCTCAGTTGCTGGGCCAGCCTCCCAGATCCTAGATCCTCAGTTGCTGGGCTAGCCTCCCAGATCCTCAGTTACTGGGCCAGCCTCCCAAATCCTCAGTTGCTGGGCCAGCCTCCCAGATCCTAGATCCTCAGTTACTGGGCTAGCCTCCCAGATCCTAGATCATGTTGCTGGGCTAGCCTCCCAGATCCTCAGTTACTGGGCCAGCCTCCCAAATCCTCAGTTGCTGGGCCAGCCTCCCAGATCCTAGATCCTCAGTTGCTGGGCCAGCCTCCCAGATCCTCAGTTACTGGGCCAGCCTCCCAAATCCTCAGTTGCTGGGCCAGCCTCCCAGATCCTAGATCCTCAGTTGCTGGGCTAGCCTCCCAGATCCTCAGTTGCTGGGCCAGCCTCCCAGAGTGTCAGTTGCTGGGCCAGCCTCCAGGATCCTCAGTTGCTGGGCCAGCCTCCCAAATCCTCAGTTGCTGGGCCAGCCTCCAGGATCCTCAGTTGCTGGGCCAGCCTCCCAGATCCTCAGTTGCTGGGCCAGCCTCCCAGAGTGTCAGTTGCTGGGCCAGCCTCCAGGATCCTCAGTTGCTGGGCCAGCCTCCCAAATCCTCAGTTGCTGGGCCAGCCTCCAGGATCCTCAGTTGCTGGGCCAGCCTCCCAAATCCTCAGTTGCTGGGCCAGCCTCCCAGATCCTCAGTTGCTGGGCCAGCCTCCCAGATTCTAGATCCTCAGTTGCTGGGCCAGCCTCCCAAATCCTCAGTTGCTGGGCCAGCCTCCCAGATCCTCAGTTGCTGGGCCAGCCTCCCAGATCCTCAGTTGCTGGGCTAGCCTCCCAGATTCTAGATCCTCAGTTGCTGGGCTAGCCTCCCAGATCCTAGATCCTCAGTTGTTGGGCCAGCCTCCCAGATCCTCAGTTGCTAGGCCAGCCTCCCAGATCCTCAGTTACTGGGCCAGCCTCCCAGATCCTCAGTTGCTGGGCCAGCCTCCCAGATCCTCAGTTGCTGGGCCAGCCTCCCAGATCCTGAGTTCCCACTAGTAGTCGGACCTACTAAGAAATTCGCAGTTTCCCATCATCGGAAACCCAGACTCAGCAATCTAGTTCCAGGTCTCACTCTCAGATACTTACTTGTACTAATGTAAAATTAACAAAGACTGCTAAAATCAAAAGTTTTGTAAAAAACAAAAAGGAACTGAAATGAAGCAGCTCGAAGGCTGTGTCCTCTAATTGAATATTATTGCGAGCATTTAAATATTGGCATCGGCTTCAGGCCTCCGGCTGGTCAGTGCTTGGCTTGAAGTCTCTCTCGAACCACTTCATGGACCAGTACGGCAGCAGGCCCAGCTCAGTGGAGGCGACGTTCTGCGCCTGCGGCAGCACAGACAGCAGCGCCACGGGCTTGCTGCTGGACGGGTGCCGCAGGCACAGCAGGTACTCGCGCCCGACTTCGTAGGCCAGAGGCTCCTCTGGGTTGTGCGCCGGCGCCTCGTACACCTTCTGCGGCGCCGGCTGGTCGTCGCTGCCGTCGCTAGCCTGGCGCTGGGGCATCAGGTAGATGAGCAGCTGGGTGTTGTCCTCCTCGGCCAGGCCGACCACATTCAGCGGCTGCAGCTTGCATTCGGCCAGGTCGAACGAAAGCCGAACTTCGTAGTCTTCGGGATCGTTGGGCGAAGGAACTCGGACAACGTGCTGCTGCTGCTGCGGCTGGCCGTCCGTGGAGCTGTTGTTGCCGACCGGCTGGACAACCAGAAATCCCAGCGGCTTTGACTGACCGCCGAGCAGAGAGCGGAATCGCTTCAGCATGCTTTCTTTGCTTGGCTTCTGCTGCTGAGAGTCCTGGCTGCTAAAATCTGCCGAGGCGCTGCTTGCGCTCTGCTACTTGATAATAAGGCGGGTTTTGACATAGACTAAAGTGGGCGATGGGTAAACAGTGCACTTTTCAAGCAGAGCACTAAATTTATGCGACTCTAAAATTTTAGAATAATGCTAGATTAATTTTAAGTGGGTAGGGCGCCAATGCTTGCTTACTGAATGAGCGCCAATGTCTCTTGGTGGGCACCCCTGTTTGGCGCCCCCTGTCTCTTGGTGAGCACCCCTGTTTGGCACCCCCTGTCTCTTCGTGGGAGCCCCTGTTTGGCGCCCCCTGTCTCTTCGTGGGAGCCCCTGTTTGACGCCCCCTGTCTCTTCGTGGGAGCCCCTGTCTCTTGGTGAGCACCCCTGTTTGGCGCCCCCTGTCTATTGGTGGGCACCACTGTTTGGCGCCCCCTGTCTCTTCGTGGGAGCCCCTGTCTCTTGGTGGGCACCCTTGTTTGGCGCCCCCTGTCTATTCTTGGGAGCCCCTGTCTCTTGGTGGGCGCCCCTGTCTC
Organism: Macrostomum lignano; assembly: GCA_002269645.1. Classification (NCBI taxonomy): domain Eukaryota; kingdom Metazoa; phylum Platyhelminthes; family Macrostomidae; genus Macrostomum; species Macrostomum lignano. The sequence goes on from NIVC01000957.1 coordinate 161,807, forward strand.
CTGGTGGGCACCACTGTTTGGCGCCCCCTGTCTATTCTTGGGAGCCCCTGTCTCTTCGTGGGAGCCCCTGTCTCTTGGTGGGCGCCCCTGTCGCTTGGTGAGTGTCCCTGTCTCTTGGTAGGCCCCCCGGCTCTTGGTGAGTGCCCCAGTCTCTTCGTGGAATCCCTGCCTCTTGGTGGGATGCTCGGCATGGATTCCACAGGAACTTTCGTTAGTTTAGGTCCAACTGACTTGCTTGACTTAGCTGCAGGGTGGTGGTCTGTAGACACAGCGGGGAGGCGAGGGTCGCCCATTCCGCTAGCCCCTGAAGGCCCGCAGACAGGCAGAGGCGTGGGGCCGGTCAGGGTGGTCCGCCGGTCCGTCCTGCAGCGTGATCTCCCGTTGGGAAGAAAGTGGCTCGTCTAGTCGCCCGAAGGAACTGGATGAGCCGTGGGATGCTGTCGGGCTGGCAGACCTCGTCAATGGACGGGTTCGGCCTGAGGTAGCGTAGCCGGTCTCTGGTAAAGAAAGGGCAGTGACAAACAAAGTGCTGAGCATCTTCATTGTCGTACTCGCAAAAGGGGCAAAGTTCACTTTCGAGGTCGCCTCGGAGGAAGCAGTGCCTGGCGAGGTAGCCAAGGGCTACAAGGGCTCGAATATCCTTCCGATTTTGCTTCAGAAGGACGTTTCTGAGCCTGCCAAAGGGACACGGAACCGCGGCACGGGATTGCCGGCAGTTTTGGATGCCCGCCTATCTGTCCCTGTGGAGGGAATTAGCCCAGTCATCGATTTGACGATTGATGACCGTCGAAGAGATAGGGACCAGGGGAACAGGGCCAGAGAAAGTGCCAGAGCCGCCCCTCTTGGCGAGGGTGTCGGCCAGCTCGTTCCCCGCAAACCCTGGGATCCACTTCAGCCTGCCAGTATTGCTACTGCCAAAATGTAGTTTGTTGTTTCGCAATGCCATCATTTTCTTCCGTTTGTTATGTCATGTCGTCTACGAGCTAGTGTAAGGGAAAGATTTTCTCAGAAAGACAAATAAGCTTTAGGTTCGTGTTCAGAACTGTTTCTTTTACTATCAGTAGACTGTCAGTCGTCAGACAGGCTCACATCGGCAATTCGGCAGCAGCTGAATCTCTGTCGCACAGCTATTTATTTCATAAAATTCTTTGTCTGCATCAGTTCCGGCTCTTACTCCCCAGCCGTATTGCTTCATGAGCCTGCAAATATCAGCTTGTTGAGAATTCACTGAGCTTTCATGCAGCTTTCCCAGTTCAGCTCAAAGACAGCTCTGATGACAGATGAAGCAGTGAGTCCTTAAGCTAAGCACAAATATTGTTTCCGTGACTATATAATAGAACAAGAAGTGCTCCTGACCAGGTGATCAGGTTTGGCAGCCAATTGTTGCATCTGGTGTGATGTCTCGTTTCTCGAGAATTCAGCCGAAACAGAGTACGCACCACTTAGGGCGACAACCCCGCGCTTATATTTCACATCCAACCATGAATTATTACGCGATCGATAAATTTAGCAACAAGAAAAAGTTTTAATTATTTGCATAACATTTACTTGACGCCTACTTACAGTAGAGTAGTAAGAAAATATATCCTTTAATGTTATTTAGTAAAACGGCCCTTTTAAGGGCTCTTTGTCACGACACAACCTCTGGGTCGGTGTGCAGCTTACACAGACGAGTCGCAACTCATGCCCGAGATGTCCGGCACTGGACCGCTCGCTCACGCTGGTTTCCTTGGGTTTTGGAGCAAGCTGATACAGCTGCGTACTAACCAGCGTCAAATCTGCTTAACTTGCTGCGCCGGCTGGGTTTGGTAGCCACAAAAGTACATATGACATAAACGTATGTTTTCTGGGTTTTAAATATGCGAGCAACTGGCATCTAGATTGTCTTTGCCTTCTGAAATATCATGACTTTTGAGCACTGTATCGCCTTTAGACAGAGGCTAACATTCCCAGCATGAAGCAGGCACCTTAGTGTCATTTTCAAGGATGTATTAAGCCTCATTAAGGAGGCTAATTACGACGGAAGTGGGTTGATAGTGAGGTCCAGAAAACAATTTTGGACATCTAATTTCCACAAAATAATTGCTCTGAAATTTTACATCTTCGGTCCCTTGATTTGTGCCAGGTGTCGAAATGCGTAGAAAAAATCAAATTTTACGATGAAACAACAAAAGCAGAAATTCGGCACCACTTGTGCATTCGAAAAATGCCAAATACCTCTGAAACGGCCCTTTTATGGGAAGCAAACAACTAATTACGCGAGAGAGATTAAAATCCCAGGGAATTTATTGAATGATATTTAGATTTTGTTTGAATGCATTTATTTTTCTCTGCATTTGATACCCAATTTAAGTACTTAAATGTAAACATTTTCGTTTTTTGCAAATATCTCGAAAACTTTGCATACAAACCTATTGTGAAAATACCGGCATGCACTACATCCATCAATTATCTACAAAATGACACCTTTCATGCACGGATGGGTTGAAAAATAAGGAACTAACCAATCACACCCCAACAGCAAAGGAGACGAACAGCAGCCAGGCAAATGTCTATGGCCGAAGCAGCGCGAGAGGAGGGGAAAGCGACCCCAACCCCGAAAAAGGAGCAGAAAGGAGAGAACAGGGGGGTAAAAGCAAAGAGGCAGTCAAGGTAGCAAAGCCAGGCCACGAGCGCCGAGGAAAAAACGCCAAAGGGCCAATAAAACGAGCGAGTGAGCAGACAAGAGGCCAGGCAGGCGACGACCCGCCTAGCTGCCGCCCGACGGCGGGCAAAGGACGCCTCATCAGAGAAATACCGAAAGACGCAGTCTGAACGCCAGTCGCCCATGCAACGGATGTCGGCGATTGAGAGGCCTGATTGAAAGGTAGCGCTGGCCCCGCCTCTACGCAGACTGTGACAAGAGAAGCCGCACTCGCCAAAGCCGCACAGAGACATGCCCCGCTCTAGGAGCCGGATGAACATAGCGGCAGAAAGGCGAGTCCAGCCGCGGCTGCCTAGGACAGAAAACAGGGGCTGCTGCGACGCGTAGATTTGATTCTCGCGCAGATGAGTTGCTAGTGCGGAAGCGGGACAGATGAGCAGGCATTCGGAGGCCTGCGGTAGAAAAACTTCCAGTTGCCGCTCCTTGAGTTGGTTTGTCTTTGACCTGTTGAGCACCAGCCGCAGGCCGCCGGGGCACGCTGATAGGCAGCTCCGTGGAAGAGCGTCCGCAGCGGTGGATGGTAAGAGGCAAGAGCTCGCCGAGCCTAAGGACTCCCCACCAGGCCACCAGCAATGCTGCCTTGAAGGCGCCAGCAGACGGGGCGGCAGCGAATGACGTACATGTAGCTCGGTGGAGCTGCAGAGCAGGCGGAGGTGGCTGGGTTTCAGCGGCGTCGCACGCCGAGGCTGCCGGCTCAGAAGACGCCGGGCTCCGCGACACACGAGAGCCAAGCAGGCGCTGTCCTTAGTCGGGTCCGGCGACGCAGAAGCCCTATGTAGAAAAGACACCGCGCTCAGGCTTGACTGTACACGAGAGTATGACGCCGGTCCACGTTGTAAAAGGACGGCGACGAATTGGCAGACATCAGACTCGGAGGCGGCGGTCGCGGGGATTTGACGCTGCCGGCAGAATTCGTTCCAGACTTGTAAGTGGCTCGCATAGGACTTCCTGGAACTAGGCGCTAGTGACAGGCGGCACAGAGCGGACACAGACACGGTGGAGCGGAGCGGAGCGCGGCTGTGACCTGTGAATGAAGAGCAGTGCGAGACACGGCAGAAATGGTGTGGGAAGCAAATTCGAAAGGGCAAATGCATAAAGAGCCGTAAAGACGGCAGCAAAAATTGATGAGCTCTCTGCTCGAGCCCCCCATTCTAGAAGCGGAGTCGCTCAGCAGCTGCATCTGGCCAGGAAGGTGGAACGCCTGGAGCTGAATTCCCGACGTGAGGCACACGAGAGCAACGGTCTGATAGATGCGAATGAGCAGAGGATGCCGATAGGACAGCTTATTGACCATGCCGACGGCAGCAGTGAATCCGAGTAAATCACCACGCGGCTGTTCCTAAGCTGCTCACCGAAGCGCAGGATGGTAAGCAGCGGACCCAGTGCCTCCTTGTGGTTGATGTGGAGGTCGCGGAACTTGCTCTTGAAGTCCTTCTCCCAGCTGAAGTACGTCCAGTCATTGAATTCGCTGCCAAAAACGATGCCAGCAGCACCCTCGCAACTGCTATCAGATTCGATTGCCACATGTTGACGAAAACGAGGGCAAATGACCGTCGGCGGCAGAGATCCCACGACATGCCGCCACCAGATGAAGAGGGTGCGAAGCTCAGATGGCGGCCGGATGTCCGTTCTGTTGCTGATGATGTCGAAGAGCGGGGGCAGAAAAGGGCGCAAAAGCCTGTTGATCTGGCTGAGCCAGCATGACTTCCCGGCCAGTTTTTCGAGCTGCTTCAGCTTGACAACGTCACGTGACAGGCAATCGTTCAGCAGTTTCCGAATGTCGTCTTTCTTGTTGCTTGGAAGCGACAGGGTGCCATTCACAGTGTCGACCAGCACACCGAGAACACAACCTGTTGAGCTGGAGCCACGGTCTTCTGCCAGTTGATGTCGAAGCCTAACTTCTGCAGCAGATTCATCAGATAATTGGAGGCCTCCTGAGCCGCTTCTTTAGTATCAGCGGCTACTGCCCAGTCGTCCAAGTAGTTGACGGTAGCTATGAAGCCAAAGCTGAGCATGTGGCGCTTGATGCAGGGCGATAAGCGATGGAAAATTTCACATGACGCTCGAGCACCAAAGGGCAACCGGGTGTCAACGAGCACCGAGTCTTCGCAGTCTGCGGCGAACCGCCAACTGAGGCCCGTGAGCGCCTGGTCGTCTGGGTGAATACCGACGGAACGATAGGCCTGCTTGAGGTCAATTTTGCCGATAAACGAGCTTGGGCGAAGATAGCGGGTCAGGTCTTGGACAGAGGCAAAGCGCAGCCCCTTTTCCTGCTCATAGTTGTCGTTGACAGAGGACCCCAAAGGTCTAGAAAGGTCATGAATGACCCGGACACTGCCGTCAGATTTTGGAATCGCCCCGATGGCGTTCACCATGACAGGGCCGTTGGCAAACTGCAGGCGGCCGAGACGGAGCTCCTCGGCAAACTGTTCATCAACTTACTTGGCTTGGTCCAAGGCCGAGCGGTAGTTGGCGGAGCAGGCAAGAGAAGGCGGTGACCTATTGACGAGCCGAAAGCCGTAACTAAGGCCGCTGCGAAGAAAATTTTCGTCTTGGTCACCCAGAAGCAGCAGCTCCCAGGCGGCCAGGTTCATGTCGAACGATAGAGAGCGGTGCGGCGGAGAGAGCAGGGTGAGAGCGGGGCAATGAGCAGAAGGAGGCAAGATAAAAGGCGAGGGTAAACGGGGGTATAAAACCGGGTGGCTATAAAAAAGATCTAGTTTTTTGCTCCCTCCACAGCGTCGCCGCCGACGCTGGCCGGACGGTGCTAGTGCGCGGGGTGCGGGCGGCCGCAGTCGCGCAGCTTGTAGACGTGACGGTACCTACAGGAGGACCGCTGGCAGCCGGCAGGGGAGTTGTAGCTTAGACAGACGTGTGCTTGCGACTGGTTGGATGCTGGTCTGCTCAGGGTGACTTTTAAGTTTCTTGGTGCGTTAAGGTGTCGGTGGTACAACTGTGGAGGCTCGCAGCCCCATCGATGCGAAAGCGAGTCTGCAATCAACTTTCTGTAATCCTCATCGAATTCCCACACGACACTTGGACTGTAGTTGGCGTCTAAGAGCTCGCCGATCTTCTGTGTGTACTCCAGATAGCCTTTTAATTCGTCAACATTGACAGATCCGCCCTCATTCATGTGATTCAGCGACCCATCATCGATTAGGCGAAGCAAAATCTTAGAGTTCACTGCAATCCACTGGCTGACAGAGATTTTCTCCAAGCTGGGTGGCTGCTTCTTAAAGACCAAGGTTGCCGTTCTCCATGCAGGCTGTGACGCTCTCATTAGGTTGATTTGAACTGGGCTTGACAAAATCGCGAATCAGATAAGCCCTGCTAGGCTTTTTGTCATGCTGGCTTCTGCCGGTATCTGTAAGAGCGCCGCCTAACAAAAAGGCCTCATGCAAGCCAGCATTTTCTCTTCGCTCACCTTGTTGTTTAGGTTCCTGCGACCGGTGATTCTGCGACTGGTTGAGCTCGCTTTGCAGTTGTGCGCGGCGCCGAGTCAGGGCTTCGATCTCCAGCTGCTCGACCTCCTTCCTCAGAGCCGCCAGGTCGCTTGCCGCGCTCCCTGAAGCTCCGTGCCCACCCGTCGAATGACCACCGTCGATGGTGTCTGAGTTGAGGCTTGCGTCGTCACTTTTTGGTGCAGCTGAACCCCCAGACATAGCACTCAGGTGTTTGTGTAGACGCTCGTAGAGCTGTTGTTTGCGACCAGCTTGAGAGAGGCCTCGCTGAGCTAGCTCTTGTTTGAGCGGTTTGGTTGTAAATTTGCCGTGCGCTTTCCATGTCGGTAAAAAAATTGAGCTGCAAAGCCAGAGCGAGCGACGTGGCACAGAGGACGGCGCACAAAGGCGACACAAAGTACAGCGCAAGGAGGGGTGGATGGCTAACACCCATTTCACTCCAGGCTCACCCCCTAAGAGAAATGGAGGCAGCAGAAAATTTTCAAAAATTGAAAAAATGCGATATATTGATTTTATTGATTTTTTCAACTTTAGACGCCTTCATCTCTGCGTCTCTGCGTCCTGTTGTCCAGCCGCTTCGGTATTGTCCTGAGCGGCGGCAGGGGCTGACTGAGAGGCACCGGGGGTTCCGGTGTTGCAATGTCCGGCTGGGCCGCGGTACCAACCTTGGTTGGTGCTCCAGCAGTCTCGGGCGTGTCGTAGGTAAAAGAATACTCCATGAGTCGCTGAAAGGCGAATGGGGACTAGAAGTAAGAAGCTGCTGGGCCGTAACCCCAAACCCAACAGCCAGCCAAAAGATAGCGACCGGGGAGTGGCTTAAGCCCTTACCGGCCCGACCGCTAGCAACCGAGAAACTCCCCGGCTAAGAGCCCGGCTTGGAGAAACCAGAGGCCGAACCAAAGGACCACACTGGGCCCTTGAGGGGGGACAAGAGGCTGTCCCCGGAGCCTGCGGACTGGCCGCATACTCTGTTAGGTCAGAGGGTGATACCTGTACCTCAGAGCCGTGACCAGAGGTACCTGATACGCACAGGTTCACTTCCGGGCGGAGACCGTACCCATGAACACAGCCAAGACCGAGGTCAAGGCTACGGGTGGGATTGCCGCCGCCGGAGCCCAGTCAGTCCTAGGCAGTCCTAGAGCTGCCTTGAACACTTGCGGGACGTGAACCCCTAGGTCGGCTTGTGAGTCAGCTTGGAGAGATCTCCTGCCATTCCTGAACCAGAATAGAGGGGGTGCAGGTGTGTAGGATCGCAGACCTTAGCTCATAAGCCTGGTCTGTCTCATGCTGCACAAGCGTGCTGAACCCACTATACTCGTAGCATGCGCAGCAGTAGCACATATAGCAACATGCTTGATGTCATTTTGTAGCAAACATTCAGCTGTATAAATTTAAGTTGGAACCAGACAAAGTTAGAGGGCCGCACTAAGGCATTTCCAACTGCTAACAGGGCGTCACCGACAGCCTGCAGTTCCACTTTTACACTGTTCAATAGCCGCTTTATAATCGTATCTTGCTACTCGATAGTAGGCGATTTCCTGGGACTCAGAGTATTGATGGATGCTTGACAGTTGATTGACTTCATTCGGGACACAGTTAGGCAGATGCTACCATGGTATAAGAGTATGCTCATGATCGGAACATGCAAATTAGCCAGTTGGCTCTGCATGGTCAAGTTTGTCAAGACAGGTGTGAAATCATATTGCATTGCAGTAATAACATGTTTAACACCGAATTTATTTGCTTTTTGCTTTTTCAATTCAGAATCTGCTTCACAGTGGCGACAATCAATTTTAGTTGCCACGAAGAAGAGGTGGAAAAATCCACCTGGACAATTTTCAGAAATAAAGTAGAAAAAATTTGAAGAGCGGTAGAGGGCTGCGCTAAAAACAAAAAACTCTTTTGCTTAAATTAGCAGCATACTAGCTAAACTTGTTGTTCTCTGATTGTTTGCAGGATTTTGATTCACCTATGCAGTTAAAATTCATTCAGCTTCTTGGTGCCTTTCTGGTATCACTTCTTCACCCAGACCCACTGGGCCTCGCTGGCGATGTCGCTGGGCATGGCAGCGAATCTCATGAGGCGGCACATTCGGCTGGACTGTACGAAGGCGCAGGCGAGGCAGTCCGGGTTGCGGTGGCAGACGGCCGCGCATTCGATGACGCTTCCAGCCGTAACGCTGCGGTAAACGATGGAGCTGGCGGAGGCTGCGATGCTCGGCATGGAGGCAACGGGAACTTTCGTTAGTTTCGGTCCAACTGTAAATTAGGAAGAAGTTTAAAAAGTTGTATAAATCGTTAGGATAAAAACTGGTTTAACTTATTGAGAGAATCACGAAATTCTTGACGCAGAACCCACTGGGTGGGTACAGAGACTCATAGATGGAGTTCCTTGAGTCGCCGCCGCACTCCTGAGACGTGTTCCCTGTGCAAGGGTAGTTGCAGTCGGCGGCAGGAGCGACGCCTTTCGAGCCGTAGGTCGAGCCGCAGCAGCAGAAAACGCGGCTCTGGGTACCGAAGTAGCGAAAGCGGCCGTAGGAGCAGATTTCTCTGCACATCTCGAGCGTTAAAGCATCCTCTCGGACAAAGACCGGGTTGCCTGGGTCATATGAGTAGGGTCCCAAAGTAGTGACCCCTTCCAGACCGACCAGGTCCCTGTCACCGTTGCCGCCGTCAACGTAGCAACCAAGATAGCGGTGGCCCAGCGGCTGCGGAGGCAGCAGCACCGCTGAACAAAGGTAGCCCTGCACCAGCAGCTTCAGGAGGGCCTGAGCGGGGCGGAACATTGGCTCAGCGATGGGTTGCGACGAATAACGGAGGGCTGAGTCCGAATCAGTCTGGTAATTTCAAGTTCTCCACAGACTTTTTATAACGGCCGGTGTCCGCCCCACCCCTATTGTTTTTTTGCCCCGGCTCAGGGACTTCTTGATAGAGCATCTGGATTGGAAGCTCCCCACCCCAAACATTTCATGGGGGATCAAAACTGATAGCCAGTCAAATCAAGGCAATCGCCCAGCAGTCAGTTATGCTAGATGAAGCAATGGCTCAAAGCTCATAAAAAATGTATGCGCTCTGAAGGGTCATCCACACCATTGTCTTAAGCCAACTTTGCCCGAAAAGGACCAAGGCATCCTGGCGGAAGAAACATTCTGTCTTATGCAAGGTCTACAGGACGTCATGCAGGACGTGGACGCTCCATTGTGGTAAAATTGGACCCAGGGGTTCTAACAGTATCTGAAGCTCTTTTAAAATGCACATTTTGGCATGCAATGTAGCTGATATTATAAACCATTATTCTCAGTTGCTACAGAACTTTGCCAACCAAATTCAGGAGCAAATTCCATCGCAAAAGCTTCGTGAGTTTCTCAAATACAATCTCATATTTCTGATTGGGCTCAGCTGATTTAACGCAGATCAACCATCTGTGTGACGCATCTTCTGAGCTTGCTGTATTTTCATAGTCTCATGTTTTAATCGCAATTCCTTTTGGCCGACTGTAGGCTGCGCTGAAACGATGAAGGTCAAATGTCAGAGAGCTGTACCAGCGGATGCGCCGGAACTGTAAACCTGCTGTTTACTCAAATGAATATAATCCACTGTGAGCTCACACGTCAGCTGGGAGTCCAGACAGATACACGATACCTGAAAAAGCCAGCATCAGCAACTTCTGAAGTTCGGAGTCAAAGAGAACATTGTGAATTTCGCTTGAACTTGAATCCGGCCAGGCATTTAACTAAGGAAGTTAATTGGTGAGGAATACCTGCTCAGTTGAGTAGCATATCCTAGTAGTTCTGCAGAATTCGCATACAACAGGTTCAGTGTAGAATGTAGCTGAAGGAATGATACACCGTGCCAAAGGCTGGGCAACATATGTTATAATGAAAAAATCAAATTAATACCTGTAGCTACCTCAAATTTGCACTGGCAATGCATTCAGCTGGGCTTATGTACTTCATCGGTTTCTCTTTCTGTAAAGCAGGGGTCGGCAAAGTCTTTGAAGTGGCGTCGTTTTAAGAGCCAGATATAGAATCTAACACAGGACTGCGGGACAGAGGGAGGAGAGGAGAGTAAAGAGAAGAAATAAATGAGAAAAGGGGAGAAGAGAGAAAGGAGAAGAGAAGGGAGATGAGAGAGGAGAAAGGAGCTGAGGGGAGAGGGGAGAGAGGAGAGGGGAAGGAGGGGAGAGAGGGACAGAGGGGAGAGAGGGACAGAGGGGAGAGAGGGGAGAGAGGGGAGAGAAGGCAGGAGAAAAAGGAAAAGAAAGCTGATAAGAGGCACAAGCCTTAAGTTGGCTAATGTGAAGTTTCACGGACCTCAGGCTGGATAGAGGCTTCGCTAGCCGCGACTCCTGCTGTAAAGCGTACACAGTACACTGCTGGTTTCTTCTCTATATCAGACATTTCTCTGGCTTGTTCTCGTCGCATAAAGATTATTCAGTCACTGTCGATATCTGCTTTCTAGTTTACTGGCTAACTGGATTCTCCAGTCCAGAGCACTGTATGAATAAGCTTTTGAGAAAATTCGACTGCCAGCAGGGCAACGCATTGGCAGGAAGACGAACTCTTGATGGCTTTTCTGTTTTTCACTTTTTCATTGCCGGACTGAATTTTTTATAACTTTAGCTGCTCTGTGCTCTTCGAAGACTCGAAATTGAGTACGAAATGACCTGGTTTGATTCCTACGACACTCGAAAGCACTGGGCCGTTTTGCTTTCTTGTCTTTGCCATTGTACAGTGGCCGTACAGAATAGAATTGTGGGACCAATCAGCAAGATATACAAAAAATCAAGACACATGTATGCATATCAGTCAGGGGGCCGTAGCCTAGTGATCTGATGTGCCAACGGCCCAGGCTCGATTCAAATTGCAGTCACATTAATTTGGGGCTAAATTGGAATCTCGGCTTGGCTCTGCTCGTGAAATTAACGCCGTTGAAGGCCAACCCCAAAGGCACAGTGAAGTGGCCGCTGTACACTCCTGTGTGAGTGTGTGCCTGTGCGTATGACTGCGTATCAAGTGTGCCCGCTCAGAGGAGTCGGCGGAATGGGCAGTAAATGCCTCTCGCTGGTTGTCGAGAATGTCGCTTTAAGTGGTCAAGGGTGCACACAGCCCCGTGCTTCTAAAAAAATAATGAATGTTAGACAAGTGTTGGACTTGCATTTTGCATTTCCTTGCATTGCTCTACACCTTGTTCTGCCTCTGATTCCAGCCCAGTTGCTATGTTAGAAAGTGCCTGGGCCGCTGCATTGTTCAAAGTCCATTCATCTGCACGAAAAGGGTTGATTAAAGCAGTCAGACTTTGCCGCAACAATGGAAGAAGTGGCATGCAGCAGCTACTGTCTCACTGATTCCGGCTTGTAGGATGAGAACTCGTCCCTTTCAAGGGACACTGGATGGAGCTGAAAGATCTCGATGGGGCCTAAATGGGTCTCCTAATGGTTTGCCATTACGCGTACAATAAAAGGTTGAAAAGTCGCTAACAATGCATGGATTGTTTGATACTTTTCGATTCAGGTGGACTTTTTATGCGTTATCTGTAGCAGAGAAACATTTCTCCCCATACTACATGGAAGTTAATCTCAGTGAACAAGAGGCAAAAACGTACGTATTTGTTGAAATTCACTGCTTGAATTGGCCGAGGGTGAGGGGGTTGTAACCCAGTGGTCAGAGCGTCGCACTCGCGACTGAAAGGTCTAGGGTTCGATTCTCGATCCACTCGGAACAATTGTGACAGTGTCACAAGGCTTGAGCGCAGAGAAGGACCGAGCCGCAGACAGGATCTCTGGGGCTCCGGCGTTAGCCAGCAGACAGTCGACGAAAAACTCCAGTACGTGCCTGTCCTTGCCGGTTGGATGTCCACAACGTCTGCCGCGGCATCTCCTGCGCCAGCTTTGAAGTGGCTTGCTAGATGGAGTCGCGGACGGGAAAGAGAGCTGCTCTAAAACAACCAGCTTCGATTCTGTGCAGGGCTTCAATACTTGTCGTGCGATTCACGTCCATGAAGGCCAGCTTCGATTCTGTGCAGGGCTTTACTTGTCGTGCGATTCACGTCCATGAAGGCCAGCTTCGATTCTGTGCAGGGCTTTACTTGTCGTGCGATTCACGTCCATGAAGGCCAGCTTCGATTCTGTGCAGGGCTTTACGTGTACTTGTCGTGCGATTCACGTCCATGAAGGCCAGCCCCCAAAGTATTTGCGAATATGCTTGACGATGAGAGAAATTCTGGGCCGCCGTACACCCTCCTTGAGTGCGTGGCTGCGAGTCCGCTGTCGCTTTGACTCGCAGCGCCACAGCCCCCCCCCCCCAATTCGAGTCCGTCCGGTTGGGGTTCGGGTGAATTCAGTGAAAGAGTTTCGGACAATGGTGAAAATTCAGAGGCAGCTGTCGCCATTCAAAGTAGTGCTTTCAGGAGAGAACAATGGTAGCCGAGGCAAGGAAGTTGCTTTGTAATTCCTGATCTGCTAAAGCTAGGAAGTTTAAATCGTAAAAAAATTCCCCACCGCATCATTGATCCGTTCTGGGTAGCAGTGGCTCCGGGAGCATCCTTTAGCTCGCTTCATTCGATCCTCCCCAGCTCTTCCGTCCAGGTAAAAGCGGAGATTGGGAGTTTATTGTGCTTAAAATACACCTTAGTTTTGTGTTTTTTTAAATCCCTAGCGATGGGGGTTGACTGCAAGTCATAAAGTTTATTAACCATATGCTGGATTGCAATCATGCGATCGGGGGCTATTCATCCAGTATCATTCAATGTGACAAACAATGTCGTAAAAGAGACAAAAAACACTGGAGTAGAACAACGCAAACCGTTTGAATTTTACTGTATTAGGGTTCGGTTTTAGTCACAAAAAGAGCTCGCACGTCCTCTGTTGGAGGCTGTTTCACAAGATTCACGGAATTCACGAGGACCCCTGGCGCTTTTGAAGTTATGATTTAAAACCCTAAAATTTATGGCCATTTATCAGTTTTTTCAACTTTCTATTTGCTGAAAGTCAAAATTGATTTATTAAGTGCTTCATTGATCGTTCATTAAAAAAATTACACAGTTGAACTGACACCTCTGGTGCTGGCGCCCCTATTGCTGGCGCCTCTTAGTTCTGGCGCCAATGGTGCTGGCGTCAATGGTGCTGGCGCCTTTTCGTGCTGGTGCCCCTGGTGTTGGCGCCCCTGGTGCTTAAGCCCCTGGTGCTAAAACCCCTGGTGCTAAAGCCCTGATGCTAAAGCCCCAGGTAAAAAAATACTTTTTAGAACTAATCAATATATTCCTAAAAAATCGATGCATACATGTACATGTGTTAGATGAAATATATCATACCTTTATTTGAAAATGATTCACCAAAACCGTGAATAAAGCTTTTTAGTTTTAGTTAAAAACTAGCAATCTACGCCCCCCGTTGGGGAGCCAAAGAAATGCAATACACGTTTTTTAATAAGCTACATGTAGCCTTGAAATCTTAAAAAATCTCCTGTCAAACTTCTAACCCTTAACCCTAACCATAAACCTAAATTTAATATTTTGTCCATGAGTTTTGCATGACCCTTCTATAATAAACATTTTTAATAAGCTACATGAGCTAAGTTATAAGCTACCTTAACCCTAACCCTAACCCGAATCTTAACGCAATAACCCTGAACCTAACCCTAAACCTAAACCCTGATACCAACCCTAACACTAACCCTACAGCCTGACATCTGCATAAGTTTGTGAAGCGCTAGTAGTATTTTTTAGCTTAGTATCTTTGCGTTGGGGAGCCAAAAATGCAGTACAAGTTTTGTAATAAACTACATGTAGCATCTCTTTGCAATATACCTCAGCAGTCCCTTGTAAGCCTTGACATGTCAGTAATTCCCCCCCACAAGCTTTAACATATCAACTTCCCCCTTGACATCTTAGCGATGCCCCCAATAAGCCTTGAAATAAAAAAAATCTGTCAACCTTCAAACCCTAACCCTAGCCTAACCCTAACCCTAACCCTAACCCTAACCCTAACGTAACCCTAAAGCATTGAAATTTCAGTAATTCTCTCTAAGAGTCATTATAGCACTACTACAGCATTATAGCGATTCCCTACAAGCCTCGACATCTTAGGGATTCCCAAATGAATCTCTTAACTTCGACATGAGGCTTCTTTTATTTTTTACATTACGCTTTTTTTATCAGCGATCCCTCCCCTGAGGAGCCAACAAAAAATGTAATAAAAAGTTTTCAATAAACTACATTTAGCTTCTGACTTTAGCCTTGAAATCTCAGCTATTCCCTTCCGTAAGCCTTGACATCTCAGCCATCCCCCCGTAAGCCTTGACATGTCAGCGATGCCCCCCATAAACCTTGAAATCTGAAAAATCCCCTGTTCACCTTGAAACCCGATAAAATATAACCCACAACCCACACCTGACCTAAACCTAACTTTAACCCAACCTAAAGCCTTGAAATCTCAGCAATTCTTCTCCCCCCTAAGCCTTGGCATTTTAGTGATTCCTTCTTTAAGAATCACAGCACTATAATGATTCCCTCCAATATTTGACATCGTAGCAATTCCCAAATGAATCTTTTAACTTCGACATGACTTTTCTTTATGTATACATAGTGCTACTTTTATTTTTTACATGACTCTTCTTCTATCAGCGCCCCCCCCCCGTGGCGAGCCAACAAAGAATAAATAAAAAAATTGAGTAAAGTACATGAACTTTGAAGTAGCTTCTGACTTTCGCTTTGACATCTCAGAACCCCCCCCCCTAATCTCAGTTATTCTCCGTGAGCCTTGACATCTCAGTAATTCTCCCCAGCACAGCACTATAGCTTCATTTAATTTTTACATGACACTTCTTTCATGTCTGACATGACACTTCTTTTGACTTTTACATGACACTTCTTTTGAATTTTACATGACACTTCCATTAGTTTTTATATGAGGCTACTACTAGCAATCTTCGCCCCCCCCCCCCGATGGGGGGCATCTAGATAGAATCTCTGGCTCTCTACAAGTATCAAAAAGACGGCCAAAAAAGTCTTCACATAGACAATAGAAAAACTGCTCAAATGAAGTGCAATGCAAAAAGAAAACATCCTAGGACAGCAAGCAACCCCCCAGATAGCAAGCACCCCCAGATAGCAAGCACCCCCAGATAGCAAGCATCTCCAGATAGCAAGCACCCCCAGATAGCAAGCACCCCCAGATAGCAAGCACCCCCAGATAGCAAGCACCCCCAGATAGCAAGCATCTCCAGATAGCAAGCACCCCCAGATAGCAAGCACCCCCAGATAGCAAGCACCCCCAGATAGCAAGCACCCCCAGATAGCAAGCATCTCCAGATAGCAAGCACCCCCAGATAGCAGGCAACCCAGATAGCAAGCATCCACCTTATAGCAAGCACCCTTCTTGACTTACTTGACTTAGCTGCAGGGCTGTCCCGGAGGGGACACAGCGGGAAGGCGCGGGCGCCCATTCCGCTAGTCCCTGAACGGCCGACGCGTCGCTATGGACGGAGGGTTGGCGCCGCCCAGGGAGGTCCCCCAGTGTCGCCAGCAGCTATGGTGCTCTCTGGAAAGGAGAGTTCAGCCCTGCGGGTGGCCCGAAGGTAGCGCATGAGCTGATTAAAGTTTTCGGGTTTGCACGCTTCAGTAATAGATGTGTGTGGCCCGAGGTAAGTGAGTCTGGCCCGCGTGAAGGCGGGACAGATGCTGACGAAATGCTCAGCGGTTTCGTCACCTGAGTTGCAGAAACTACAGGTGGCGTTGGTGGCGTTGCCCTGCAGGTACTGGTGCCTGGAGAAGCAGCCGTGACCAGAAAGGGTCATGGTGGCAGCCCGGATGTCTCTGCGCGAGAGGCGCAAGAGGAGCTTCCGGAGCTGGTGAGAGGGCTGAGGGACAGCGCCTCTGGATTGCCTGCAGTTCGTGCGGTTCGCCCAAGTCGAGCGGTGCTGAGTCCTGATCCACGCTTTGATGCGCGAGTCGATGACACAGCCAGGAATCGGGACAAGAGGTTCGGGGCCGAGAGAGGAGCCGGAGGCACCAACTTTTGCAAGGGTGTCAGCCAACTCATTTCCTCGGATCCCCACATGCCCCGGAACCCACTTAAGGGTAATTTTGTTGGCGGAACCCAACACATTGAGGAGTTCGATACAGTCAAGGACTGTAGCAGAGTTGGTGCTGCAGCCACTGATGGCGTGCAAGGCAGCTTGGCTGTCCGAATGGAAAATGATGTTCTTACCAGTAACGCCAGTGGCGAGAAGCTCTGCAGTGCAGGAGCTGATGGCCAGAACTTCATTTTGGAAAACACTGGAGTTGACCCCAGTGTATTGAGCGTGGGTAGCGATGACCCTCCCGTTCAGAAAGATTCCAACACCAAAGCCGGTGTTGGCTGACTGCTTAGAACCGTCGGTGTAGCAATGAAGCTCACCAGGGTTCCAATGGTCATTGATGTTATCGCGCGAGTCGATAGCTACGGAGTAGCGCTGTCTCAGGTTGAGCGTTGAGGCAATGCCATCGGTGAAGACGCGATTGGCCTGACACTCGTTGAGAAAGTTGAGGCACAGATCGCTATGCGGGACAAGGTTCCGCTTAGCAGGTGCTCTCATGTAAATGAATTTGACGCCGGCATCAATTAGACGCCGCGTCGTTCTAGCCGCCTCACCCCTGATGAAGAGGTCAAGAGGCGGAAGATTAAGGAAGGCCCCCATGCCAGCAAAGGGCGTGGACCTGGTGGCGTTGCAGATGAGCCTACACGCTCTGCCTTGGATCGTGTTGAGCAGGTCTGCATGGCTTTTGACCTGGGTAGCGCTAACCCAGACAACAGAGGCGTACGTAATGGCAGGTCTAACTACGGAAGTATAGATCCACCAAAGCCGCTTTGGGGATAGACCCCAAGAAGTGCCAAGTGCTCGTCGGAGCTGGGCCAGGATGGCTGAGGCACGCTTGGCTTTTGCTTTCTCGTGGGAGGACCAGTTGAGCCGGTGGTCAAGTATGACCCCGAGACATCTGGTCTGGTGCGCGAAGGCAATATCTCTGCCGTAGAGCTGCAGAGGACGTATGTTCCAGCGTAGTCTGCTGGTAAACATAATGGCAACGGTTTTGGGCTCAGAGAGTTCCAGACCATTGTCATTGGCCCAGGATTCTGCTTTGCGGATAAAGCTCTGCATCAGATCCCTGAGCGTGCTGGGAGACGGTCCTGCCACAATGGCCGTGACGTCATCAGCATACCCGACTTTGAAGACGGGGTCGGGTCGGGAGTCACTCAAAAGAGCGTCCAAGACCAGGTTCCAGAGCGTCGGGGTGAGGACTCCGCCTTGGGGTCCACCCTTACAGACTCTGGTGGAGGCAGTTTGCCCAAGAAGTTGGGCAGTGACCGTACGGTTGGAGATCATGTACATGATCCACCGTATGAGGGTAGCATGAGCTTTGCGATTTTGAAGGGCCCTCTGAAACGCTTCAAAGATAACGTCGAAGGCGCCAACAATGTCAAGAAAGAGAGCCAGAGCGTAACCGTCACCCAGTACCGCCCTTTCAATCTTCTCGACAATCGCATGCAGGGCGCTATCAGTCGACCTCCCGGTACGGAAGGCGTGCTGATTATTGCTGAGGGGCATCGCTGTCAGCTCGCAGGACAGCAGCCGCCAGAGAATAAGCCTCTCAGTGAGCTTAAGCACCCTTAGAAAGCAAGCACCCCCAGTTAGCAAGCACCCTTAGATAGCAAGCACCCCCAGATAGCAAGCACCCTCAGATAGCAGGCACCCCAGATAGCAAGCATCCACCTAATAGCAAGCACTCCAAGATAGCAGGCACCCCAGATAGCAAGCATCCACCTAATAGCAAGCACCCCCAGATAGCTAGAACCCCCAAGATAGCAAGCATCCCCCCCCCCAGATAGCAAGCACCCCCAGATAGCACGCATCTCCAGATAGCAAGCACTCCAAGATAGCAGGCACCCCAGATAGCAAGCATCCACCTAATAGCAAGCACCCTTAGATAGCAAGCACCCCCAGATAGCAAGCACCCCCAGATAGCAAGCACCCCCAGATAGCAAACACCCCCAGATAGCACGCATCTCCAGATAGCAAGCACTCCAAGATAGTAGGCACCCCATTTATGTTTGACATGGTAGCTGTTTTGTGTTTGACATTGTGGCTTTTTAATGTTTGACCTGGTGGCACTTTAATGTATGCAATGATGGCTCTTTAATGTCTGACATGGAGTCACTTATACGCTTGACATGGTGGCTCTTTAATATTTGACATGGTGGCACTTTAATGTCTGAAATGAAGTCATGTATGTACGCTTGACATGGTGACTCGTTGATGTTTGACATAGTGGCTCTTTTATGTTCGACATGGTGGCTCTTTAATGTTAGACATGGAGTCATATATGTTTGACATGGTGGCCTTTAATGTTTGACATGGTGGCTCTTTAATGTTTGACATGGTGGCCTTTAATGTTTGAAATGGTGCCACTTTTGTTTGACATTGTGCCTCTTTTATGTTTAGCATTTTGTTTTTAAGATGTTTTAATAAAAAAATTATTTTGCACTACTAAGATTCGAACCCACGTCGCTGAATTAGCAGTCCAGTCTGTTCGCATCAGGGCTATCTCTTGTCGATTGGAGAACATGAATTGTGGCCCTTATAAATCAATTCTTATAGCAAATCGGTTAGAGTAAAAAGTTATGACATAATCAATTTCTCAGTCAGCCAGTATCAGTCTCAATTTAAGTTAGAAATATGGTTACGCAATTTAAATCAAGTCGTGTGTGCATTTCTTTGGCACTGTTTTCAACTTGCTGTGATGCAATCTTTATCAGAATTGAAATTCAGTCAGTCAGGTTTTTCTCTAGCATTCTTACAATGCATTTCAGGTCGAAAGAGCTGCTTGACCTTCGCAGAAAATCATGTTTTTCGAATATTTAATCCCTTTAATATTGATCAATTTCTTAGCCAAGATGCATTCAACATCCCAGGAAAATTTCTGATCGAATGGTGCAAGTTTGAAGAGAATCAGTTGAGCCATTCTCGAAAAAATCAATTACACGCACGCACGAATACAGCGCAAAATTAGTATATAGATGATTTTTTGATGACGCTTCTATGACATTTGACATGACGCTTCTATGATTGTTAAAATGACGCTTCTATGATTGTTTACATGACGCTTCTATGATTGTTTATATGACGTTTCTATGATTTTTAAATGACGCTTCAATGATTGTTTACATGACACCTTTAGTTCTTTATAAATTCTTTAATAAAAGCTTTCAATAAAATAAAAAGTTTCCACTACTAAGATTCGAACCCAGGTCGCTGCATTAGCAGTCCAGTCTGTTCACATCTAGGCTAGCTCTTATCGAATTTGAAATGAAACTTCAGCACTTTATAATTCAACACTCACTCACGAAGCAGTTATGACATTATCAATTTCTAAGGCAAGTCAGTATCAGTCTCAATTAAAGTTGACAATATGGTTACGCAATCTAAATCAAGTCTAGTGCTATATGCTTCCACACTACGTTTTCAACACTGTGACGCAATTGAATTCAGTGTCAAAATTCAGCCAGTTCACTGACAATAAATACAAAGCCTATGTGATGCAATCTATTTCAGAATCAGAATTCAAACAGTCAGTTTTTTCTCTAGCATTCTTACAATGCATTTCAAGTCGAAAAGTTTGCTTGACCTTTGCAAAAAAGCATGTTTTTCGAATATTTAATGCCTTTAGCATCGAGAAATTTCTTAGCCACGATGCATGTACCGTCACGGAAAAATTTCTGATCGAATGGTGCAAGTTTGAACAAAATCGGCTGAGCCATTTTTGAGCCATATAGGATGCTTCAACATGTAAATCGAGGGTAATTTTCTTGACCTAGCTTTTAAAGCTTTTAACTCCTTCAATGCGGCACTAAAAGCTTGAAAATTTTCCAAAGCCATCAAATTCATTTAAGATTTCATAAATCCCTTCCAATAAAGTAATTGCATGGGTCGCAGTCGCGTGGGGGAATTTATTTGCTCGCTTTTAGCGCGTACGATGCGGCGTAAAAGTGCGTGGTGGAAACCAGGTTGAGTTGGACTGTTGAACTATTTTCAAACGGTATGTCAGCTGTTTCAAGAAGTTAGGCTTGGTTCCGAATATCAGGTTGAATATCACTTGGCTCGTACTTTCTGCTTCCGCTTGCTTTACTGATTGTCAGGCTCACGGCTTCAGCCAGACCCACTGGGCCTCGCTGACGATGTCGCTGGGCACGGCAGCGAATCTCATGAGGCGGCACATCCGGCTGGACTGTACGAAGGCGCAGGCGAGGCAGTCCGGGTTGCGGTGGCAGACAGCCGCGCACTCGATGACGCTTCCAGCCGTAACACTGCGGTAAACGATGGAGCTGGCGGAGGCTGCGATGCTCGGCATGGAGGCAACGGGAACTTTCGTTAGTTTCGGTCCAACTGTAAATTAGGAAGAAGTTTAAAAAGTTGTATAAATCGTTAGGATAAAAACTGGTTTAACTTATTGAGAGAATCACGAAATTCTTGACGCAGAACCCACTGGGTGGGTACAG